>CM077675.1:507329859-507882359 GCA_039707655.1 Elymus sibiricus
CCAGATATCATCACCAGCTCTGGATCAAGAGGTTGCTGGCTCGGGTTAAACTCCGGCCCTTTCTTCGCCTTCCCCTCGTCTCTGTACCTCACAAGCTTGTTGTGGGAGGCGCGGTTGCTGAATTTCTCTGGATCATCGAGGTCAGACTCAGAGAATGCCTTGGCCTTCTTGTACGAGGTAGTATTGGACATGGCATAGAGGTCGAACAGCTCTGGCACTGGAGCCTTGTTGTGCCGCGCCTAAAAGAGAGGAACAGAGTATTAGTTAAGGGCTCAAGCTAGCATGAAGAATGAATTTGCATGAATCATGAAGCAAACCACATACCCAGTTTTCCCCGAACCCACGTAGGTTGACGCTGCCTAGATGGTGTGGGACACCTTTCATTTGGGCACGCTTCTCCTTTGCACCGTCGTGGACGTTGCGCCATTGGGGAGTGCACCACTCATCCACCAACGCCTCCCAACAGTCCATCCTATCCGCACACCATCTCGGGGGCACCTAAGTTAAGCAAGAGAAATTTGAGCGCTACGCATACGAATCAAATCAAGGAACTAAGTACAAGGCCTTAAGAATAGGTAATTACCTTCATGTACTTCTCCTTACTCAGATAGTTGAGGCGGCACTTCTCTTTTTTCCTCCGAATACCAGTCGAGGCGTAGTAGTCTCGAATAGCCTGCGTCCGAGCCTCGTGCCGAAAGTTTTGAAGTAGGCGCCTGCACTCGTTGCCGATAACCCGAGCCGCGGCCTCCTCCTGTCCCTCAGCACACCTGTAGAAGGTCTGCAATCAAACAAGAAAACACGGATTAGTACAATCACTAGGGTTGCCAATCAAAGAAGAAAACACAACGTAGACGGCAAAGGAGAAATTACCCAAAACGTCTGGATCACAATGTCGGCGACCGTGTGGCACTCGACATCGCCGATCCAATGCCCCGGCGGGGCCGGGGCAGCCAAGTAGTGCTCCCAGGTCATTCCTAGCTCTGGAACCCGGCCCTCACCGGGCAACGTGACCCACCCCGGGAAGCTCTGGCGACAAATCACACCAAGGACACTGTTGGGCTTGCGGCAACCAGGCCCGTGTGTCCAAGACCTGCAGTATGACAAGGCCAACGCATTAGATATTCGAAGAAACGTGAAGACAAAAGGTTAAAAAAGAGTAAATGCACTTACTTCTCCCCCTGCGGCGCAATCAACCACCTCTGGTCGGGGGTCGCCGGGGTGGGCGGGAGCTTTGTACCACAACGCTGGTAGACTTTGCGCCCCTCAACCCACTCACTCTCGCTATAGCTATCAGAACTATAGCCACCCTCAGCACGGCCACTCGACGAGCCCGCACCTGGGTTCTGCTGCGACTCAGCGTGATCCCCAGTCTCGTGGGACGAAGGCTCGGCGGCCCGACGCTCGTCGGCCCCAGGCTCGTCGGCCGTAGGCGCGTCTGTCGTAGCCTCGTCTGTCGTAGGCTCGTCGGCCTGAGGCTCGTGGACCGGAGTCCGAGACGGCTGCACCTCAGGCTGCTCCATCTCAGACGGAGCACTCCTGTGGTCGGGTGAATCAGCTGGGGGTGGCGGCGAGGAAGGCGTAGTAGCAGCCTTCCTACCTCTCCCGCCGCCACGTCCACCTCTACCAACCTTCTTCCCCCCCCCCCGACCTCTCCTGGTCGAAGAAGAAGCGCCCGCCGGTGTCTGCATACTGAGATCCAGCGCTCTCCGTAGGTGGTGGGGTGGGATGGAAGTACCCCTCCCACCACGCGCCGAGGAAGGAGCCTCAGAGCGCTCTCGACCCGCGCCCACCATCTGTCAACACCTGCAATGACAAAGAGTAAACGAAGTTAGTACAACATTAAAAAAATGAATACCTGACATGAATATAATTTAAGTGTATCATCATCATGAACATAATAAAAAAATTGAATACCTAACATGAACCAATTAATAATATATATATACATAATAATAATTGAATACCTGACATGAACTATAATATTAATCTTCATCGTCATCATTAATAAATGCATCATCATCGTCTATATATGCTTCGGGGTCAATAAATGCATCATCATCATCACTATCAGTAATGACGTGCTCATCATCATCATCAATAAATGCATCAACATGTGGAAGGCCTCCTGTACGTAATCGGTCAAGCATTGACAGGTCATCCGTAGCAGTAACCTCTTCTTGTTCCGGCTCTTCTTGTTCCGGTTCAGGCTCGGATTCACTGCCGCTGTCTACTTCAATGTTCTGAGGTGAAGTAGAGCGGTTCTTGAAACGTTTTTTGGAAAGACGTGTTTCTTGGAAGAATTCTCCTTCATATGTGTCTGGGTTAATGTGAGGTTCATAATCCTCTTCATTGGGGGGAGGTGGTCTAACATGTGGCGGCACTTCATAAACGACATCCCAACCTTTGAGATTTGGATCACTTTGGCAGGCCCACGGTAGATAGAAAACTTGGGTTGCCTGTTGAGCCGTAATATAGACATCGGGAACATCCAAATGGGTGCTTTGTTTGATTTCGACTAGCCCTAGATGTTCATGAGTCCTTCTAGTCTCCTTCGGCTGGAACCAATAACATTTGAAGACTACGACTTTCGGTGGGTTTGCACCATAGAATAGAAGTTCATAAATTGCTTCAACTCTTCCATAATACTCGGTACCTCCTTCGCCGATAGCAGAGACACAACAATTTGTAGACTTTCGGTCGGCCATAGATAGCTCTTTGCCATAGGTACGAAAGCGATACCCGTTGATGTCGTATTTGTCAAATGAACGGACCTTATAGTCAAAACCATTAGCGACTTGTCTCAATTCGGCGTCCATAGACTCTGAACTAGCCTACAAGTTTAATACGAAAGGATTGTTGCATTAGCCGGAAATTAGACGAAGAAATGAAATGGTCTAATGGAAATTACCGTTTGTTTGAACCAAGAGATGAAACCGGGATAGCTGCCTCCATGCATTGCCAGAAGCTCATACTCTTCGACGGAATCCTTTTGGATCACCGCTCCATACGAGAATTTGGCGACGTATCGACTGTATCAAATATCCGGGAATAAGAGCAGTTCAAAGGAATTAGAGGTTGCGAAACAATGTACCGAGAACTTACTCGATGTACGGCCGCACTTCTGTTAGGTTGTTCAAGATATACAACGTAATGGTCCGCCATTCGTCGACATCCAGCGATAAGGAAGTATAAGCACCGGCTGGTGCGAGCTTCCCTTTGAATAGGCTGAGGTTGGATCCACCCTTTTTAGGGTCGCCAGCATTGTACCGAGGCTTCGGATTATGCAAATGACGATTTTTGGCTTCGTAGTGTGCTGTCACGAAGTTTGCCGCCTCCTCAGTAATGAATGCCTCGGCCATCGATGCTTCAATTCGACGTTTATTTTTACATTTTTCTCGAAGCGTCTTCTGCATCCTCTCAGTTGCGTAGCACCAACGATTCTGCACGGGCCCCCCCAATCGTGCCTTGGTCGGGAGATGCAAAATCAAATGCTGCATTGGATTAAAGAAGCCCGGTGGAAAGATCTTCTCTAACTTGCAGATCAACTCCGGCGCCAACTCTTCCAGTTCTTCTAGCAAGCCAGGTGATAGTTCTTTCGCACAAAGAACACGGAAGAAATAGCTCAGCTCTGCCAGTACTAGCCATTCATCCTCAGGGATAAAGCCACGCAACATCACCGGCATTACCCGCTCAAGCCATATGTGCCAATCATGACTCTTGAGACCAAATATTTTCAATTTTTCAAGGCTCGCTCCCCTCTTTAGATTCGCTGCATACCCATCGGGGAACATCAACTCCTTTTTCACCCACAGGATAATTTCCCTCATAGCTGGCCTTCCAAGATTGAACCATGCCTTTGGTTTCGTCCAGTTCTGCTTTCCTTTCAGTTGTCGCATATTTTGTAGCGGTCTATCACATAGAGCCTCCTGATCAACTCTAGCCTTAGGATTATCCTTTGTTTTCCCCTCTATGCCGAACAATGTACCAAAGAGGGACTCGCCGACATTCTTTTTAGTGTGCATCACGTCGATGTTGTGTGGGCAAAGGAGGTCTTTGAAGTAAGGCAGATCCCACAAGCATGTCTTGTGAGTCCAGGCGTGTTCGGAATTATACCCCTTGAAATACCCTGGACGCTCCGGATCCGGCTCGAGAGAGTTGAACTGATCCAGGGTCTGTTGGCCTGTCAACGCAGGTGGTGCAGAGTTTTTGACAACTCTACCTTTGATGAAGTTCTTCTTGTCTTTTCTGAACTTATGGCGAGGATCCAGGAACTGTCTATGCATGTCGAAGCAAGAAAACTTGCCACCCGCCTGCAGTCGACGAAACTCAAGAGCTGCCTTGCATGTGGGGCACGGGAACCTTCCATGCACACCCCAGCCAACGAATAGCGCATATGCCGGCAAGTCATGCATCGAGTACATGTACCACGCACGCATTAGGAAGTTTTTTTTGTAGCGGCGTCGTATGTCTTGATCCCATTATCCCAAGCTTCTTGCAGTTCATCCTTAAGCGGCTGCATGTACACATCATATTCTTCCCCGGATAGTTGGGCCCCGGAATTATCAACGTCAGGAAAATGTTCTTTCTTTGCATAATCTGTCCGGGGGGGAGATTGAGTGGAATGACAAATACAGGCCAACAACTGTATTGAGCTGCCATCATACCAAACACATTGAACCCATCCGTGCTTATGGCGATTCGAGGATGCCTTGGATCTGCCGCTTTAGCATGATGTATTGCATCGAAGCGCTTCCACGCAAAAGCGTCCGATGTGTGTACCAACATCGGCTCCCCATCTGCATCTAGTTCGGTTCTTTTGCCCAATTTGTGCCATGTCATCTTTCTGGCCGTCTCTTCGACCATGAAAAGACGTTGAAGTCTTGGTATGATTGGCATATACCGAAGAACATTAACTGGGATTTTTGTCTGACTCTTCTCACCCATACCGTTGTCTACCTCAACATACCCGGAAGACTGGCAAACGGGACAATACTTCAACTCCGCATACTCAAGCCTAAATAAGGCACATCCTTTCTCACAGGCATCTATCTTCTCATAGGGCATCTTAAGTGCACGGAGGATTTTGTCCGACTGGTACAGGTTTGCAGGCATTACATGGCCTTTGGGTAGAAAGCGTCCAAATAGTGTCATCATCGCGTCATAGCATTCTCTGCCCAAGTTGAATTGAGCCTTCAGAGCCATTACTTGTGCGATGGCATCCAGCTGACAAAGCTCAGTGTGCTCGTGGAGAGGACATTTTGAAGACTCCAACATATCATTGAAGGCCTTTGCAGATTCCTCCATCTCATCGTCCGAATCCCAAGCATCATCAAAGTCTTCCACCATGTCTTCCATCCCGGTACCATGCTCGTCGGTGCGACGACGGCCCTCCTCAGCTCTGGCACGTTGGGCAGACTCACCATGAAATGTCCAGACCGTATAATCAGGCGTAAAACCCAACTTCTGCAGGTGTTTGATCATTTCAAACTCGGACTTCTTATGAAAGTTGTCGCAGTCGACACAGGGGCACCAGTTTGTTTCCTGTCCATTTGCAAATGCGGCTCTCACAAACCCCTTGGTTTTTCTTAGCCATTCATGGGTCATGTCTTTCTGACTAGTGTGACCGGTGTACATCCACACACGATCACTCATCTTGCCTAGCTACTGGACACACAAGAAATATATACATAATTCAGCAAACCATATTCATCAGTTAATAGAGTTTGTCAGTTTTATTACGTCCATGCAACCTAGACGCTAGTAGGTAAAGATAGGTCCTAATCCCACCCGAGTATGTGTAGATTGGCTTCGTTTTCCCATGCTCTGCTCCGGATCCGACGCAAAATTTCGGCAGCACCTCCCCGCTGTTCTCCTGATACACGTCTCGGCAATAAGCAGAGAGGATGTGTACCCGGAGAACAACAGGGAGGCACTGATGAAATTCTGCATCGGATCCGGAGCAGAGCATATGGGAAAAACGAACCCAATCTACACATACTCGGGCTGTCCATGGATAACGTTGGACAATTCGAAAGAATCACGGTTATAAATATGCAAATGCATGCATATTTATAGATGTAATCCTTTCGAACGGGAGACGCATAGTGGTCACGCATACTGATGATTGACACCTATAGCTAGCAAGTTTCATCGGCACGAAGACCGGAACAGAGCAAATGAAGGGGGGGAGGAGATGTCATTTGTGCTCACCCACGAACGCAGGGGCGGAGCTCGTCGAACGCACGGGGAGGTCGTCGAACACCAGACCCTCGCAGCCCCGAAAGAAATATATATGATGTTTTTCTTAACAAAATCGGGAAATATACTTCCTAACTCATAATTCACAAATATATGACCCCACCGGCCTCTGGAAGGCCGAAGAGCACCTTTTCGGTCAACAGGAGGCCGAAGAGGTGTCGGGGGTCAGGGCTGTCGTGTCTGGGTGGAGTGGTGTCGGGGTGTCGTGGTGTCGGGGTGTCGTGTCGGGGTCGGGGTGTCGGGGGGTGTCGTGTCTGGGTGTCGTGGTGTCGGGGTGTCAGGGGTGTCGGGGTGTCGGGGTCGGGGTGTCGTGTCGGTGTCGGGGTGTCATGTCTGGGTGTCGTGGTGTCGGGGTGTTAGGGGTGTCGGGGTGTCGGGGTCGGGGTGTCGTGTCGGGGTCGGGGTGCCGTGTCGGTGTCGGGGTGTCGGGTCGGGGTCGGGGTGCCGTGTCGGGGTCGGGATCGAGGTCGGGGTGTCGGGGTCGGGGTGTCGGGTCGTTGTCGGGTTGGGGTCGGGGTCGAGGTGCCGTGTCGGGGTCGGGGTTTTTCCTGTTTTTTTCTTTTCTTCTTCTTCCTCTTCTTCCTCTTCTTTCTTTTCTTCCTTTTCTTCCTTTTTTTTCCTTCTTCTTCTTCCTCCTTTCCTTTTTCCTCTTCTTCTTCTCCTCCTCTCCTCTTTTTTCTTCTTCTTCTTCCTCTTCTTCTTTTTTCTTCTCCTCCTCCTCCTCTTCTTCTTCTTCCTTTCCTTTTTTCCTCTTCTTCTTCTCCTCCTCTCCTCTTTTTTTCTTCTTCTTCTTCTTCTTTTTTCTTCTCCTCCTCCTCTTCTTCTGTTTCTTCTTATTATTATTTTTTGTTCTTTTTCTTTTTTATTTTTCCTTTTTTTTCTTCTTCTTTTCTTCTTTTTTTTCTTCTAGGTTTTTTCTTTTCTTCTTTTCTATCTAAGTTTTTTCTACCTAATAAAAACTAACTAATATGAACTAATAACTAACTAATATAAACTAACTAAATGAACTAATAAAAACAGAAAAAAAAACAGGAAAAAAACAAAAAAGGGGGGGAATGGTGGAGCCCACCGGAGGGTTGTCGAGGCGGCGGCGCTGGGGAGGAGGGGGGCGGCGGCGGTCGGAGGGGAGGAGGGTGGCGGCGGCGGTCGGCGGGGAGGAGGGGGTCGGCGGGGGTCGGCGGGGAGGAGGGGGTCGGCGGGGAGGGGGTGGCGGCGGCGCTGTGGAGGAGGGAAGGGGGCGGCGGCGGCACTGTGGAGGAGGGGAGGGGGCGGCGGCGGCGCTGTGGAGGAGGGGAGGGGGCGGCGGCGGGGAGGAGGGGGGCGGCGGGGGTCGGCGGGGAGGAGGGGGTCGGCGGGGAGGGGGCGGCGGCGGCGCGCAGAGACAGAGAGAGAGAGATGTGAGAGAGAGAGAGAGGGGGGGTTTGGGCGCGGGGGGCGAAAATTAAGCCCCCCTCTTTGCCGTCTGCTGGCAGACGGCAAAGAATTCTTTGCCGTCTGCCAGCAGACGGCAAAGACGGTGACCGTTAGCCCGTCCCCGCCGTTACACTGTGGGGCCCCCCTCACCTCTTTGCCGTCTGCTGACAGACGGCAAAGAGTTCTTTGCCGTCTGCTAGCAGACGGCAAAGAAGTGGCCCGTGTGACCTAGCCAACGCAGTACCCCGTGGGCCCCACTTTGGTCTTTGCCGTCTGCTGGCAGACGGCAAAGAACTCTTTGCCGTCTGCCAGCAGACGGCAAAGAAGTGCAGATGGCAAAGAGCCTCTTTGCCATCAGCATGTTCTTTGCCGTCTGCTTTGTAAAAGCAGACGGCAAATATCCTCTTTGCCATCTGCCAGCAGACGGCAAAGAGCTGGCAGATGGCAAAGTCCCTGATTCCAGTAGTGAGTCATCAGTGAAGGTGAGAAAGTAACGATAACCACCGCGCGCCTCAATGCTCATCGGACCGCACACATCAGTATGTATGATTTCTAACAAGTCACTTGCCCGTTCCATTGTTCCAGACAACGGGGTTTTAGTCATCTTGCCCATGAGGCATGGCTCACATGTGTCAAGTGATTCAAAATCAAGTGACTCCAAAAGTCCATCAGCATGGAGCTTCTTCATGCGTTTTACACCAATATGACCTAAACGGCAGTGCCACAAGAAAGTGGTATTATCGCTATCAATTCTACATCTTTTGGTATCAATGTTATGAACATGTGTATCATCACTATCGAGATTCAATAAGAATAAACCCCTCACATTGGGTGCATGACCATAAAAGATATTACTCATATAAATAGAACAACCATTATTCTCTGATTTAAATGAGTAACCGTCTCGCAATAAACAAGATCTAGATATAATGTTCATGCTTAACGCAGGCACTAAATAACAATTATTCAGGTTCATCACTAATCCTGATGGTAATCGAAGAGCGAGCGTGCCGACGGTGATCACATCAACCCTGGAACCATTTCCCACGCGCATCGTCACTTCGTCCTTTGCCAGCCTCCGTCTATTCCGCAGTTCCTGTTTTGAGTTGCAAATGTGAGCAACCGCACCGGTATCAAATACCCAGGCACTACAACGAGAGTTGGTAAGGTACACATCAATAACATGTATATCATATATACCTTGTTTGTTGTTGGCCGCCTTCTTGTCAGCCAAATAGTTGGGGCAGTTCCGCTTCCAGTGACCAGTTCTCTTGCAATGA
Source organism: Elymus sibiricus (assembly GCA_039707655.1). Classification (NCBI taxonomy): domain Eukaryota; kingdom Viridiplantae; phylum Streptophyta; class Magnoliopsida; order Poales; family Poaceae; genus Elymus; species Elymus sibiricus. The sequence continues at coordinate 507,338,811 of CM077675.1, forward strand.
AAGCACTCAGTTTCTGGCTTGTGTCCAGCCTTGGGTTTCTTCATGGGAGGGGCAACTGCTTTGCCACTCTTCTTGGAGTTACCCTTCTTACCCTTGCCATTCTTCTTGAAACTAGTGGTTTTATTGACCATCAACACTTGATGCTCCTTCTGAATCTCAGACTCAGCGACTTTCAACATCGCAAACAGCTCGGCGACTGACTTGTTCATCCCGTGCATGTTATAGTTCAACACGAAGCTCTTGTAGCTAGGTGGCAATGATTGAAGAACTCTGTCAGTGATCGCCTCTACTGGAAGGGGCATCCCCAATTCAGCTAGACGTGTGGAATACCCAGACATTTTGAGTATGTGTTCACTGACAGACCCGTTCTCCTCCATCTTCCAGGCATAGAACTTATCGGAGGTCTCATACCTCTCGATCCGGGCATTCTTCTGAAAGATAAACTTCAACTCTAGGAACATATCATATGCTCCATGACGTTCAAAACGTCTTTGAAGTCCCGGTTCTAAGCCATACAACATTGCACATTGAACCATTGAGTAATCATCAGAACGAGTCTGCCAGGCGTTCACAACGTCTGGAGACTCAACTGGAGCGGGTGGATCACCAAGCGGTGCATCAAGGACATAACCTTTTTGGGAAGCCGTAAGGATAATCCTCAGATTACGGGCCCAGTCCACAAAGTTACTTCCATCATCTTTCAACTTAGCTTTCTCTAGGAATGCATTAAAATTCAGGGGTGCTACTGCGCGAGCCATGATGTACAACATAAATTTTGCAAAAACAACTTAGACTATTGTTCAAGATAATGAGTTTAGTTAATCATATTACTTAAAAACCCACTCAAATTGACATCCCTCCGGTCATTCGAGTGTCACATGATCCAAATCCACCAACTCAAGTCCGATCATCACGTGAGTTGAGGTGGTTTCAATGGTGAACATCTTCATGTTGATCATATCTACTATATGACTCACGTTCGACCTTTCGGTCTCTTGTGTTCCGAGGCCATGTCTGTACATGCTAGGCTCGTCAAGTTTAACCCGAGTGTTCCGCACGTGCAACACTGGCTTGCACCCGTTGTATGCGAACGTAGAGTCTATCACACCCGATCATCACGTGGTGTCTCGAAAAGACGGACTTTTGCAACGGTGCACACTCGGGGAGAACACAATTTATCTTGAAATTTAAGTGAGGTATCACCTTATAATGCTACCGTCGTCCTAAGCAAAATAAGATGCATAAAAGGATTAACATCACATGCAAATCATAAGTGACATGATATGGCCATGAACTTGTGCTTTTGATCTCCATCTCCAAAGCACCGGCATGATCTCCATCATCACCGGCATGACACCACGATCTCCATCATCTTGATCTCCATCAACGTGTCGCCATGAGGTTGTCGCGCCGACTATTGCTTCCACGACTATTGCTAACTCATAGCGATAAAGTAAAGCAAAACGGCGAAAATAATTAAAGACAACCCTATGGCTCCTGCCGGTTGCCGTACTCATCGACATGCAAGTCGTGATATTCTATACAATAGATGATCATCTCATACATCACATATATCTCATCATGTAATTGGCCATATCACATCACAACTTACCCTGCAAAAACAAGTTAGACGTCCTCTAATTGTTGTTGCAAGTTTTACGTGGCTGCTACGGGTATCTAGCAAATACAATTCTTACCTACGCAAAAACCACAACGGTGATACAAAAATTGCTATTCAACCTTCTCAAGGACCGCCTTTGTCAAATCCGATCCGACTAAAGTGGGAGAAACAGACACCCGCCAGCCATCTTTATGCAACGAAGTTACATGTCAATTGATGGAACCGGTCTCTAGTAAGCGTACGAGTAATGTTGGTCCGGGCCGCTTCATCCCACAATACCGCCGAAACAAGAAAAGACCAAGGGAGGAAGCAATCCGAATATCAACGCCCACAAACTCCTTTGTGTTCTACTCGTGATCTCATCTACACATAGACCTAGCTCAGATGCCACTGTTGAGGAACGTTGCATGGGAAACAAAAAATTTCCTACGCACACGCAAGATCTATCCATGGTGATGAGCATCTACGAGAGGGAGAGTGGATCTACATACCCTTGTAGATCGCTAAGCGGAAGCGTTAAGAAACGCGGTTGATGTAGTCGAACATCTTCGCGATCCAAATCGCCGAGCGTCCCGCGATCCAATCACGATCTAGTACCGAACGGAGGGCACCTCCGCGTTCAGCACACGTACAGCTCGATGACGATCTCCGCCTTCTTGATCTAGCAAGAGGGAGCGGAGAGGTAGATGAGTTCTCCGGCAGCGTGACGGCGCGGCGGCGGCGGCGGTGGAACTATTCCAGCAGGGCTTCGCCTAAGCGTTGCTGAAAACTAGAGGATTTGATCTATCGGGGAGAGAGGGATGTACCGTGGCTAAAGTTTCTTGTGCTGCTGCCCTCTCTCGCCTCTAGTATATAAAGGAGGGAGGGGAGGGGCTGGCCGGCCGCGGGCTCCTCCAAGGAGTCGGCCGCAAGGAGGAGGAGGTGGAGGAGTCCACCTCCAATCCTACTTCTAGTAGGATTCCTTCCCTTCCCCCACTTGGACTTTCCTTTCCCTCAAGCCCAGCCTCATAGGCCTTCTTGGGCCGGCCGCCCAGCCCACCAGGGGCTGGTGCGCCACCCTCAGGTCCATGTGACCCACTTGGGGTGTGGTGGGCCCACTTGGTGGACCCCCGGAACCCATTCGTCACTCCCGGTACACTGCCGGAAATGCCCAAAACTTTTCTGGAGTACAAACACCACCTTCCTATATATCAATCTTTACCTCCGGACCATTCCGGAGCTCCTCGTGACGTTCGGGATCTCATCCGGGACTCCGAACAACCTTCGGTCACCAACATACATAACTCAACTATACCGAAACGTCACCGAACCTTAAGTGTGCAGACCCTGCGGTTTCGAGAACTATGTAGACATGACCGAGACACCTCTACGGTCAATAACCAAATGCGGGACCTGGATGCCCATATTGATTCCTACATATTCTACGAAGATCTTTATCGGTTGAACCTCTATGTCAAGGATTCAGTTAATCCCGTATGTTGTTCCCTTTGTTCTTCGGTGTGTTACTTGCCCGAGATTCGATCGTCGGTATCTCTATACCTAGTTCAATCTCTTTACCGGCAAGTCTCTTTACTCGTTCCGTAATACAAGATCCCGTGGCTAACTCCTTAGTCACATTGCTTGCAAGGCTTAGTGTGATGTTGTATTACCGAGTGGGCCCCGAGATACCTCTCTGTCACACGGAGTAACAAATCCCAGTCTTGATCCATGCCCACTCAACAGACACCCTCGGAGATACATGTAGAGCATCTTTATAGTCACCCAGCTACATTGCGACGTTTGATACACACAAGGTGCTCCTCCGGTGTCAGTGAGTTGCATGATCTCATGGTCATAGGAACACATACTTGACATGCAGAAAACTATAGCAATAAACTGACACGATCATATGCTACGTTCATAGTTTGGGTCTTGTCCATCACATCATTCTCCCAATGATGTGATCCTGTTATCAAATGACATCTCATGTCTATGGCTAGGAAACCTTGACCATCTTTGATCAACAAGCTAGTCTACTAGAGGCATACTAGGGACACAGTGTTGTCTATGTACCCAAACATGTATCGGTGTTTCCAATGAATACAATTATAGCATGGATAATAAACGATTATCATGAACAAGGAAATATAATAATAACTACTTTTATTATTGCCTCTAGGGCATATTTCCAACAAAAGTCTGTCAGGAAAATGAGAACCTCCGGAGTTATTGCATTGGATTATATCCAAACGTCTAAAAATCTGGCAGATCCTTTTACTAAGGGTCTATCACGTAATGTGATAGATAATGCATCGAAGGAGATGTGTATGAGACCCACAATATGAGTTGTTCACAGTGGTAACCTAGTCTATGTGATCGGAGATCCCGTGAATTAGATGTGGAAGACAAGCTGTTGATCAACTGAGAGTAGAGTATCCTTACTATTAATAATACCACTCCAGGAAGATGCAGTACTTTCCTAATCTGCATGGCAGGTTGATATATATCTTAATGTGTTCTAACTGGCTCATTTAAGCAGAGATGTTGTCCTGCAGAACATCTTTTGAAGAACACACCTATATGAGTCTGATTGTTAACGTTGCAATCTATGAGAATAGGGTGCTCTCTAGTAAACTCATGAAAGGCCTCGGAGTATGACGCATAAGCTCCACCCGCGGGGAAGTCCCACGGCAGCCTAGTATCGATCAAGGCTTTGTGTGAAGCTAGATTCGCAAAAAACTTGCAGTTCAAGGCATAGTCCACTGTTCAAGTTGCTTACTAGTGTAGCATAGAGTTCTAGGTGGAAGTTCAACTTAACTGTCTCCACTGCAGTACCGGTATATAAACAGTGTTTTGGAACCAAAGGCAAATTTTGTGTGCCTCTGGGATCTGGTGGGGGATTGCTGGAATTTGATCTAAACATGGGCTAGCCCAATAGCAGTTTTTAGAATTCCTAATAAATCCTAGAGGCCCACTAAGCCCATTCGTGCAAGGCAAGAGGTCGGACAAAAGTTTAGTCCCACATTGCTAGTTTAGTAGGAGTTGGACCTCCTTATAAGGGAGGATGTTTCCCCACATGTATGAGCATGAGAACAAGAGGGACATACACGCGTGCTCCTCCTCCGCCACCCGCCTCACCATGCCACGCCACGCCTCGTCACGACGCGCCGCGGGTTGCGGGAATGAGCCGAGCCGATGTCTAAATTTTTGCCACGCACGACTGGTATACGAAAGGTCACTCAGGAGCTGAAAAGTTTTTCTGTAGTGGAGATTAATTACGAACGCTGCACCCATCGGCTGCTGCCTGTTCTTTTCATCTCCCTCTTTTGCTTCGCCTCCCGTCGCTGCCTGTTCGCCTCCTTCTCCTGTGCCTATAAAAGGGAGGTCGCTCCTCTCCAGAGAGACACACCAGAACCTCCTCCTCCTCACGCCATCGAGTTCCAATCCCTGAGCTGCTACAAGGTTCTTCCCCATCCCGGCTTGCAGCGTGCACCGCAGGTCGGGACAGTAGGCCTCCGAAACCCCACCACTTTGAGTCCTGTACGGGAGAAGGGTGATAAGGTTTTTGGGGAGCGCTCTGCGCGACTACTGGCTTCTTCGTCACGGACGCCACGGACGCCGACGATCACTTCCCAGACGACGACTTCTTCCCCGACGTCAACAACCACTTCGACGACATGGCCGGTGACGACATCAACGCCAATCCTGCTGCTGCCACCGCTCAGTACGTGTTCATGTCTTTCCTGTTCAAGGTTTTGCTAGAGATTCTTGGTCTAGTTTATTTTCTACATATGTTTCGGTATAGTTCACATGTTCACATGATATTCACCTACTATCCTTTAGTTTCCCTGATAAGTTTTGTTCCTCTTATTGTGGCATACTCTCCTCTACGTTGCATGACTAGTGTTGCCTCTGTTACCATGATCTTATTTTATCTACTGTTTATTTCGTTTAAAACATTCGGTAAATTGTTCTTATATCCAACAGAATCTACCCAACTGCAATTTCATACAAAAAGAGAGAAATCAAGAAGGTCAAACATCATAACAGAGATAAATAGACAAGGCCAAAGAAGTGAGATATAGAAATTACATGAATGGGCAATGGCTTGGACTGTCTATGAATATGGGGCACACGCTGAGGGCTGCTGCTCTTGCGTTCCTCCCAGGGTGGTGTGTCGTCGGCTCGCCTCTGCTTAACTGGGGCCCTTGGGGGTATTTATAGGAAGAGAGAGGCTGAAGAAATCCATTGGATACTGATACAACAGAAAATTCATTGAATACCTTGGGGAATTGGGGTCCTGGGCTCATAGGAACTTGGGGCAATCAATTGGTGAAGAAGACGATGGCGGCGGGGAGATGAACGAAGAAAAGGGATCTTGGAATTGCGTTCGTACTTGACTCTGCCTAGTTCCTCCCTCTTAATGGGCTGGGCCTCGTTCTTTTGTGTACTATTTTTTTTCCAGAATATATATATACTCATATGCACAGGGTATGGGCCCCTGTTCGTGCTGGCCCTAGGCTGTCGCACTCGCCGCCATGGCCCAGGGCCTGCTCTGATTACCCCTTTGTAAAGAAATATAAAAGCGTTTAGATTACTAAAATATTAATCTTGAAATCACATGACAGAGTTAACGTTTTCGCCGCTCGTCTTCTTCCTCTTTGGCATATTAGGAGAGCATTATTGCAGATTTTTTTTGCATGCATTATTGCTGACTGATCAATTGCCGACAAAGAATAAAACTGTCCATATACTGGGGAGTATTGTGCATATGATACGAGTAATTCGATAATGCATAGTACTACTCCCTCCATTCACTTATACAAGACCATTATAAAAAAATTGCATCAAAGTTGTCAGAATCGATTATGAATCGGATCGGAGCTCCGATGACAAGATAGCAAATCGTAGAATCTTCACTATTAGGATCGTTGAAACGTAGATTCTAGAGACCAAAATCGAAGAATGAGAGGGATCAGTTTAGATCGTAAGGTCGTAGAATCGTACAATAGAATCGCGATTCTGACAATCTTGTTTAGCATCTATATAAGGCCACCAACAGTAATGGGAAACTCTTCCTATCTATAGTCTGAAAAGACACTGGCAGCAGACCACTCCAATGCCGTTGATTCAATTGAGATTTGACGCTCAAGATTCTGCTTCTTCTGTACTAAATAAAATAAAAAAATCAGCACACAATTAACCACCCGCACCCCCTGCCCGTAAACCTCTCCTCCCTAATCTCCGCCGATTGCAATCGTCCCTAATTGCACGTAGCTTGCCAAGCTCTTCCTCTGCCTAGCACGCATCAGCCCCAAGGGCCCCAATCCGCCTCGCCCGGATCCACTTCACCCTCGCCCCCGCAAGCAGCAGCCTCCTTCTCTCCTCTTCGTCCAGCCGCTCGGCGACCCTATCGGCCAGCTCCGCCCCCATGGTCACCGACGAGCTCGCAACGTAATTCACTGTCGCGCTTATCTCCATCGGGATCAGACCCTCCTCCACCATTCTGGACTCCGGTCCACCTGGTCCGAGCAGCATCTCGGTTCAGGAAACCTGGGGTTTGAGTCATCTCCTCTTGGTAAATTTTTGACCATGCAATGCTTGTTGATTCCTAAAATAACTGTTTTCTGATTTTCGTTTGATATCTAGATGCCAGTATCTTGGTTATGCCATGTTTGTGGGTCTGAATTTGTGTCGTCAAGTATGTATTTGATCACTAAATCATTCACAATTTTTTTGTGAACAGGATAGGTGCATCACACAAATATGCCTCCTCAGTTGGCAGCAATATTAGTATTTGGGCCATTTTTTCATTTTTCAATGCTTCCAAGTTCCAAGTAACAATACATATGTACCCAGCGCACTTTTTCATGCTACTTTGGATAAAAAAACTACTTCCATTGATCAACAATTTTTTTGGTTAAATTTGTATGTAGGCGACGCAAAGCATGCATCCTCATATTGGCAGCAATCTTAGTTGTTTCCATTGTCAATTTCTATGCCTCCAACCAAGACAAATAATGTTGAGCTGTCATATTTTCATGCTTCCTACGAATTGCTATATTGTGTGTTTAATAAATTATTTATAGGTACATAGGATAAGCTTCGTAATTCCAATGCCTTGCTTCCATACCCCTATGTTCATTGAACATCTTCCTGTCTCGGTATTTTGATCAACAGAACTTGCACAGTTGGTGCAATCATACTAGTTACCTAGTTTCAAAATTTAATGCTTCCAACGAAGATGAGAATTGGTGAGATATTACCTTTACATGCTTCCTACATATGAAGCTACAAATGCTTCTGTAGTATATATAGTTTTTGCTACCAATGCTTCATGTGTCTTATTTTGCAACTTAGTTATTCTCCTTGTTATCACCATTGGAACATGGCATGGTCACTTCTGATACTAGGTAGTTTGCTTCCGTAGTTCTAGGTTCCAAATTTTGCTTCAAACTTGTATGTACTGTTCTATTGTAAACATTCTCTTCATCAGTACTGCAATCGTATATAGTCCCATTTGTTGTTTCCTACCTTCGATACTTATGCATCTTGCCTAACCGATTTATGCTTCAAGCAGTTGTGTCGATGGCTTCGTGGCCCATATATGCAGACGAGACATGTATATATGGAGGCAACTAGTGCATGCACTAAGAAGTGTGGCGACACATGGATCTACCTCACAATGAAGAAGACCGCACACTAGATGAAGGGAAGCGAGTCCATAGTCTTTAGGGAAATACAATATGAACTTGGGAAGCATTGTACTATCCGTGGCTTGAAAAGGCAAATTTGTTGTATGAACCTGAAAGTACTATTAGGGATCATAAATATAGTATTATTTAGGAAGCACTGTAAATTGGATCCGAAACATGTTGTATGAACGATTGGAGAAAACTAATGTTCGGTCGGAAGCAAGGTTTTTTTTGTGGTGGAAACACTTTTGTAGTGGATGGAAGCAAAAAATTCTTGTGTTGGCAACATAATTAAAATATAGATGGGACTAAAAAATTAGCACGTAAAAACAACTACTTGGATGCAAAATTTGGTTACATGGAAGCAAAGTTCTTTGCACACAAAAAAATTGTTAGGTCCAACCAAATTTCATTTGGAATAGAAATAAATTGTGTCCTCGGTGGAAGCAAAAAAATATTGTGTTGGAAACAAAAAATGAAGGGTTACATTGAAGCAATTAAATTAAATTTTGCAAGCATCCAAATGATCGTTGAATAAAGTTTTCCGGAAATAAACATATATTGAAATATTTACTTGTATCAGACAAGACATTCTGACGTAGTTCAGCGATGGAAGCAGAAGCAGCATGTACACGTTATGAGAAAGAAGCAAGCTACCCTAAAAAAAGAGAGAAAGAAGCAAGCTGGCTACAAACGTACATTTCGGGATCAGTTATAGGAGTGACGTAATAACAGCAGGATGTTTCGGGATCTGTTACAGGACTCACGTAATAATAGCAGGATCTTACTGTAAAGGGATCTAACGTCCATCGTGAAAATAATCTTACGGTTGTGGACTGGTCTGACGGAATGCTACCATCAGTAGTCTGAAAAATTAAGTGTTACTCGTACTAACAACTTGTTTAATACTACTTGCATGCATGCACTCGTAATGACACTTAACTACTTTCTTCTTAATCCTTCCTTGCATGCATGTGGCATATTAATGATCCTGGTTAACGAACAAAAAAATGGCATGCAAAACATTCATTAAATTTTACTTTGATACATATAATCTGAGTTTGTGGCGTTGTATAAGACTAGTCACAGTCGAGAGTAACTTACACTAGTAACATACACGCTATCCTAGACAATGTTACTATCTCTATAGTGGGTAGTAACATATGTGTAGTGTCATGCAAATGTTCATTTATTAGGTTATAGACTCATTTTGTGTTGGTATGTGTGATGTTACTCATAGAATGAGTAACTAGCTTAGTTACTCAATTTACCTCTCTCCTCATTAACTCATTGTCACATAGGCAAGTTTGCTGAGTTGGATCCGATGTTATTTTTGAAGTTACTCCCACTATAGCCAGTCTAAGGTAATGGAGGGAGTATAATAAGTTTGTATCTTAGATTGCATTATTAATTGTCATGCATGACGTAAAGTAATATAATATATAATTTGATACATTATCATGATCTGATAATACATCCTCTTTTTTCACATTTAATTGTGTGTCACATCATAAAAAAGCCTAGTTAACATGCATTATATCGCTTATGATACTACTATTATGGCAGCCTAAGACAAAGTGAACTGTATTGTATTTATGTCGTGCCGTGTTTATTTTACAATTTGTCATGAGAAACTAACGGCGACATAGAGAAAAAGCAGCATGCAGTTGGGCATGCGCGCGTTGGAGATGCATGCATGCAGCTCGCTTTCGTACAACGACATGCAGCTCAGTCACGATCTGTGGGGTGAGCAACTATAACAAGCGAATCTTGGCTTCTCATCTGGAAAAAGCAAAAGCTAATCTGACTGTCTATCGTAGTACTCCCTGTGTACCTTTTAATTCCACTATAAGATCGGTGTCAAATCAAAGTTTACAAAGTTTGATTAAGTTTATATATATATATTCTATAATGAATCCAATGATATTGATTTCATATTGTAAATGTTGATACTTTTTTCTCTAAGTTTGGTTAATTAAAAAAAACTTTGATTTTGAACAAAATTTATACACAAACTAAAAAAACGAAAGAAGTACTACAAAATAGATGAAACAAGTGAGAGCAATCTCATGGACCCCAATCACTCTCGACTCATTCACGGCCTGCCGCCTCACTTCCCAGTCCCCACCCCGTGCCATGCTCTCCGGGTCGCCCCAAGACGTGGAGGCACGCCCAGATGTACTACTCAAAATTGCATATCTTGCTCATTAAAATGTGCAAGTGTTCATCATGATCATATATCTTTTTATAGCTCTTGATGTTATGCAATGAAGTCATTCATTTTCGAATATCTGCTCTTCATGAATATGATGACGTTCTTCTTACAACTGCGCTATTTGCTCGGGGACGACCAAAGCTCTATGGAATTACTAAAAAAAATCTGACGTTAAAAATATATATAAATTGAAGTCTCTTATCTAACATGAGTTCAGCAGTGTGTGATGCTCCTGTAGCAGGGAGTTGTTGTGTGTGAGAGGGTTTGTATCTCCCTTAGTTATGCTTCTTTTTCTTCTAGTTTGGCACCCCTGATGTAGGATGGATGTATGTCTTGAGGTGTATGGCTGTTGTTGCTTCTTCTTGTGAACATACTCTATTTTCTTAATTGAAAATGGGGGCCACGAGGCTCCTTTGATCTTAAAACCTGACTCAAACTTTTAGGACAGATCGAACGTCCTCGTAGCCGTGTGACCAGCACGAGTCTTGGTGTGGTCAACTTAGCACGTAGGCACCAGAATATCGTTTGATGTAAGGGTGTAACTGCATGAACTTCTCAGTTTCTGACTACTAGCACCCTTCTACCCCCGGACCGCACTTCCCACCGTGTTTCTTCCACCTCGCATGAACCCAGATGGCACAACCCATCCAGACCCGCACTTCCCATTGTTTTCTTCTACCTTTCTTGCTACTGGATTTGGAGGAGGTGCGACCGATATTGGGCAGCTTAGTCAGAGGAAGAGGTGGAGTGAGAGGAGGAGTTGTGCCACAGATCTGAGCGTGCAGCAACTGGCGGGCTTTGCGCCTAGCGGAACCAGAGGGAAATGGAGATATGATGGAGTATGAAGCTTACCTGCGGGATCGGTGGCTGGATGTCCGATGGTTGGAGTGACGTGGTGTGTCGCGCGAGTGCGAAGATGAGGCAACTGGAGGTGGCAGGCATGGCTCTTGAGGGGTGAGAGCAGATCCAGACCAAGGTGACATAAGAGTCCTCGCGGTCGGCCTTGCCGAGGCAGTGAAGGCGCAGAGGTGTCTCACGCGCATGAGAATCATGGGCTTGTCTCTGGCCCACACGACCCTGAGCAGGGCGGCCATGTTAGCGCAAGTAGAAGCAGAATTCATCACCGGGGTCGCACAACGACGCCTACTGGTTCTATATGTATCATTTCCTCACCTTCTTTGTCATTTAATTTTTTTCTGTAATTCAACATAATTTTTAGTTGATGTTAAAATATATATGTTTTTTTCTGTTCATATGGCTTATGCAATGATGTAAAATGGTGCGTGTTCGTTTCCATTCGACTTGTAGGTTGCCGACGATGACTAGATTAAGATGACAACTGAAGAGAATTGTTCTTTGTTGTATTTCTATGGCATTTCTCCCATCAAGGCAATTTTTCCATGTGAAGTAACATGTTGTATAGTGGTGGCATGACAATTTTTACATCATGGCAAACTTACATTTTTGTCATTCATTCACACCACACTTTTCAAAAACATTTGTGTCTTAAAAACCATGGAAAATTTGAAGTAATTGCTTGTAATGTTCATATGTGAAATGTAGGAAAATAGGAAAATTTATTTTTCTTGAAACTTTCCAGTTCTTGTATGTCATGACCATTTTTTGCAATATGCCATGTCCATGACCAAAAGTAGGAAACAAGATAATGCCATGTCTCATCTACATTTTTTATGTCACATTTGCAATTTGGTTTAATGCAACATACCAATTTTTTGAACATGTCCATATTCCAAATTTAACTGTAATTACCATGTCTTACCTACATTTTTTTCTAGTGAAAAAAATCCTTGAAGTTGCATTTTTTAAAATGGCATTCATTCCCGAAATTTTGCCATGCGCAAAATAAAATTGATGGCTAATCCATATGGTACCGTAATCAATTTTCCATGCCAAAAAAAGTTCATGGAAATTTTAGTTTATGTATGATGGAAAAATTTAGTAATTAACCATGGCAAATTTAGTTTATGTACCATGGTAATTTTAGACTTTTAGTTCATGTACCATGCATGGCATATTTAGTGTACGAATCATGGCAATTTTTATTCTTCCCATGAAAATATTCACTTTTGAACCATGAAAATTTTGTTGATGCTTTTTCTTTTGAGCATCATGGGAATTAGTTTTTTGTATGTAGCATGTTGATTTTGCATCATTTTTGCCAATATGGCAAAATTGGACAAAATGATGTTGTTGGCAAATCCATATGATACCTTAATATCAATTTGCCATGGCAAAAATTGTTCTTTGCAAATTTATTTAATGTATCAAGGCAAATTTAGTTCACGTATCCAGGAATTTTCAGTTCATATGCCATTCAAAATTTAGTTTACTCATTATGGCAATTGTTATTCTTCCCATGACAATATTCACTTTTTTGAACCAGGGCAACTTACACTAGTAAAAAACAGGGCATCAGTCCCGGTTCCAGAGGGCCTTTAGTCCCGGTTCTGCAACCGGGACTAAAGGCCCCCGCTTTTAGTCCCGGTTGGATTACGAACCGGGACTAAAGGGGCTCCGCGTGGCAGCTTTCTGGAGCGGGGGCTGGAGGACCTTTAGTCCCGGTTGGTGTTACCAACCGGGACTAAAGGTATTTTTTTGAAAAAAAAAATAAATTTTTTTTCTAATTTTTTTTTTGATTTTTTTTCTGATTTTCAAATCTTTGAATTATTTGACAATTTAATCTCTAATCACCCCTCCTCACTGCTCCAGCGTGGAGCATTCATTCCAAATCGTCTAACTTCCCGGCCGGTCACCCATCCTCTCACTGCTCCAACCCCAGCATGCTTAATTTCCCGGCCGGTCACCCATCCTCTCACTCCTCCAACCCAAGCATGCTTAACTTTCGAGTTCTATCTTCCCTAGTTTCCAAGTCTGCACTTGTTGTTTTTTCAACAATAGTAAGCTATCAATCCTATTAACCCTTAGGTCTTGATGTCACATGATTTAATTTTTTGAATTTCAAACAATTATTAAAATAAACAACAATGATTAACAAACAACAATGATTAATTTAAAAACTCCAAAAAACTTCAAAAAAAGGCAAAAAATTCAAAAAAAATAAAAAAATCTCAAAAAAAAAATCCAAAATAATAAAAAGTTTAAAATAAAATAAGTAATAATAATATTGAATTTCAATGAAAATAAAATAAGTAATAATATTATTTTATTCATTTTTTGCCATTTATTCATTTAATATGGCATAATTAATATCTTTAAATCTATAAATTGAAATTCGACAAATAATATATCCATTATTAACAGAAAAATGTGAGGAATCCAAATATGACATCATTTTTTTTAAATAAAATTAATTTTTAAAATCTGAATTTTTATTCTTTTCGAATTTCAAAAATCTAAAAGAATTAAAAACGTTTAAAAAAATAAACTACTTATTCAATTAATTTATGTTATATGTATCATATCAATCCTATTAAGCCCGTGAGCATGATGTCACACGTTTCACCATTTGAGTTTGAAACTATTATTCTAAAAAACAATAATTATTTAGTAACACTAATATTTATTGAATAAGTAGTTTGACCAAAAATTCAAAAAAACTTAAATTTGAGGATAACTTTTTTTCCTTTTGGACTTTTAGGATTCTAAAAATTTACAAAACAGCCTATGGCGGTTGCCATCGAAACCGGTTTCTCGTGCTGAACATTTTGATATATTAAACTTTTTTTTCGACATCGTATGCAAAAGTTATTGCCGTTTTACTTTTTCATAACACTTTTTTTAAACTTATTTCAACTCCAGACTTTTTTTGCGTTCAACATGCACCATTCAAAGCCACATCATCAATTTTCAACCCTTTCCCACTTCATTCGCTATTTTTCATGCATTTATTGATTTTTTTTGAGCTAAATGACCCCGAAATTGAAAAGCACTACAAATGAACTCTGAAAAGGTTGAAACTTGGCATGGTATCATCATTTCACCCACATAGCATGTGCTAAAAATTTGAGAGGGTTACGACAAAACTGGATGCACTTCGTGTACAAACTGGACAATCCGTTTCGAAGTATCAAGGTTTCGGACGAAAACTCATCTGTTACAAAAGGCATTTCATTTTTTTTAAACTTATTTCAACTCCATACTTTTTGTGTGTTCAACATGCACCATTAAAAGCCACATCATCAATTTTCAACCCTTTCCCACTTCATTCGCTATTTTCATGCATTTATTGATTTTTTTTGAGCTAAATGACCCTGAAATTGAAAAGCACTACAAATGAACTCTGAAAATGTTGAAACTTGGCATGGTATCATCATTTCGCCCACATAGCATGTGCTAAAGTTGAGAGGGTTACGGCAAAAACTAAATGCACTTCGTGTACAAACTGGACAATCTCTTTCGAAGTATCTGGGTTTCGGACGAAAACTCATCTGTTACAAAGGCATTTCATTTTTTTTAAACTTATTTCAACTTCAGACTTTTTGTGCGTTCAACATGCACCATTAAAAGCCACATCATCAATTTTCAACCCTTTCCCACTTCATTTGCTATTTTTCATGCATTTATTGATTTTTTGAGCTATAAAACTAAAAGAGCTAAACATAATCTGTTTTTGATTAAAATACCTATTTAAAATAACCTAAAAATTACCAAATTGAATATAATGAGAAAACACACTAATATTAAACAGCAGGAAAAAGAATCACTCAAAAATCTATTTTCAAAGTAAAGTTATTCACAAACTAGTGATTCACACAAATTTCGCTAAAAACTCTAAATATTTCGCTGTAAGTAGAAACAAAAGAAAATAAATAAAGGAAAAAACAAAAAAAACTGGAAAAGGACCTGTAGTAATTAAACCAGTTTCTCGTGCTGAACATTTTGATATATTAAAGTTTTTTTTTTGACATCGTATGCAAAAGTTATAGACGTTTTACTTTTTCATAACACTTTAGTCCCGGTTGGAGACACCAACCGGGACTAAAGGAGGTGATACCCTTTAGTCCCGGTTGGTGTCTCCAACCGGGACTAGAGATTTAGTCCCGGTTGGAGACACCAACCGGGACTAAAGGGTATCACCCCCTTTAGTCCCGGTTGGTGTCTCCAACCGGGACTAATGGTCCCATTCGAACCGGGACTAAAGGTCCCATTCGAACCGGGACTGATACCTGCCGAGTCCCGTCCGGCGTCCTAGCCGCTCGAACCGGGACTAATGCTCACATTAGTCCCGGTTCGTAACGCGACCGGGACTATTGCTCCGATCCGGCTAGGACGAAAGCCCTGTTTTCTACTAGTGTTAGTTGATGCCTTTTATTTGAGAACCTTGAATTATTATTTTTGTATATAGGATGGTTGTTTTACATCAACATGGCAAAAATAGACTTCATTATGTCATCATCGCAAATTTTCTCACATTTTTTGCATTAATGTTATTTTTCCTAACAATCATAGCAAGCATCTTGTGTGCATCATAACAAACTTACACACATTTTTGCCATTAACGTTTGTTTCTAGGACCATGCCAAATTTCGTTCTTTTGCAAGATACCAAAATTACTTTTTACGGGCCATGGAAAATTTGGGTTTTGGATCATGGCAAATTAAGTTATGCATCATGGCAAAATATGTGTATGGACAATGGCAAAAACAATTGTGACCATGTCAATTTTTTATTTTCCAAAAAAAAAACAAAATTAATTTAACCGTGGAGAAGTGATATTTTTTACTGTTGTTCATTCTTGTCACCGGAGGTACCACCGGAAGAAACGTGCGTGTGCTCCACCATGGCTAGCAGCCATTGACCACACAAACTAGTGCATATTAGTGGTTATTTACACAACATGAGAATTGAGATCATTGTTATTGTCCTCATGCATGCACAAGTGGGGTGGGTGAGGGCATCTCCAATGCTGACCGGTAAACAAAGACCGCAAATGTCCGTTTTTATGTCTTGACGTGGTCCGCAGACATGATATCGGAGGGAGTCATCTAATGTTGTTTTAAAACTAATCCTGTTAGGAGGAGAGAGAATAGAGGGGGGCCATGCATGTGATGGGATATCTGTTGTGATGTCCGATTGGGAGAAGAGAAAGGAGATGACACCGTTGATGTGAAGAGAGAGAAAAGAAAGAAGGATCACGTGAGGCATTTTTGTTGCTCAAATGCATGTTCGGACACCCGCATAACTTCCCTAAGTTTATTTCAGACTTACCGGAAAATGGATGTCCGAACTTGTCTACGGACATTTAAGGATCCCCATTGGATGACAAAGTTAACAAAAATAATTTTGATTCAATCAGAGTGTGTAAGGGTCCGCTTTGAAGATACCTTAAGCTAGCCAGTGAGAGGGTCCAAGTCCAAAGATACCTCCGGTCAATGTTGATTAATCTCCGTGTAAAATTTGTAGCCACTTTTCTCAAGTGTTATGCATACAGGACCGTTTAATTACCTATCGTGCATCCGTGTAAAAATTTCATGTAATTTGTTCACAAGCAGGGATTCTCACGAAAGATAGTCTCGCAAAACGCAATTGGGAGGATAGTAAACGGTGTTGCTTTTGTGACAGAGATGAGTCAATCCAACATCTATTTATTGATTGTCCCCTGGCCAAGCTACTGTGGCATACGGTCCAGTCAGCTTTTAACGATAGTCCTCCTGATAACATTGACACTCTTTTTGGTACTTGGCTAAACGGGATAGAGGCTAAGTTAACAGCACATATTTGAGTTGAAGTATGTACATTACTTCGGGGCCATTTAGAATTTTAGGAATGATGTTATTTTTAACAGGCATACTATCATAATATTTTTGCAGGTCATCTACATGGCATCTCTCTGGATCTGTACGTGGTCATTACTCAGCCGTGCGGAGCCAAGGAGCATATGACTTATGGGTGCAACTCGTGAAAGACGGTCGCACGAGATACATACAACCGGTCCAATAATAGAATAGGTGGCTAGGCATTTACTTTTATGGTTAGCCGGTTGTGGCTTTTACGATTTCTTCTTGTTTTTATCTCCACATAAGACTTTGTATGACTGTACACACTCTGATTGAATCGTTATTTAATAATATAACTACATGCATTACATTGATGCAGAGGCTAGATATTCCTCTTTTTGGAATAAAAAGGTACAACAGCTATGTACGGCCATCCATATATACTCCAGCTACTAACTACCAATCGTCTATTTGTGTGATTACGCATTAGTCTGCAACTACGTACGGGCACTTCACACTTTCTGTTCATTATGGCGGCCAGCTTGCTATTTAAATACGAATATTCAAATATCGTATTGTATCTCCCAGCCAGGGCGCGTCGTTATTCTCAAACAAATTAAAGATGATGCACCATATATTCTGTATACTTGCCTGGTGACAATCAGGAAGTTCGATCTGCTCCTGATCTCCAGCTGCCTTGTGCAAGCTATTACGGTATATATGTAGTACTCGTGCTAAGGAGATTTTTAGTTAGCAGATGGCACGAGTGCGTACATATATGCAAGCTTATCCATGGCAGGCACGCACGTCGGTCAATCATGTATACGTTGATCTTCTTCCAGCTTCGATTAATTTAAGACAGCCCCACTAATTTATCTATGTTAAGATGCAAGCATGTCATACCATCATACAATTATGGATCAGATAAGGTCCATCTCAAAATGCAACCATGTATGTGAAAAGACTCACCATCCACTTGAAACCATGCATAAGAAAATATTTTTCATTATGTTATGATACTTATATTCAATAAACATTTTACAACTCACGTGTTATTAATCTAAATATTGATATTTCACACAATCAAATCTCAATGAAATATATTGAAACTATTATTGCCGCAATGTGCGGGGTATCATCTAGTTAATTAATTTCAGCAGATAAGTTCTTGATTCACATAGCAGTTCCTCTAAGTGGATACATATTTAAAAGTTCGAACTGAGTATACTAGTACAAATGTTGTGCGGAACAAATCACGATGCAGGTTGGAGTGGGCACAAGTGGGACTGCCTCAGCCTAGCCCACTTAATCACTTGTGGACACCCGTGGGACAAAAAAACTAGGCTATCCCGTTTAGCCCACCAGGAACCCACCTCACCACCAACTAGCATCCTCGTGAGTTACTCAAAAAAAAAACAAAAAAAACTAGCATCCTCGTGTACATGATCTTTCAAAACCACCGACGGGCGTCAAGAACCCACCTCACCATCAACTTGTCCGGTCACGGATGTCGGGCGTGGAGCAGCTCAGTGCCCGTCTCTTTTCGCCGGTATGTCACAACCGTGCCAGTTGGCGTATGACAACACGGGCAAGAAGATGATGGATATGATCCACGACGGAAAGGGCAACGGAGGACGGACAGGTAGATAAATCGGAGTCAGAGGTGCATGCCCAACAGTCGGAAACGTACTCACAGTCCGGCACCTACACCCAGCTGGGCACGTACACCCAACCAGGCACGCACACTGGCCAACTGGATTCGTACAATGGCAATCAAAAGATGGACGGCAATGACGACCTTGATCCGAAATTTACGGGTGATCCAAAGAAGAATGGTAGGAGACAAAGCTTCAACACGCGAGAGGACGAGTTGTGTGCGATTCGTGGTTGGCCACTAGCATCGATTCGATCCATGTCACAGAGCAAAAGGGTGCAACATTTTAGGCCAACATTCATATTTGATTTCATGAGCACAAGCATTTCGAGTCCTACCACGATGAACTTATTCGCAGCCATGGAATGATGTCGCTGAAACATCAATGGTACACCATCCAAGAGGCCGTGTGCAAGTATTGTGGTCATTTGAAAAAACTAATGGGTTGATGACCAAGAGGTGCGTAACGGAGCAACTAAGTTTTTCTATGTGATGGTCATTTGGCCGGATATGCAGTTTTTTGACCGGATATGCTCGATGTGTTGGTCATTTGGCCCGATATAGAACTTGTTGGCCTGATATGCAACTTGATGACAATGCTTTCCTTTGTAGCATTTCTGTGCATGCAACTTGTTCTCGAAGGCGGTGAAGAGGAACTTCGTTATCTTGCATTGTTGATTGAAGTTGAATGCACAATCCCAGTGAAATTTATCAATCAGCAACACTATCAAGACCGACGGCATCGGTACTGAGAAAAAACGGCTGATCCAACCTATCCAACAAAAGAGCCGCCCAAGAATGTTAGAAGAGGGTTCAGGGCAAGAAGTGGTTGGAGAAGGAGAAGAGAGAAGGGGTGACGACCAAGATGACAGAGAGTTTCGAGGACACTTGGCAAAGAAAAATGAGACATGTGTCAAGCGCTTTGACATCAAGGATAAAAAAAAGGACGAGAGCTTGAACATGTTCATGGTGGTGACCGAAAAGAAGCTCAAACTCGAAGAGAATAAGACCGTCCTCGAAGAGAAGATTGAGAATGCGACCACTTCAGAGGATTCAAAGATGCTGATCTTGAAGATGGAAAACTTGGATAAAGATGCAAGGATGGTCGTGCAAATCGTTCGTGTTAGGGTATTGAAGCACTTGACAGCCGAGCTGGAAACGGGTGAGAAGGAGGTGATTGGCGAGGAGGAGTTGGCGGTAGAGTGAGCGTGTAGGCTCACATAACAGGTCCGGCATGATAAAAATATCATTTTTTTTATAGGACTAGTGGGGCCAAATACTTTTTTTTATCGGGCATGCAAATCCTATGAATATTAACCTGTTTTTTTTTTTGTGATCGGCGCTATGCGTTTGAATTTTAAATTAGCTGGACCAAGACAGATGTTTAGGATGCGGTTGGATAGCCGGCTCTTGAATCAATGTCCGTGGACCATTCCGCAAACGGATACCCTCTCCGATTTCAGAGTCGGCGTTGGAGCCCTTAACCCTTGAACTCGCCTCGGTCGGTGCCCTGTGATGTCATAGCTACCTGCGTTGTTTCCATTTATTTGTCGACCGTTTTCCTTGGGCCAAAAATCGACTGAAACACAAAAGTTATTAATCGTGTCACTTTGTGCTCATCATAATACTACACCATGATCACATAGTACTCCCTCTGTTTCTAAATATAATTTTTTTAGAGATTTCAATATGGACTACAAACGTAGCAAAATGAGTGAATTTACATTCTAATGTCTTTCTATATACATCTGTATGTAATTCATATTAAAATCACTAAAAAGAATTATATTTAGAAACGGAGGAGTATCAATTAAGCGTATGAATAGTTGTCGTGAATGGTTCAATGCTGATCGAGAGCAACGCACGCAATTGGAGCATCTACAGCCGGACCCCTCATACCTCCCTCAAACGCCCGGGCAGTCCGCCCGGTCACTGACCTATCACAAAAAATCGACCCAGTCGCCCCCCTCAAACGGGCCTCAAACGCCCGTGCTGATCGGTGCCCCTCATATCCAGTCCAAATATGGGGCGGATACGGGGGAGCCCGGGCACGCCCGCCACGTCGGCCTGACGGCGTGGCCCCACGCGGACTCGCCCGGAAACCCGACAGTCCGACGGGCGCCTCGACCGTCGGCGCGATGTGAACGCCGCGTGGCGCCGCTCCGGCTCCCCGCCCTTATCCATAGCCGACTATTTAAGCCGGCTGACGTCCCCCAGCCCTAGCACATCCACCTCCACCCTTCCGCCGCCACCACCCGAGCCCGTCGGCCATGCCCCCACGCCGCCGACACTACACGATCCAGCACCGTCTCTGGCTCCTTGAGCAGGTCCGGATCCGGAGGGCTGCGGTGCTACCTCTGGATCCGGAGGAGGATTTCGAGGAGGACGAGGAGGTGGAGGAGGAAGAGGAGGAGGAGCTAGGGGTGGAAGTGGACGAGGAACATGAGCCGGTGGAGGAGGCGCCGCCGCTAGCTATGGGGGAGGACTAGCAGGAGCCGGCAGAGGAGGCGCCACCGATGGATGTGGGGGAGGAGGAGGCACCGGCGGACGTGGATCTGTGGCCGGAGCAGCTGGCCATCCTGAACTCCATCCGCTCGGAGTTGGCTGCGGAGGCCAGGCGTCTTCGTCAGCAACAGATGGAGGAGGCGCGGGCGGCGCAGGAGGCGACGCAGACGGCTCAGGCTCCGGTGCAGGCGGCTCAGGCCATCTCGACGACGACGAAGAGTAGTATAGTACGTAGTGCGTAGCCTATTCATTTTGCATGCTTTTGTATGGATATAGAGGATAAAATATGAAAGAATTAGATGTGGACAAACAGATTTGAGACGTGACCGGTCAGTGTCCGTGGTCGAATACGTCCACGGACGTTTGAGGGGCCGGATTTGTAAGGTCCGGCTGTAGATACTCTTACTCCGTGATCACGGGCGGAACCAACACGGCCGGCAGACGCAAAGCGCGTTGCACAGGACAAAAGTTGATGGTGGGCATGCAATGCATACAGCTCGCTTCAGTACAGCGATAGGCCGGCAGTCACACGTCCGTCGACCCCTCTATCGTCGTACGTGCATCTATGTCTCCTAATCAGACACGATCGACGCCCATTAGTCTCGATCCCGCGCAAGAAGTCTCGCGCGCGCACTAGCTAGCTCGGGTTTACCTCCTTCCATCCGTCAATGGCGACCCGTTCATGGTGACTTCGATAAAGGGCGTTTTATTATTTAAAAGGTTTATAAGCATTACATCCGGCCTCTGCATATGTAGAATGCACACAGCCGCAACAAGTCCGAACACAACAAGAAAAAAGGAAAAAGACGTAATACAAAAATCTTGAAGAAATTGTATGACGCCTAAGTAGTACAAGGAGCGTATGTGGTGGTGTGAATATCTGCGTTGCAATCGACGTTTCAAAACAAAAGTTACTACTACTTATTCTCTCTTCGCGCCATGCCACTCGCCCACTCCCTTGCTGAAACCACCACGCGTCGCCGGCCTCTCGATCCATCGATCCGCAGAACCGCACTAGCTAGCTAGGCGATCACATCCCTTCCGTGTTCCGTCTTCATCTAACGTCGATCATGGCCGCGGTGCCGCTTCTGCTTCTGATCCTCTTCGCTGCCGTCCTGACTCTGCTGCTGACCTCGGCGCCGGCCGCGCGCGCTCATGGCTCCTCGGCGTCCGCGTACCGCTGCGGCTGGTGCCCGCGCCGGTCCACCGCGTCCCTCCTCCCTTCTGACGCTGGCGTCCTCACTGGCGCCGCGTGCGGGTACGGTGGCCCAGCGGCGGCGGCTGAGAAAACCGTCGACGGGGGCTTCCACATTGCCGCCGTCAGCGCCGGATTCTTTAGCAAAGGTCGGGCCTGCGGTGCCTGCTACCAGCTGAGGTGCAGGGGTCGGAGCGCGTGCGCGAAGGACGGCGTCAAAGTCGTCGTTGTCTCCGATGTGGCGGAGATGAACAGGACAGCAGGTGGCCAGTTCATGCTCACCAAGGACGCCTTCGCCGCCATGACTGCGGCTCACGATGATGCTGGTCATCTCGCGAGCTCCGTGGACGCGACGACCGTCGACGTCGAATTTAGGAGGATCCCATGCGTGTACAAGAGCAAGAACCTGGCGGTGAGGGTGGAAGAGACGAGCAGCAGGGAGAGGGGCCACCTCGCCCTCCGCTTCCTTTACCAGGGCGGCCAGACAGACATCGCCGCCGTTGAGATCGCGCAGGCGGTCAGCGGTTCCAGCGGCACCAACAACGATGCAGCGCCGCAGCTGACATCGTGGCAGTACATGACGCGGCGCGAGGGATCCCCGGCGGTGTGGCGCACGTCACGCGCGCCGGCCGGCCCGCTGAAGCTCCGGCAAGTGGTCACCGCGGGCTCCGGCGGCAAGTGGCTGCGCGCCGACGGGGCGGTGCTCCCTGCTGAGTGGCAGCCCGGCGCGGTCTACGACACCGGCCTGCGCGTCACCGACGTCGCCGCCAACACAAGCGGCCGCGCCTCCTGCTCCACCATGGACGCGGGCGACCAGGATGAGCAACTCAGATGACGCGCTCCCCTGCATCCACGGATGATCCAGCGGCCGATGGTCCATCGGAGCTAGCCGGCCTGCACGCCAACGGCGACGCCACACATGCACATCTGCACCGGCCGGCCGCCGGAATATCGGTCGATGCTGCATGTACACCTGTACAGAGACGTGTACATCCCAACGTACTACTACTACATGCATGCATGTGTGCGCATGGTCGACGACGAGCTCCGGTTAGGACAAAACCTCCATGCCCCGCTCTAAACAGAGGAGGTTGGAGCGTAGCTTCACGTGTGGCGGGAAGAGATTAATGCAGAGAAGAACATGTACTACCAATAATGCTACACTTACGGAAGACATACGGACGTTTTACGCGCTGACTAGGATGGAGTCCGACGTGTTCGCAAGCCCGCGCTGAACGAGGAAACCCGAAACGTAACAGACCGCTATTAACGTAAAGAAAAAAACAGAGCAGTTGCTGGGACCCCGTCGTTTCCAATTCACGAGGCCGCCGCCTCCTGTTCTCCAGACGGCCGCTGGGATTCTAGGGCGAATGACGCCGTGGTTGCCGCCGGCCTAAACTGCTCTGGCCGCAGCCGGTCACCGCCTAACTTCGACGCCGCGGCCGACGTTCTGCTGGAGTACGCGTGTGCCTGAGAGCTCAAGGACGGGAGCAGCTAGAGCAGCCGAGGTTCTTCCCCAAAATTTTGTTACTATGTTCAATTTTCGCATCTTCCATCTAGCTTTTCTTGATCAGATCCAAGCCGTTGCATGTTGATCTATTGTTATTTCTCCTTTTTCTGTTTGAATCTACAGAACTATAGCACATCATTCACGTTTTCCCCTCTGCTTCTACTGTATAAATCTTGTCTAGTCCGTGGTTCACATGCCAAATTTTAGCCCAATATGTCAGCATATCAATTTAGTTATATTGCCTTTCAACATGACTGTTTAATTTTTTTCATGATTTATAGGAATGTATGCTGAAACTTATGCTGTTCAAGAATCAAGTGATATGTCTATTTCAAGCGATGATGACGGCATCAAGCCACAAAAGGAAAGCAACGTGGAACTTGAACATGACCATGGTGAAGCTCAACCAGATGTGTTTCTTGGAGACCCTAAATTGGGGATGGCCTTTGATACTGAGGATGAGGTGCTAGGATGTGCTTTATTATCAAATGAAGATACTGCAACATTTGTTTGGTTATTTCAAGCATGGCTCAAGTGTATGTCAAACCGTCAACCAAAAGCAATTGTAACTGATCAAGCAAAAGCAATTCAGAATGGTGTGGAAATAGTTTTTCCAGAATCTCGATATAGATGGTGCTTGTGGCATATAATGAAAAAGATACCCGAGAAGTTTGGTGGATATGATGAATATGATCACATCAAGAGTGCTATTGGCAATGCAGTTTATGATTCGTTAACAATTCCAGAGTTTGAAGTTGCTTGGATGCATATGCTTGAGAAATATGACCTTGGTGATAATGAATGGCTTAAAGGGCTTTACGACCATCGGCACCGTTGGGTTCCAGCATTTGTGAAAGACGCCTTTTGGGCAGGTATGTCTACTACACAACGTAGTGAGAGTATGAATGCTTTCTTTGATGGGTATGTTAACGCAAAAACTACATTGAAGCATTTTGTTAGCCAATATGAGAATGCTCTTCGTGATAAAGTTGAGAAGGAGAATATTGCTGATTTCAATTCTTTCAATTCAACCATACCTTGTATCACACGTTTTGACATTGAGAAGTTAATAATGAAAGAAGGGGCGATAGAAACGTATGAAATAATCGAGGATGTGCTGATTGATGAAGAAAAAGGATGGCGAAAAGATATTGTGTACCATGTATATTTCAATGAGGAAGAGTTTGAAGTTAAGTGTTCATGTCGCCGCTTTGAGTTCAGAGGTATTCTCTGTAGGCATGTGTTATGTGTGCTCACTCATAAGAAAATCAAGGAGGTTCCTCCACAATACATCCTTGGTCGGTGGAGAAAAAATGTGAAAAGAAAACATAACTTCATCAGATGCACATATGGCGGCATGGAAGACACTCCTGTTGCAAGACGTTTTGATAGATTGTGCAATTCCTTTTACCCAGTTGCAGAAATAGGTGCCATGTCAGATGATTCATTCAATTCCTTGATTGAAGAACTCCGCACCTTGAAAATTCAGTACTCTAGCAACTCAAGTTGTGAAAATAATAAGGATCAGGTTGGTACACAGGAAGATGCACCTTGTAGTGGGGAAAGAACAAGTAAAACTATACTAAGTCCAATAGCTGTTAGATGTGCTGGACGTCCTCCTTCATTGAGAAAAGAATCTAAGGTTGATAAGCTTATTCGTCAAGCAAACGAAAAGAAGAAGAAAGCTGAGCAAAGGGAGAAGAAGAAGGCTGCACAGAAGGAGAAGAAGGCTGCACAGAAGGAAGCTGAACAAATGGTATTGTTGCCTATATTACGTTCTTCTTTTGTGAAAAATAAGAACCCAAATTCACACATGTTTGCTCACTAAAATTGTATTTATTTCAGGCTCGCTCCACGAATTTGAAAAGGAAAAGGTCCAGTAAAAAAGGAAATTCATCAGAGCATGATATTCTAGAACAAGATGTTATGGAACAAGATGGCAAAGTTCAGGTATCCTAGTTTCTCATTTTTTTATTTCTAGTAAAAGATGGAACAAGATGTCATTTTATCACTTTCTTTGGAGCAGGAACCATTTGACTTGGGCATTACAACTGACAACTTACCCCAAGGATCGACTACGGTACCATTTGGAGGTTCATCGACACTGGTTATGCCTCAAGTTCTCGGAGAATATACAAGTATGCTGTTTCAAGTTCAGCAAGGATCAACTGTAGTGTCCACTTCTCCAGAATTATACTTTGATGGAACTGGAGGGCTCAACATTATGATGGATCAGAGTTAGACATGATTTATGTAGTTACCAGATGTGGATGTAGTACTTTTGTATGCATCTGTCAACTTTCATGTAATACCTGATACATGATATGCAACAGGGCATTAGAAAGTAGATGGATTTATGTTTTGTCATCTTGTTTCTCTCCAAGGTACTTGAATTTGTGTCTATCTTCTGGTTTAAGTATTAGTTCTCCCAACTTGATACTGTTTATTTTCAAGTATGTTGTTTCAAGTATTAGTCTCTCCAAGATACAACACTAGTATCTCCCAGCTTGATACTATTTATTTGTCATTCTCAACAAACAATGACAGACCAACAACAGTACATAAGGATGTTTTCATCGGACACATTTTTATTCATGATTCTATTTGGAAAAGCATGAAAACAACATACAAGCTACAGGGATAGGCTTTACAATTCTTCAACAACAGCAGCCTGAGATAAGCCGTTCTTTCACAATGATCAGGATAACATCGATTAGTGAAACAGCCAAACAAAATTGCTAGAACTAAATAACCCTGTAGACTGATTTTAGCATGTGTGTACGACACATCTCCATTCCTTGGCATCTTGACAACCCTGCTCCCAGCCTTCACCTTGTGCTGCTCTTCTTTCAGACAAAAGCCTGAACTGCCCTTCTTTCAGACAAAAGCCTGAACTGCTCTTCTTTTAGACAAAATGCAGGATCAGACTGAACTGCTCTTCTTGATTTCCCTAGCTGCAAAAAATCAAAAAATATTTGAGACAAAAGCAGGACTTTAAACTTCCAAATAGAGGATCAGACTGAAGAAGTGCTCTTCTTTCAGACAACATGCACGATAATTGTTGTGATTTTTTTGGTCAATAGATCACAATGGCTAGCGAGAAATTCACCATGCCATCTCGATGGTACAATCCGGCGACACCACAGACGACGACCAAGAGCTCGCGCTGCAACCGCCGACGACCAAGAGCTCGCGGCGCCGCCGACGACCAAGAACTCCGCCGCCGACGATGACCAAGATATGGCCGCGCCGCCGCTAACGACTAAGCGATTGCCTCGCCGCTGCTGAGTTCCAAGAGCTCGCCAATCGGTTTCCGTCGAGCGGGAGCTCGTCGCGACGCTGCCGACGAGGAGAGCCTGCCGTGGCTCACCACATATATCCGCGCCAGGCCGTAAAGAGGAGCTGAACCCGCCGCGCGGCCATGAGGGGAACTGGCGGTCGGGCTGCCTCGGAGGACCCTCGCCGTGTCACGCCGGCGCTGAACTGTGGGGACGTCTTCTCCGCCGTCGGCCGTTGGGTCGCCTGGGAGAGAAAGGGCATGGGGTGGGGATTAGTTTTCTGTGCGAGTCGATTTGTTTTCTGCGCGAGCTGGGAGAGAAAAGGGGTGGGGATGACGTGGACCAGGCACCGTCGCTTCCACATCAGCGCGTAGCGCTTCGTCCGTAGCTAGTGTCCGTAAGTGTAGCATTATTGCATGTACTACAGTACATAGCTCTGTTTTGGTCTTGGAATCATCTGACAGTGCCAGTGTTTTGGCTGCTCGTCTTTGGCATAGTAGGAGAGCATTATTGTAGGTTGATTGCATGAGCTGATTAAGATTGATCAATTGCCGACTAAGGCTAAGTTAACTGTACCGCATCATATTAATTTCTGCTGTGCTTAATTTAATTTGTCATATGAAATTAATCACAAAATAGAGAAAATTGGGTTAGAAGATCCATCTTAACACTAAATAGGTGATCCCCACTAACAAATTTTCTTCATAGCTAATATGCCACCTTATCATACAACCATGTATGAGAAAAAGTTCACCTCAACATGCAATCCGCGAATAGAATTTTTTTTTTTCATTCTATTATAGTACTTATATTACATAAGTAAAATATACATTGTACAAATAATCATATGTGTTTTTCAGTTTCAACTCTCATATTATTAATTCAAATATTTATGTTTCTACAACTAAACCGCATTGAATATTGCAACAAACTCCTAAAGCAACGCACGAGGTATCATCAACCAATCTTAATGGCAAAGGTTTGATAAGTCAACATGATAGTGTACTTGCATTCTTCACAGATAGATAATCAAATAATTTACGTGATACATGCGTCAAAACATAGGACGATTTGAGCCTAGGATGTATCTATGATTGATGTGAGGCTGTCATTGTTTTTGTGCACTCGAATATGATGATCGAGAACCCAATCCGATATGTACCACTATTTGGGGGTGATCATCGATTGTGTTGAAACTCTCCGGTGTAGATCGAAGAACGACTACCTCACACACACAAGATCATGGGTTCCAAGAAACGTAATCTTCCCAAAGGTGGTCCTCAACACGCTTTGTCTGATGAGCTCAATAATATTAACCTTTAGAAACATCTTCTAACTTGCATTCCTCTTTTTTCAACAAACTCTTCAAGAGATCCATAATTTGATGAGACAACATGACACGATTTGGTCAGGTAAGATGCCTCAATAGCAATTTGATCAGGTGAACAATTGATTTTTATGCTGCTCAGCTTACATATGTTTCTTTAACTGGACAGTGAAACGCAAGTATGCCTTGAAGACGTATTTGTTGGTGCTATGGGGTGTTTCATCCATCGCACGTATCACAAAAAAGACGACAATACTATGAGCGCAAAATATGATGAAAGTAAAGAAATGGAGGTGCTAAAGGACCCGACACAATCTCCTTGTATCAACCAAGTTCTAATAGCATTTGTGACGTTAGATGTAATTTTTGTTGTGCTTCAATAACAGATCACAATAATAGATCCTCATCAAATATTTGAGATAAGAATAGAAATAAGAGGATGCATTGTTTCAATTTTTTAAATACATTGGAACCAGCTCCAAGAGCAACACATGGGGGTATCATGTACCATCGTTGGTCTTAACAACAAGGTTTGATAAGTCTAACACGTCAATTTACTCACATTCTTCTCAAATAGAGAGCCAAATAATTGATGTCATGATTGTGTGAAGACATAGGAAGGGCCGAGCCTTGGATGTATCCATGCTTAACGCAAGGTTGTCATTCTTTTGTGCACTCCAAATGGACGATCGAGAGCCCAATCCCATTTCTATCACTCCATGGGGACAATCATCAATTGTGATAACTCTTCTTTGTAGATCGAACAATGGCTAGTTCATGCAAAAGATCATATGCACCAAGAAACTAAATCTCCCCAAATTTGGTCATCATCATGCTTTATCTGACTAATTTTTAATGTAAACTTTAGCAATCTCCTATAAGTTGTATTCCTACTTTTTCAACAAACTCTTTAGAGATCCACAATTTGATCAGGTAAGATGCTTTGATATCAATTCGATCATGTGAACAACTGAGTTTGGCACCATTCAGCTTGCGTCTATTTTTTTTAGAATACTGAAGCAAAAAACATGCCATGAACTCCTATTCGTTGGTGCTATGTGGGGTGTCATCCATCCCAAGGATCACATAGAAGAGGGCGATACTCCATGCACAAAAGATGATCAAAGTAATTTAATGGAGGTTCTAAAACACCTAACAAGTGCACTAGTAGAGAAATGGCTAGCCAAAACTTTTGTTGGTGGCGCATCATTTTCACGCAACACCAGCACTATTTTTTTTAAATAGTGCTGGCGCCGGCTAAATTGGTACGTCACCAGTAATAGGTTATTGGTGGCGTGCCTCCTAAAACCCACGCCACCAGTAATTGGGATCCAAAAGTTTGGCCCAGCGCAAGTTATTAGTGGCGTGTGAAAATATGACACGCCATTGATAATATAAGTAGTGGTGCATGAGTGAATAGTGCCACGCCGCTAGTAATCAGACCGATCTGTTTTAAATTTTGAATTTTTTTTAACCAGTTACTGGTGGCGTCAGTGAATAATACCACGCCACTAATAATAAAATCCATGTATTTTTGTCCTCGCCACCAATAAAATTATAACTTTTTTAGTAGTAATAATAATATTGTAGCCGAAAAAGGCCGAAATTGCCACGAGGCCCAACCCTGCCGGCAAAGCACATCTTTCTGTTCTCTCATTTGCTCTCATCTCTCTCGACCTCGCTGTCCCCAGCTCGCCGCCGGCCGGCCCTCTCTCCTCCTCTTCCCCCGTTCTCTCTATCTCACATCGCATTCCTCTCTATCTCTCCCGCAACCCCTTGTTGCAGCCACCAACGCCAGCCGATTCCGATGAGCCTCGACGTCTATGGTCGGCCCGCAGCTCGGTGCGAACCTCGCCTACCTTGATGTGTCCTTCCCTCCTACAAGATCCACCGCACACGGCCTCTAGTGCTCATGCCCAACCCCTCCGCACAGCTAGGTTTTTGGGCACGGCGTCGCCTTCGTCGTCAATGTGGCTTCGGTGTCCCTGTCGACTCCTCTCCGACGGCGGTTGTGCACGACATCTGCTACAAAATTGCCATGGTGAGCTCCTCTCCTTCCTTCGTTCTCCGGTGGTGTATGTAAACCATGTAGTTCTGCTCATTGCCATGTTGATGTTCATGTAGGTGTAGATGTGTGTACACTACCTTAAAGCAAAATCATCTTCCTTCCTTCGTTCTCCGACAGTGTGTACACTATATGGATGAATGTATGAATTATATAAGTCATATATATATATATATATATATATATATATATATATATATATATATATATATATGGATGAGTGTATACATATTTGGATGGATGAGTAAATTGTATAACTATTTTTTTAAATCCATAAATACATAGTGGTGGCGTTGGTTGGTTTTGCTCACGTCACTACTAGTAGTTAATAATACTGACGTGTATAAATGTCAACACCATTGCTATTTTAAATAGTGATGGCGTGAGGAACAGTGCCACACCACCAGTATGTGAAATACCGATGGCGTGGACGCACGAACGTCATCGGTATTTTGTTAACAATGGCGCCATATTGGTGGCGTCGGGTGTCTACGCCAGTAAGGTCCTTTTCAGAACGCCGACACTAGGATTTTTTGCACTAGTGGTGTGACGAGCCGTGTCATTAGAAGACCGATGCATTCTGGAGAGCTCCACATTGAAGTTCATGTCTGATGGAACACCGCTGAGCACCACAACTACTTATGGATAGGAGTATGTTACATCATCGAGTATCTCCTCAAAGAACTGTGGACAAGGAGCCCGAAGCTATACATCATTTACCAAAGCAGTAGGACATGATGGCCATGAACCCTTGATGGTGGAATTCTAATCCGAACCATCTTGCAATAGGTTTCTAGTTAGTATGATAGTCATCTAAAGGTACTGGACAGAATAATATGGCGGTTGGGACGAATAAGTATCTTATAATCTAAAGCTATGTAACTAAGATGCAGTGTTAGCTCTTTATGTTAGTATTAAGAGATTTAATAATTTGGCTAACTTACGAGAAGCTTACTTGAGACCCTTAGCCATGCGTGGATTGGTATTTCTAATATAAATGACCATCTCTAGCTATTTTCCTGCTGCATATCTCTCACATGGATTATTATTTGAAAAGAGAATATATTTTCAAGAAATAATCCGAGGACTAGTGTCGTTACCTAAGTTACTAATGAAACGGATTGTCACTCACAATAATACAATATCATCGTATAAACTAAGTTCTAATAGGATCCGTGGCGTTGGTCGTAATTTTCGTTGTGCCTGGAAGTTATATAGCTAATGATCAGAATAAAAAATGCACACAAACTTTTGAGGTTCAAAAGTATAAATAAGAGGATGAATTGTTCTGTTTTTGTTCACAATAATACAATATCATCGTATAAACTAAGTTCTAATAGGATTCATGGTGTTAGTTGTAATTTTTGTTGTGCCTAAAAGTTATATAGATAATGATCAGAATAATAGATGCAAACTAAATTTTGAGATTCAAAAGTAGAAATAAGAGGATGAATTGTTCTGTTTTGTTTGTTTGTGTGTGTGTGTGGGGGGGGCATATACACGCAATGTACTCGCATTCTTGTCAGATAGAGAACCAAGTAATTGATGTCATTCCTGCATCAAATTATAGGACGGTTCAAGCCTTAACCCTTAAATGTATCCATGCACTGTTTTTGCGCACTCCAATTTGACGATCTAGAACCCATCCCATCTGTATTACTCTATGGGAGGCAATCATCGGATGTTTTGAAACTCTCCTTTGTAGATCGAACAATGGCTAGCTAACGCACAATATTGTCCGTTCAAAGAAACTTAGTCTTCCCAAAGCTGATCCTCAACATGCTTTGTCTGATGAGCTCTATATACGTTTAGCAACATCTGCTATGACGGTGCAGAAACCCGCCAAAGTCCTCGGTAGAGTGGAGAGCCTAGCCGGAAGCACCAGAGGGGGTCACACCGATTTATTTTACCCAGGTTCAGGCCCTCATGGTCAATTTAACACCCTACTCCTGCTTTGGATTTGATTAATGGTGGAAACACCTCGTGTGAGGTGGTTATAGTTTGGAGATGGTGATTGCTACCGAGGATGGGAGTATGGAATAGATGGTCTCTAGTCTACCCCTACTCTTGCCTTATAAAGGGGATGAGAGCTAGGGTTTACACGGTTCCTAACCAACCTCCTGTCGGACGGGCCTTAGCTTGTATGCCAGGATGGTGCCTTAGTTGGAAGCCGGGCCTTCTAGCGACAGAAGATCCTAGCCCACGACCTGTCCTCATTGGCCTTGAGGCCCGCCCAGTGACCGGCTTCTCAGTTGATGGGGCACCCCTGATATATTCTACCATCATCCTAAGTTCCATTCCTATTTTTTCAACAAACACTTAAGAGATCCAAAATTTGAACAACAAGATGCTTCGATACAAATTCGACCATGTGAACAATTTAGCTTTGCGCTTCTGAGCTTGCATATGTTTTATTTATTTTAGAATAGTGAAGCACAAATACTCCTTGAACCGTATTTGTTGGCGATATGGAGGGTCTCATCCCTCACAAGGATAACATAAATATGATGATATTACGAGCACTAAAGATAATAAAAGTGAAATAATGGAGGCGCTAAAAGACTCGACAAAATATATTGATTGATGTTAGACGTTAGTTTGGTTGTGTCTGGGGGTTATATAGCTGATGATCCCACTAATAGATGCACACAAATATTTTAAGTTCAAAAAAAGAGGATGGTTTGTCCCGATTTTTTAAGATGATGGTGTTTTCAAATTTATATAAATTATCTTCAATATCATGTGTTTCATGTTGCCACATGAACAAAAATCACATATGAGCCATATGACTCCAAGTGCAATAATACTGACTATCTAGGGGAGGCCATAACACTGTTACATACCCTATATATAGCTAAATAGTTGATCCCACTATCTCTTTTATCTTAACATGCACACATACCACCTCATCAAAGGCCCACCTCAACATGCATGGGATTTTTTTCTTTCTATTATTAGTTAATCTCCACTACTATTTACCTCAACACGCACACATCCCACCACACCACAAATGTCATCTCATTAAGGACCCACTCAACATGCATGTGATTTTTATTATTATATTGTGCCACTTATGTTCAACAAATATTTTTTAAATATACAATAATCGAATACAATATAGAATCTTTATCTTTAGTTTAGTTCAAATAGTATTAATTTAATAATTCATGTTTCATACAACCAAATCACATTGAAACATATTGCAACTAATTCCTACAACAACAAGCATGGTATCCTCTAGTACATATAATGATGTTTCGCGCGCATTTGTGCAGGCCACTCTGCTAGTTTTATAGTAGTAGTTTTGCACAATGTCATCCTACTAAATATATTACCTAGTAAGCGATAAACCATCAAACTTTCAACTATGTCGTTGTAATTATACAGATGTAACTTGGGAGGGAAAATATGTTTTTCAATTTTCGGAAATGCCTTGTATGAAAAAGCCTCCAAGCATCATAGAGGACTAATTGCTCTACCCTTGAAACAAAATCATCATCCACTATTGAATCAACTTTTTTAGTTCTTGCATTTTGAATAAGCCTCGCACGTTCACCTAATAGGGTACATAGTTACTTAGACTGAACCCCGATCAGGACAGGATGCTAACACACACGTGCCTTGAGATGCTAACACACAATAATAGTGAAGCGTACTAAAGACCAGAACACACGTGAACACAGTCTGCCTGTTGATCAGAACACAGATGAACACATTATGCCTGTTGATCAAAACACACTAATATTTGAGATTTCAAAGTGAAAAGAGGATGAAATTGCTATGATTTTTTTGGGGGTGGGGGTGGGGCAAAGTACATTATATTTTTACATATATGTGTTCTTATAGTAGTACTCTTATGCAATATGATCCTACTCTAACTATATTATCTATATTAAGAGGTAAACCATTTCACATTTTGTCAACTATGTATGCCTTTATCATACAGATGTAACTTTGGACGGCACAATTATATGTCACTGCCCTCCCGTCGTTACTATCACTACTAGGGAAAAGCATAGCAGTAGCGCTGGTTTTTGGACTAGCAGTAGCGCAGGCACCCGCGCTACTGCTATGTCGCTACAGCTAACCTGTAGCAGTAGCGTGGGTCCACCAGTGCTACTGGTAAGTATAGTATCAGTAGCGCGGTTTAGGACCCGCGCTACTGATAACTATTAATAGCGCGTGTATCTAATCCGCGCCACTACTAACCGCGCATATTTTTTTATATTTACATTGTATTTACACGTGGTTATACATATTAATATACAACATCAATAATAATTTTGCAAGAAACAACATTTAGATTAAAGTGGATGGGTGCAAGTGATCCAGTTGAATTAGTAGGAAAATATGATATTACGACGGCACAAAAGTGTCGAATGAAAGGATTCCCTTGATTCGACAATTGTGTGCCGTTGTAACATCATATTTTCCTACTAACCCAACTAAATCACTTCCATCCATCCACTTTAATCTAATCTATGTCATCTAATAACTCATCATCCTTAGTCACATAACACTTAGCATCATCTTAATCATCTAACAACTCATGACCAGTTGACCATTACTACACAATGTCATAAACTAGAAAAGGTCCTCTTTCTTATCTAGCACATATTATTCGCTCCTAGCCAGGTAGAACCTACTACTCTCTCCTAGGTAAAATAGCATAAAACAGGTAAGCTCTGACCCCTCCATTGTGAAGAATAGAGATCCACCTATCTCCGATACGTGGCCTGAACAAATCCTTTGCGCCTCCGCCAAGTGGTTGTCTCCTGACTTTCATTAATTTGCTAAATCCTTTGAGTTTCATTCTTTCATCACTTTTAGAAATCGAGTATGCATGGCGTAATCTTATAGGCCACCGCGGCCGTAAGCTGATGACATTCAAATGACCTTCTACAAACATCAGTCGAGGCACAACCTCCGAAGGAAATTTATGTTGAAGAACATAATAATAACATAGTTAGCAATCTAGTTTTGCTTATGAAAAAATTATGTATGCAAAAGATGGACTAATTAATGACATAATAGTAAAAAAGAATCTTACCATGCTATCTGCAGCAATGTTACCATTGCTCAACGGGTGCACTAGTGGCACGTATTCAGAAAAACTTTTGTCGGTATCTTCATAATTGGTCTTAAAAAGATCAATATCATTAATAAATGAGATCAAATGATCTATCTCCAACCCAGTTAGTTCGAAGCCATGAATGTAGTAGGTCTGATCTACTATCTTTTGAATATTTGGTGAAGAAGAGAAATAAGCTGACAATTAAAGATAAACAAGTTAAGTAGGAATGAACACCAACTATTTTTAAATAAACAATATAAATTACTTAACAAATATGGTTGACAAACTCACATGGAGGTAAAACTGGAAGCATATCGATATCCACCCAAATGTCGATATTACCTTCAATATGATCTTCAAGACGAATATCGAAGGTTATTTCCATATCCTCCTGAAATCCATATGCCTTGGCTAGAGCTTCCCAATTTGAGCAACCAAATTCTGAGTTATTAACTGCATTCATTACTTTAACTAGAAATGTGTGATCATGTTTAGTCCTCAGGTTACCTCTCCTCGTCTCCATATTCTCATGGTCTTCGAAACCGAGCCTCTCCAAGACATACCTCTTGCATGGCAGGGGATGAACTATTCGAATTGTATAAAACAGAAATTACACGTTGAAGCAAAGAAACAGAAGTCATGATTAATTAAGAAAAAACAGTTGTCATCATTGCATACCGTAGAAACATCGAAGGTCTCGTCCATCTTGATGGTGAAGAACCTATTGTCTCGCAGGTGAGGCCTGTCGCACATACCCCGATCGTCGCCGCACAGATCACACTCGGGGATCCTATCATCGTCAGACATTTCCCGTGTTCATGGTTCAAAGATTAAAAAAAGTTTGGCATGACCGTAAAAAAAATTCGGCATGACCATTGCTAAAATAGGACATATTGAGCGTCTAAAATTTGCCGGAACGGAAATAAATCAACATTCCGACAAAACATAGGCACTAGGAGGTGTTCCCTACAATAACATAGACACATGTCCAAATAGAACTAATTCAACATGGCTTGACTTTCGGTCAGTCGAGGTTTTCCTTAGAAAACTCTCATACCTCATGGTGTGTATGGCGCGCACTCTCTCACACTGATATGGTGGTGTATGTTGGTGGACACTCCCTCACACTAATATTTCGACCGTCGGTGTTGGTCGCTTCCCCTTCTTCTCTCGCGCAATATACCAAGGTATATATCGCGAGAAGAAGAAGAGTGAAACGACCCCCGCGACAATAGTCGGGATTCCTCCATCAAGAACATA
This sequence comes from Elymus sibiricus, assembly GCA_039707655.1. Lineage (NCBI taxonomy): Eukaryota > Viridiplantae > Streptophyta > Magnoliopsida > Poales > Poaceae > Elymus > Elymus sibiricus. The sequence goes on from CM077675.1 coordinate 507,375,887, forward strand.
CATGAAAGTTACACAAGGAGCTCCGACAGACCAAAAGTACCTAATTTTTTTACTAAAAATTTCTAAACCTATTTTTTTACTAAAAAATTATAATGCATGAGGTATTTATAATGAAACTTCTTATCTTAAAACTTCTGAAATTTCTATCTCAATTTATAATGAAACTTCTGAAATTCAATCTCAATTTATAATAAAACTTCTTAAAACTTCTTATCTAAAAATTTCTATCTCAATTTATAATGAAACTTCTGAAATTCAATATATGATTAAACGAGTGCTCAATATGGCCAAATGGTACAGCCGGCCCTCCCCTTGTGCTCCTCCTCTCGTGTCACCGAGGAGAGTGGGAGAGGGATGGATGGAGAGGGTGGGAGGGAGAAGGGAGGTGGAGGGAGAGGGTGGGAGGGAGAAGGGAGGGGGAGGGAGAGGGTGGGAGGAAGAGGGCGTGGGAGGGAGACATACCGCGGGCGGGGCGACAGCAATGCGGGCGACGACAGCAGCGGGCGACGGCAATGCGGGCGGCGGCAGCAACGGTATAGAAAGGGAGAGTGGGAGAGAGGAGAGTGAGCCCGTGCAAGCGGGCCGGAGAAGATAAGGTAGTATTAGCAGTAGCGCGGTTTACCAGCATGCGCTACTGCTAAGCTAACAGCAGTAGTGCGCTTCCCCGGGCCGCGCTGCAACTCTGAAAAGCCTGGTACCTAGTGTGTGGTTCTCATAGCCGTAACGCGTTTTTGAAGGGACACGCTACTGCTAAGGGTGTAGCAGTAGCGCCCGTAAGAAACCGGCGCTACTATAACATAGCAGTAGCGCCCTGGGAAAAAGCGCGCTACTGCTAAGTCTCCACGTATAAGCTTTTACCTAGTAGTGTATTGGGTCGACCAAGTTGTTACCTACAAGCAAAATATAAAAAACCGGATCGGACCGCCGGTCGAACCAGGAAAAACAGGAATTGGCGACCCTGTCAGTTTTGAAGCACAAAAGACCGACCTGGAAGTAGACTGGTGAGAACCGGTCAGACCAGGTGGTTGGATTGGTTCGAGAGAAACTGAGAAAAATAGGGTCCCAACTAGAGGGATACGATACCACATCATGGGCATTGCCCTATCCTTGGGCTGATAGACACCTTAACTACGCTTCTTTGTTGTCTAAAGATGAAACCATTGTTATATATTTGCCCTATTTTAATTCTATATTAGCATATATTATTACTCTAGATATATTATTTGATTGTAAAAAAAACAGCAATTGAACCGGTGGACCGACACTCCGACCAGAAAAAACTGAACCGAAGGCCCACAGATTCGACCTCGGTTCGGCTTTTTCAACTATGCCCACAGGCAAGTTTGTTTTCTTTGGTTTTTCCCTTTCTCTTGTTAATATTTTGACAATTGTTATAATATACATATATTCCAAAAGCTTAAAAGAACTTTCGAGAATGCAAATTTGAGAAATTTTACATCAATGCAAAAAATGTTAGCATAGTTTAAGAATTGATAGCATTCAAAAACAATGTTCACGCATTTCAAAAAGTATATTCGTGAAAATTTAAAAATATTTTTAAACAACGGAAAACGTGATTGTGTAGTTAAAAAAATGTTTCATATCATTAAACAAAATTCAACATGTACTTGGAAAATGTTTTACACAAATACGAAAAAAATGTTCATGAACATGTGTTTGAAAAAAAATGTTAATCATGTATTTGGAACCTTTTAAATGTGTATAAAAAATGTTTCAGATGTATACGAAGAATGAACAGTGCGTATGAGAAAGGTAGACATCTAAAGTTATATTTAGAAAACATTAATAATGGATTTGAGAATTTTTTTGTGTATTTTCACATGTATACGAAATATTTAGAATATGTAGGAAAAAATTGAGACATGAAAAGATTTATTTCAAAATAATAATAATAATGTATTTGGAAAATATTGACCGTCTATAAAAAATGTTCCTGTTGCATACCAAAAACGTAAAATGTGTATGAAATTAACAGAGATGTGTTATAAAAACAAATTAAAAAAGTTAAAGAAACACCGAAAACAAAATGCAAAAGAAAACAGATGAAAATTGTAAAGAAAACACACTAAAGAGGAAAATAAAATAGAAAAACCTATGAAAACCAATTAAAACTACTCCCTCCATTCGGAATTACTTGTCGTAGAAATGGATGTATATAGAATATTTTAGTTCTAAATACATCCATTTTATTCATTTCTGCCAAAATAAAACCTAAATAAAGTCTAATTTATAAATTCACATCAATCAAGAGTTCCTTATGGGTACTAAACCTGACCCCCGCGTCGCCCTCCTCCCCGGGCGCACGGGGGAACCCTAGCTGCCGCCCAGCAGGCCACCTCCACGCCGCCCTCTCCCGCATCGCCGCCGCCGGCGAAGCCGCGCCGGACCCCGGGATGGCGGTGGCAGGGCGGATCTGACGCGCTGCGCCCCCCTCCCCCTCCCTGGAGCTTCTCATGGCGGATCTGACGCATGTCGCGACCAGCCCCTCCTGTGGCGTCGCGTCCAGCACCCCACCCCGTCCGGCGGCTTCCTCCGGGCCTCCTCCTCGTACCCCCACGCGGTCGTGGCCCTCCCCCGGTTGGGATTTGGATCTTCGTCTCCAGCCAGCTGCGACGTTCCCCGGCTCGCTGCGGCTCATCCGACGGCCGGGCGCGCCGTCCGTGGTACGGCTTCTTGTAGGGGAACGCAGCAGAAAACAAAAAATTTCTGACCTACGTACCAGCCCAGGACCACTATGGAGACTGCATACAAGGTTTGATCTCTTTCGTTACCGACTCGTAGCGCAGCGGAAGTAGAGTCGATGACGAACGGCGGTGCAGATCCCCGCAGCTAGGATTTTACAACCTCCCAACCGCGAGGATGTATACCCTCATCTACCCCGTGGACAGCCCTCTGGGAGGCGGTCGCACAGTCCCCCGGACGGTGTCGCGGACAGCCCTTCGGGAGGACCTCCGAAACTCGGACTGTCACTCGGACAGCCCTTCGGGAGGACCTCCAAAACTCGGACGGTCACACGGACAGCCCTTCGGGAGGCACTCTCGAATTAAGACCGAAACTACGATCTCTCTATAGAGTTGCACACATACGGTGTCATCGAAACCCAGACAGCCTTTCGGCTCTACGAAACTATTTCGCTGGGAGGGAGAGAAGAATGCCAGATCATGCATGGCTTTGTGTATGAGAGCAAGAGTGTGTCTTATGGCAGCCCACACACCTCCTATTTATAGGAAACCCAAGGGGTAGGGTGGTTTTACAAGAAGACCCAAAACCCACATGGAAAGGAGTCCTTCCCAAGGACCTAAAAGGTGAAACCAAGGAACAAGGGGGACTCCATGAAGGAGTCCACCATGTGGCCGGCCACACCCTCATGTGGGGCCCCAAAATTGGCCCCTATCCATCCATGTCATCCCCAAGATCTTTTGGAGCAAAGCCCCAAAAGGTGGCTTTCCAAAAATATCCCAAAAAGCATTTTCACTATTCACGACGACATTTTTCAGCGTCTGATCGAACTGAAAATATTCATGTGGGCTTAGAACAATTCTAGTACCCACCAAAATAATTTTCAACGCGAGCCGGAACAATTCCGGTTTAGTGATTTCATCTGCGAAAAGCATCTGAAGCGGTTTCGGCAGTTCCGGAACATTTCCGGTTTTCATCCCGGAAAATTCCAGAAAGTTTCCAGAATGATTCTGGCACCCTCCAAGAATTATCAGGCATGTGCCAAAACCAATTTGACTTTATGGTATCCTCTGAAACAACTTTTCAGTTTCACCGGAACTCATCCGGTGACCTCTCTGCGGAACTTTTCCGCTGTCCGAAGCTTTTCCGGCGTCCGAAACTTTTTTGGTGATTTTCTCTCAGACTCCCTGTCTAGTATTCAGCAGATAGATGACCCTTAAGCGTGTGACCCTATAGGTTCGGTGAAGCATAGACATGACCCGGAACCCCTTCCGATCAATGATCAACATCGGAGCCGTGGACACCCATATCGATCCCTATACCCACACGAATAAATATTCGAGTGAACCTCCAGTTGCCGTGAGCTATTCCTGTTGCTTCGCGATATGTTACAATTACCCGAGGTGAGAAACATCGGCATCCTCGTGGATCAACACTTGTCCACAATGCCAGTTACCTCGTTGCCGGTATTGTTCTCTTTTCTCGTTCCCGTGTTCCGGCATCCCAGTGATCAAACCACCCTGTGTCTGGCCAGACGATGATGGATACCGTAACACCGAGAGGGCCCAGAGATATCTCTCCATCGTCGGAGGAGCAAATCCCAATCTTGAGCTATCAAGTTACTTGACATACTTTTCCATGAACCCGTAAGCCGCCGTAATAGCCACCCATTTACGGATGACGTTTAACAAACCCCAAAGTTCATGAAGCAAGCATGAAGAAACTCGATACTCTCATGGTCTAAGGAATTATGCAAACGTTAACCATCTCTGTGTTATTAACAATTAACTAGTGACAAATGTATCTCATAGCATAACATCAATTCGGGTCGATTCAACACAAATGTTCTACTAACATTGTGCCCTCAAAATTGCTGGCATAGCCATGCCCATGATCAGGAAAACAGGATCATCATGCAATACTTGAGCCAGTCTTAGAGGCCAGACTAGGAATACATTTTACCGTTTATTATCCCACACGTGCACATGAGTTTCCCTCCAAGCCTCGTTTTATTTGTAGACTCGAGAATCATTGCAGTTATAGCATGGAACATAAACTTTAATTATGAACAGGGAGATAATCAATAACATTTATTATTGCCTCTAGGGCATATCTCCTACAGACTTCCACTTGCACTAGAGTCAATAATCTAGTCAATGCTAATGCACTTTACACCTATGGCATACTGGTGTAAAATATGCTTCGCTTGTGGTATAGCCTGATGTCCAACGGATCTGACAACTTCAGCTCCGTGTGTAACTTTGCATATCCTCGCGTTTTCACGCTTTCACAAAATTCATATTTTGTGTGGACTTGGCTTTGCATATGTGTGAATCATTGGTCGAAACCTGATTCCTCAGACTGAGCTATGTAGCAACTATCTGCAATAGTGTCCCATAGACCAAAGCCATCTTGGAATCATACTAAGTTCATGAATGAACTATATGATTCAACAACTTCTTTGTCGCTTCTCAAGCGTCAACATACTTAGCCTTTGTTATAGAATTCGTCACAGTATCTTGTTTGGAACAATTTCCAACTACCGTGCCACCATATTGTGTATTACACAAAACCCTTAACTTAAATCGAAAATCGCATGTAGCATTGATGAAGACTGTATCGATGTAATTACTTACAACGAGCACTTCATAATCTCTGCTTGCGAGAAAACATGTCATCAGTACTACTCTAGTACTCAGTGACATCTTTCACTGTTGTCCTATGATCAGTACTTTGATCACTTTGGTATCTATACTCGCAACAACTTTGGAGTATTGGACATATCTGGTTGTTTTACATACCATGGAATACATGATTAATCCAAACACAAGAGTGTGTGGAATCTCCATCATGTATTTTACTCATCAGTGTTTTGGGACACCGAGTCTTGCAAAAACTCTTTCCATGTGACTTCGGCAAGAATCACTCCTTGGCGTTTTAAATGCTAAATTTTTTTAGCATCTTGTCAATATGTATTCATTGCTTAGCCCCATTAGGTAAATCTATCTCCATAGATCATCATGCCTAATATTGAGGCTATTTAGCCTAAGCACTTCATCGAAAAACTATTTTCTAATGAAATCCTTATTCGTGTCAAGAAATGTATTTCCAATTAACAATGTGTCAAGTACACATGGTTTTTAGAAATATTATTATGCTCCCACTTACTTTCTTGAATCACAAGCATCTTCGATACCCATTTGATGAAGTCAAAACCCTTTTGACCATTCAATCAAAAACGAAGATTCCAACTCCACTTTGCTCTCTTCTGTCCATCGCTGGAACTCTGAAGTTTGCATACTTACTAGCATCCTCTGGATCGACAAATTACTTTGGACTGTATCACATACAAGTCCTAGGTTTCATTCCCATCAGATGGAAATCCTTTTGTCATCCATGTTTCATATCTCATGATTGAAATATGTATTAATTGCTAGTTCAACCCGAACCGACTTCAAGCATCGCTACGGTGAGACAATCTCATCGTAGTCAACTCTTTGAACTTGTTTTTGCAACAAGTCGAGCTTTATGGATAAAACATTTTTATCCGTATCAGTTTTTAGTTCCATAAATATTCGTTAGACTCTAAGCCTTCCGAAAGGTGTATCAAGATTTTAATCTTGAAACATTGATATGGAAACTATCTCAGATTGTATTGGCATTTAGCCAACTCCGGAGTCAGGGCCCATCATTGCTTCCTTATGTATCGTAGGTATACTGTTGTCCAACAACAATATCTCGTTTGCGCACCTGAGAGGTTTGCACGAGCCTTGCCTACGTGGTTCAGCTGCAAGTTCGACTGAAGTCCATACATTTTATTGTAGAGACTTCCGTATCAGTCGCAGTAGGAAACTCCGGAATCACTTCCAAGGTTTCTTTCCTTTGATCTGATGACGAAGATACTGGTTATCTCGTCGAGTTGCACTGTCCTCCCACTCTCCTTTTGTAAGAACTATTCTCTTTAAAAGCATACCGTTTTGCGGCAAAATCCTTTGCCTCGGTATAGTGGTGGGGAATACCCAATGACTTGGGATAACCTTACAAAGTAGCACTTGTCTGATTTGGAATAGGTTTGTAACCTTTTACACAAGCCCCATATTCCAAATGTTAAGAAAAGATATAACATGGTTGGGCGTACCATACCATGGCATCATTTCAACAGACCTGATGGATCTCTTTTCAGTGAAAAAGCCGCAGTCTCTAAAGCATCACTTTAAAAGGGATAATGACAATTTTATTTATGTCATCTTTGATCTTACCATGTCATAAATGGTTCGATTACATCTCCACGGACTTTCCACTTGCAGTGGTGTTCCAGGAGGTGCAAGTTATGAAACCCCTTTCATAATTCATCAGACATTTGCTAAAGTTGTAACTCAAATATTCCTTTCTGCAATCGAATTGTAGAAACATAATTTTCTTGTTACAATAACTTCTACTTCATTTTTGAAAACCTTATGAATGAATTCAAAAGATCCAGACTTACGTCTCAACAAGTAAATATCCATATATCTACTTGAGTCATTTCTGAAGATAGACAAATCCACTACTTGCAACAACATTTATTGGACTACACACATCATAATGTATGATCACCAATATGTTCTTTGCTCGTTCCTTATGGCCTGTGAACGGTATTTCAGTCACTTCACTTTTCAGAGGAAAGTTGCAAGTGTCAGATGATTCAAAATCAAACGACCTCAAAATCCATCACAATGGAATTTTCCATGCGGGTTTCTCCAATGTGACCAAATGCAGTGCCACACTTGTGTGGTATTCTTTTAGTCTTGCGACATTTAGCGTCAGTGTTATGGATGTATCATATTTCCATCAATATTCATAACATACATCCCATCTTGTATGGAAGCATGGCCCTTCATGTTATTCATAACACCGAATATCAAAAGTTCTCTTATGAATAACCTTCTTGCAAAATACCTTATGCAAAGGGCTAGAGTGTATGAAACTCTAAATGAATTATGAAAGTAAATACAGAGGTAATGTATTATTATCAATATTCATAACATACTTCTGATTCATAATGAAAGTATGGCCCTTTTGTTATTCATAACTCCGAACATTAAAAGTTCTCTTATGAACAACCTTCTTGCAAGATACCTTATGCAAAGGGCTAGAGTGTGAAACTCTAAAATGAATTATGAAAGTAAATACATAGGGAATACACCTATGGAAGGCATAGTAACATTTACTATGTTCCCTGCGTGTATCTAAACCTCATTCCTGGCTAGTCTTTCAGGCCATAGTAGTTCTTACATCGAGTTGCAACAGAATGCAATCGAGCGGGTATCTTTGCGACTAACTTACAATACCCAAGAATTAGTGATTAACATGTTTAACCATAATTCCCAAGAACTATATCTTTGACCAGCCTTCTATACATCAAAAACTTGTATGACATTCACACATGAGCTAGATATTCCAGTCTTCTTTCCTTTTGCCATTATACTTCTAACAGTTTAACTTTCAGTATTTCTCCTACTCTCAGAAGAAGCACCCAACTTAAGAGTGGCGATAGCCCCGGACTTCCTAGGCGTGAAAGTTTCACTAACACCCTTCGGACACTTCCTTTCTCTTTAAGTTGTTGTTTTATTCACCTTTCATCATATGACAGGCGTTCTCCTGGATCCCTCTCTTATCAGTCAAATGCCTAGCAAACACTTTTACTAATAGTTTGCAAACAAACAATGCTTTGGATATCTCATATCTTTTAGCCTTTGTCTGTCTCTGAAAATGATTTTCAGATTCCATGAATATCACATAACTATCCAAACTTTCGAAGTTCGGGTCTCATGGAAGCAAACGTATTGCACTTGACTGAAACAGAATTCTAGCTTTTGGATCGAAGGACGAGAGCCACATGATCCATAGCATTTAGCGGGAGAATACCGAAAGTATGCGATAGGACAAAGTCCTTCTCGGCACTATTGAGGACAATCCTCACATTACGTTTACCAACCGTAATGTTTTAACCAGATATTTAACAGCTATTCAATTTTAATAGGGAAGGTGGAAACGCGAGCCATTATTCTACAACTATTTTGCAAATCACACTCAGACAGTGTTCAAAATTAATTGCAGTGAGAATTAAAAGAATTCAATTCTACAGTGCGCTCCCACTCAAATCAATATCTCTCATAATTGATTTTGAGTGATACAAGACCCAACTTTCAATTCAGCGTCAAGGATGCAACCATCTCAAGTGACGAGAATTTCAATTGGTAGGCCAACTTGCCAATCACATCTCTATGTGACTCTTGTTCATCTTTCGATGCGTGTGTTCCGAGCTCATGACTTTCATGCCTGAACGTCAAGACAACCAAGTGATCTCGCTGCGAGGTCTCAACTCACCCGCCTCACACTTCTCTAATCGTTCGTACCCATGCAACCATGTGATACCCCGAAGAGATAGGTGCCGTGACGGTGCTACACTTGGGAGAACACTAACTACTTGATATTTAAGTGAGAGATCACCCTAATAAAAAGCGACTACCGCGCAATCAAAAGGGTGCAACATAAGGGATAAACATCTCAGGCAATTCATAATTAGCATGATATGGTATAGCCCTTTCTGACGGAGAAGTCTCGTATTTCTTTGTCTCCGGCATTCGCGTCGGTGTTCACCTTTGCGAAGATTGCCACCACCTTGTCGATGCACCAGATAATATTGCTATCTCTATAGCTAATAAAATAAGTGCATTACATAAGGTTGACACGCAGGTCATTAAAGTGCAATCATATGGCTCCAGCCATCATGCTGAATCATGACACGCAGGTCATGTTAATATTACATCATATAGTCATCTCATACATAATCAAATTATTATGAGTACTGCTATACCACATCATATGCACATGCAAACCATCCTGCAAAACCAAGTTAGACGCCTCTAATCGGTTTATGCAAAAATTTATTTTACGTGGCTTCTAAGGTTTCGAAACAAACCGAAGCTACCAACGTCCATCATCAAGCATGATAATCCAAGTCGCTAGATTAACATTCCAGGGTGTATGAAACACGAGATAATAAAATCTCGAGCCCCATACTAAACTTCGTCATACGCGTGACCCCCGTGCAGATCACATCTGCATTGCCCTTTCGTCTGCAAAATTTCATCTTTCTTTTTAACTACGGTGGAATTCAATGAACTGTTAGCACTTCGTTGATCAATCAGGATCACGGATTGCCAGAACATTGAAACTCCACCATACTGTTATCAAGATCAGAAATATGCAAATTCGAGGGAAGCAACAAGAACATCGGGTAACAGACTTCATCTGCTACCCGCACAAATAATTTTCAGCAATAGATCTCATCTACTACCTAATTATATTGTGCAACACCCATACATCTCTATGTATTCTAGATCGCAACCTGCATCTACGCATAGCCCGGCTCATGATGCCACTGTAGGGGAACGCAGCAGAAAACAAAAAATTTCCGACCTACGTACCAGCCCAGGACCACTATGGAGACTGCATACAAGGTTTGATCTCTTTCGTTACCGACTCGTAGCGCAGCGGAAGTAGAGTCGATGACGAACGGCGGTGCAGATCCCCGCAGCTAGGATTTTACAACCTCCCAACCGCGAGGATGTATACCCTCATCTGCCCCGCGGACAGCCCTCCGGGAGGCGGTTGCACAGTCCCCCGGACGGTGTCGCGGACAGCCCTTCGGGAGGACCTCCGAAACTCGGACTGTCACTCGGACAGCCCTTCGGGAGGACCTCCAAAACTCGGACGGTCACACGGACAGCCCTTCGGGAGGCACTCTCGAATTAAGACCGAAACTACGATCTCTCTATAGAGTTACACACATACGGTGTCATCTATCCGGCAGGGCTTCGCCGTCCAGAACTAGTTCCTGCCGGAACCCAGACAGCCTTTCGGCTCTACGAAACTATTTCGCTGGGAGGGAGAGAAGAATGCCAGATCATGCATGGCTTTGTGTATGAGAGCAAGAGTGTGTCTTATGGCAGCCCACACACCTCCTATTTATAGGAAACCCAAGGGGTAGGGTGGTTTTACAAGAAGACCCAAAACCCACATGGAAAGGAGTCCTTCCCAAGGACCTAAAAGGTGAAACCAAGGAACAAGGGGGACTCCATGAAGGAGTCCACCATGTGGCCGGCCACACCCTCATGTGGGGCCCCAAAATTGGCCCCTATCCATCCATGTCATCCCCAAGATCTTTTGGAGCAAAGCCCCAAAAGGTGGCTTTCCAAAAATATCCCAAAAAGCATTTTCACTATTCACGACGACATTTTTCAGCGTCTGATCGAACTGAAAATATTCATGTGGGCTTAGAACAATTCTAGTACCCACCAAAATAATTTTCAACGCGAGCCGGAACAATTCCGGTTTAGTGATTTCATCTGCGAAAAGCATCTGAAGCGGTTTCGGCAGCTCCGGAACATTTCCGGTTTTCATCCCGGAAAATTCCAGAAAGTTTCCAGAATGATTCTGGCACCCTCCAAGAATTATCAGGCATGTGCCAAAACCAATTTGACTTTATGGTATCCTCTGAAACAACTTTTCAGTTTCACCGGAACTCATCCGGTGACCTCTCTGCGGAACTTTTCCGCTGTTCGAAGCTTTTCCGGCGTCCGAAACTTTTTTGGTGATTTTCTCTCAGACTCCCTGTCTAGTATTCAGCAGATAGATGACCCTTAAGCGTGTGACCCTATAGGTTCGGTGAAGCATAGACATGACCCGGAACCCCTTCCGATCAATGATCAACATCGGAGCCGTGGACACCCATATCGATCCCTATACCCACACGAATAAATATTCGAGTGAACCTCCAGTTGCCGTGAGCTATTCCTGTTGCTTCGCGATATGTTACAATTACCCGAGGTGAGAAACATCGGCATCCTCGTGGATCAACACTTGTCCACAATGCCAGTTACCTCGTTGCCGGTATTGTTCTCTTTTCTCGTTCCCGTGTTCCGGCATCCCTGTGATCAAACCACCCTGTGTCTGGCCAGACGATGATGGATACCGTAACACCGAGAGGGCCCAGAGATATCTCTCCATCGTCGGAGGAGCAAATCCCAATCTTGAGCTATCAAGTTACTTGACATACTTTTCCATGAACCCGTAAGCCGCCGTAATAGCCACCCATTTACGGATGACGTTTAACAAACCCCAAAGTTCATGAAGCAAGCATGAAGAAACTCGATACTCTCATGGTCTAAGGAATTATGCAAACGTTAACCATCTCTGTGTTATTAACCATTAACTAGTGACAAATGTATCTCATAGCATAACATCAATTCGGGTCGATTCAACACAAATGTTCTACTAACATTGTGCCCTCAAAATTGCTGGCATAGCCATGCCCATGATCAGGAAAACAGGATCATCATGCAATACTTGAGCCAGTCTTAGAGGCCAGACTAGGAATACATTTTACCGTTTATTATCCCACACGTGCACATGAGTTTCCCTCCAAGCCTCGTTTTATTTGTAGACTCGAGAATCATTGCAGTTATAGCATGGAACATAAACTTTAATTATGAACAGGGAGATAATCAATAACATTTATTATTGCCTCTAGGGCATATCTCCTACACTTCTCTCCCCCACCCTCGCTCACGAGCTTCGGATCAGCCCTCCCCTGGGCGGTGACCTTGGAGGCGCGGTCGGGATTTGGCTATGTGCTTGCTCACCATCACCACCCCACCCCGGCAGGGGCAAGTTCTGCCTGGCGGACGTGGACCTGCGCCCCCTCCTACGTCCATGACCGGCTGGGCTGGCTTCGGGCCCGGCGTGCCCCGGGAGCTGCGCTCCTTCTGGCTCCCTTGGCTTGCTGGCGTCTCGGCGCCTCCACACCCCCACCCTGCTGGTGCTTTGGTTGGCCGTCCACCCCGACGCATCTTCGATTACGGCGTACTCCGGGAGCTGCGCCCCCTTCCGGTTCCTTGGGCTCGCCGGCGTCCTTGTTGCTTCGGTCCCGCCGACCCGGATCTGTGCTACCCTCCGGATCCTGGCTCGCTCGGGCCCCGGCCTCCGTCACATCCTCCATCGCTTCTCATTCCGCCTAGCCGCCCGACCACCCACCTACGTGCCCCGTCTGTCGCTTCGTTGGTTGTGCTTCCAGCGTCGCTCCCATTCCTGTGGTCGTGGTTCAGGCCTATGCCCGACTTCTTCTTCGCCGATTCGTACTTCGATGGCTTGGGATTGCACGGACTCTGGCCAGGGCAAAATCCCTGCATTTTCTGCTGGCAGCGGCGACACCCGAGGGTGCCGTCCCCTTCTTGGAGGCGTTGCCACGGCCGTTATCTGTGCCCCTCTTCGAGCATCAGGGGAAACCCCAGGTCTGGTTATCCGGATCGGACGGCGACGGCGTCTTGGCGTCGTTCTCCTTCATGAAGGCGCTATCTTGGTTGCTCGAGGCGTCCTCGGCTATGGATCTGAAGATGTTGGTCGTGTTGTTGGTCAGGGCTACTTTTCAGGATGGCGAGCTTAGCTGTGTTTTTTCTCTGTTTGGGCTGAGCTTCCCATGTCTCTCTGCTTCGGACACCAAGTTCACGCCCCTGCGTATGTGTCATGTGTTGTACCACATTCTGTACTCGTTCTAACTCCTTCTATCAATGAAATGATACGCAAGCTTTGCGTATTCGCGAAAAAAAAGAAAAACATAAGAAAAACACAAAAAGCATAATAAAACTTTTACATACATATGAATGTGGATATTTATTCATTATATTTATTCATTATAAGTCCAGCAGCAAACGCGCGGGCCTATTTTTTTTTCAGGGGTTCGCGCGGGCCTTCTTCTCACTCTCTTTCGGGTCCAACGGCACTGCGTCAGTGAGCCAGATCCATCCCACCCACCCCCACCCCCACCCCCACCCCCATCCCCAACCCGCCGGCCACCATGCACACACAGAGACACAGGCGCAGACCCAGACGACGCGACACCGGACCTAAGAGAGGGAGAACGCGAGCGCACGGCGGCGGCGTGCACGGCGGTACGACGTACAAGGGCTACACCATCCCCCACAACAAGCGCTGGCACACCGTCGCCGGCAAGGGCCTCTGCGCCGTCATGTGGTACGTCCCCGCCCTACCCGCTTGACCTTCTCCCCTCCCCTCCCCTCTCCTCCTCCGGTCCCCGGCCCGCGCGTCTCCCCGAATCCGGAAGCCATCGTACCGCCGCACCGCCGCCCGACGCCCCCGCACCCCCTCTCCGGCCGACTAGGCTCGAATGGGGATATGAGATCCGCCCTCCGCGGGGGCGAATCCTCTAGGTTACGGTGATTTTCTCGGGAATACTTTGTGCCAACTGTCTTCTGTTCGCTCGCAGATCATGGGTAGGCCGTGAAATGTGGTTCTCCTGCTATTCGCGCCAGCGATGCAGCAACCGTGGCAAACGCCCGATTTGGGGATCTAGAGTGGGAGGCACTCAAGATCGACGGATTGGTCATCCGATCTCGTTGCTTTCGGGCCGTGCGATCTGCTGGCCGCGGCGGTCTCGGCGCAACGGTGATTGTGGTAAATGTATTTAGGGTTTATATGGGGAGTTGTACAAATTTAGGCCTATTCTTACTGTAGGGATATACAACTGCAATCACCTTCAGTTTCTCTTGCTCTGCTGTTCGTGATCGCAGAATAAGAAGCGCTCATCTTCAACCATAGTAACTGTGAAACGTGTCCATCAGTTTCCAACCTTGCTTAAAGCCATACAAGTAGAGAAGAGTAAGGAAACTAGGGTCTTGTCATTCCAGGTTTATTTCATCTCTAATGCTGCCTGCGGACTAGTCTCCCCACTATACTCAAATGGGTTCATTCTAGGTTCGGATAGATCGGGTTGGGTACTATTTGTAATAACTGTTTTGTTTGCTCGCTGGTTGTGGGTCGGGGCTAAATAGCAATTGCCAATTCTTTTGTTCTGTCACGGTGATGATGATTGTAGTCCCCATTTCCATGGCAAGTGCCTGATTTGTCGATCTAGAATGGATGACGCGTATTGTTTATCCGATCTGGTTCTGTTTGGACCATGCATTTTTCTGGCTGCTGCGTCCTTGCTGTAGTGGTTACCTCTAGCAAATGTGCTATGGAGTTTGACAGGGGGTTGTTTGAATTTAAGCTTTATGGTTCTTATTCTTGGTATGCTATTGAAACATCTCCAATTGCATTTGCTGTGCTATTCTTGGAAAAAGACTAAAATGAAAGTTCTCACCTTCAACCGTACCATGTGTGGAGTGCGTCATTTTATTAGTTTCCAGCCTGACAACAAGAGGGCGATCATCCACCCAGATTAGCAAACAAGCGGGTTGATCATCTATCCAGGTTAGCAAATAAGCGGGTTGATCATCTGTCCAGATTAGCAAATAAGCGGATTGATCATCTATCTAGCTTACCAAACAAGCGGGTAATCATGTGCCCAGGTTCAGGGTAATGCCTTCAGTATGAAGATCTAATGCTGAACGTTAACTTTAAGCAAGATGGTACTGGAATAACTTTACCACCTCATGTTAAGGGAAAGGGGTGTCTGCTGTTAGGAGTACATCTTTATAGTTTATAACCTTTGCATCTTGTCTACCCAAGACATCTGGAACCTACATTATGCCAATCAATCAACTATACATGACGCACCAGCGACCGGTATCAGCATCATAAACGGAGTAAATATCATTTGGCAATCAGAATGCCATGACTTCAGAAATAAAAATACATGCCACAAAGAAGCATGCCAAGTCTTTCGTTCCACTCAGCTTTCCTTCTTCAACATGCTGTATCGTTTTCTGTTATTTTCTGTTTAGTTGTTTAGTCTTTCACCACCACGTTCAGATCCTGCCTGCATAGTTTATCATGACCACATTAGCATAATGGCATTGATGCACTAGATGAAAATATCGAAGTTGGCTATATCTCACGGAATCATTAGTATCATTACATAAATACTTAGATGCAGTTATTCTAATAGCATGCTTTCGCTGTATTATCACATTCATAACCCAAGGTTACTCTCTACAGGTTTTGGATTTTCTACAGGGCTAAGCAGGACGGCGCTGTGCTCTTGGTATTACTCTATTATATTTCGTTCTTGCTGCTTCCACTCTACGCATCGTCTTGATTTACTTGCAAACATGTTAAATGCTATTAATGTTTCAGGGTATGCGTCATCCTTGGGATGGCCATGATGATCATGCTCATGGTCATGGACATGGACATGCACATGCACATGAGCATGAGGTATTTGCTTCAGGCCACATCTCCACGTTGTTTGTGTGTATAAGTTTAATAAAGTTTCTGTGAACGAATTGAAAAGATTGCTCCTGTTTTTGTTAACAACCTGTTTGTCATCTTGACCTGACTGTTCTTTTCTCTTGCTATGAATTGCTTTCTATCATTATTTTGATAAGTTTTACTCGATAATGTGAGAACCATACTAGCAGAAACATTGCAAGATTACAGAAATGCTGGTTGCTGCATATCTTATCATCTGCTGTGTTATCAAGTTTAGACACTTGATAGGTAGTCACAACTTAGCAAAGTACATTTATCATGTGTTGTGAGTTGCATAATCATATTTTTTTAACCTTGTTGCATAATCATTTCAATGTCATGCTATGTTTATGTGCGTCAGAAATCAGTTAGAGTTGCCGACAGTTTTGACAGAAGCGCGCGATGTAATTTCTCTTGCTAGTTTAAGCACTGATGATTATATGTTCTCTTGCTAAATCTTAGACAGCATGTAGCAAAGTATAATTAAGGCATGCTCCCATTTTCCCGCCTCACAATTAAGGCCAGCTATTCCTGGTGACCTGTATGTGTTATGTTTTGCTAATACCACATCGTTGATTATGTCCAGGATAAACCAATGCATCACATTTTTTTGGGGGGCTTTTGAGAGATAAACAAAAGGGCTAATGCATCCGCTTTCTTTCACGCAGGCCTCGTCATTGTCATCGCCTTCTCATTGAGATCAATGCTGAAAGCGGCCGACGGAGACCCTGGCGTTGTGTTGCATGTTTTGACGCAAGTCTCTGCTAATAAAAGCACAATTATCATTTCACCCCTGTTGTTTGCGAGCGTTCATTTGTTTAGCACACAAACTGGTTTTGTCTCTGCGGTGCGGAATGCTTCGGCGTGTATGTGTTGTTGCTTGCTGTGATCACCACAGACGTCATCGCAGATTCTTTAAGAAATCCTCTGACAATATATATCATGTTCAAGAAGCGCGCAACATGTTGTGTGATGAGCATTACTGCAGTTTCAGTGTAACTCCCACTAGTCAGCGTCTCGTCGCAAAGCATGCCTGAGGGAGAGGAGACTGGGTGTGCGAGCTCTTTTAGAGCATCTACAACCTGACTCGGCAAATCGTTGATTGGCTCCTTGTTTGTCCTTTTGGTCGCCGGCTGTCGTATTCATATTCATGCTCTCTCTCTCTATATATAAATTTATTTTCTTCCTCTCAATGTTCAACTTCTCTATCACCGTTCCGGTCGAACTACATTCTTTCCCTTTGCACATCCATGAAGAGGTTGTACATCTCCATATTCTTCACCACCTTGACAAAAAAAATGCCCATTCATATGGCGGACATTTTGCTTGTTGCGTCATCATGCGTGACCCTTTGCTTCTACCACTTGTTTTCCATCACTTGTCGGTTCCTCTCTCTCTCTCTCTCTATATATATATATATATATATATATATATATATATAAATTTATTTTCTTCCTCCCAATGTTCAACTTCTCTATCACCATCTCGGTCGAACTACATTCTCTCCCTTTGCACATCTGTGAAGAGGTTGTACATCTCCTAATTCTTCACCACCTTGACAAAAAAATGCCAATTCATATGGCGGACATTTCGCTTGCTGCGCCACCACTTGTTTTCCATCACTTGTCGGTTCCCCCCCCTCTCTCTCTCTCTCTCTCTCTCTCTCTCTCTCTCTCTCTCTCTCTCTCTCTCTCTCTAAATTTATTTTCTTCCTCCCAATGTTCAACTTCTCGATCACCATCTCGGTCGAACTACATTCTCTCCCTTTGCACATCTATGAAGAGGTTGTACATCTCCTAATTCTTCACCACCTTGACAAAAAAATGCCAATTCATATGGCGGACATTTCGCTTGCTGCGCCATCATGCGTGGCCCTCTGCTTCTCCCACTTGTTTTCCATCACTTGTCGGTTCCTCTCTCTCTCTCTAAATTTATTTTCTTCCTCCCAATGTTCAACTTCTCTATCACCATCTCGGTCGAACTACATTCTCTCCCTTTGCACATCTATGAAGA
This sequence comes from Elymus sibiricus, assembly GCA_039707655.1. Classification (NCBI taxonomy): domain Eukaryota; kingdom Viridiplantae; phylum Streptophyta; class Magnoliopsida; order Poales; family Poaceae; genus Elymus; species Elymus sibiricus. Next base: position 507,393,854 of record CM077675.1, read on the forward strand.
GGTTGTACATCTCCTAATTCTTCACCACCTTGACAAAAAAATGCCAATTCATATGGTGGACATTTCGCTTGCTGCGCCATCATGCGTGGCCCTCTGCTTCTCCCACTTGTTTTCCATCACTTGTCGGTTCCTCTCTCTCGCTCTCTCTAAATTTATTTTCTTCCTCCCAATGTTCAACTTCTCTATCACCATCTCGATCGAACTACATTCTCTCCCTTTGCACATCTATGAAGAGGTTGTACATCTCCTAATTCTTCACCACACCTTGACAAAAAAATGCCAATTCATATGGTGGACATTTCGCTTGCTGCGCCATCATGCGAGGCCCTTTGCTTCTCCCACTTGTTTTCCATCACTTGTCGGTTCCTCTCTCTCTCTCTCTCTCTAAATTTATTTTCTTCCTCCCAATGTTCAACTTCTCTATCACCATCTCGGTCGAACTACATTCTCTCCCTTTGCGCATCTATGAAGAGGTTGTACATCTCCTAATTCTTCATCACCTTGGTAAAAAAATGCGAATTCATATGGCGGACATTTCGCTTGCTGCGCCATCATGCGTGGCCCTCTGCTTCTCCCACTTGTTTTTCATCACTTGTGGGTTCCCCTGTCTCTCTCTCTAAATTTATTTTCTTCCTCCCAATGTTCAACTTCTCTATCATCACCTCGGTCGAACTACATTCTCTCCCTTTGCACATCTATGAAGAGCTTGTACATCTCCTAATTCTTCACCACCTTGACAAAAAATGCCAATTCATATGGCGGACATTTCGCTTGCTGCACCATCATGCGTGGCCCTCTGCCTCTCCCACATGTTTTTCATCACCTGTCGGTTCCTCTCTTTCTCTCAATTTATTTTCTTCCTCTCAATGTTCAACTTCTCTATCACCGTCTCAGTCGAACTACATTCTCTCCCTTTGCACATCTATGAAGAGGTTATACATCTCCTAATTCTTCACCACCTTGACAAAAAAATGCCAATTCATATGGTGGACATTTCGCTTGCTGCGCCATCATGCATGGCCCTCTGCTTCTCCCACTTGTTTTCCATCACTTGTCGGTTCCTCTCTCTCTCTCTCTCTCTAAATTTATTTTCTTCCTCCCAATGTTCAACTTCTCTATCACCATTCTCTCCCTTTGCACATCTATGAAGAGGTTGTACATCTCCTAATTCTTCACCACACCTTGACAAAAAAATGCCAATTCATATGGTGGACATTTTGCTTGCTGCGCCATCATGCGTGGCCCTCTGCTTCTCCCACTTGTTTTCCATCACTTGTCGGTTCCTCTCTCTCTCTCTCTCTCTAAATTTATTTTCTTCCTCCCAATGTTCAACTTCTCTATCACCATCTCGGTCGAACTACATTCTCTCCCTTTGCGCATCTATGAAGAGGTTGTACATCTCCTAATTCTTCACCACCTTGGCAAAAAAATGCGAATTCATATGGCGGACATTTCGCTTGCTGCGCCATCATGCGTGGCCCTCTGCTTCTCCCACTTGTTTTTCATCACTTGTCGGTTCCCTTGTCTCTCTCTCTCTAAATTTATTTTCTTCCTCCCAATGTTCAACTTCTCTATCATCATCTCGGTCGAACTACATTCTCTCCCTTTGCACATCGATGAAGAGGTTGTACATCTCCTAATTCTTCACCACCTTGAAAAAAATGCCAATTCATATGGCGGACATTTCGCTTGCTGCGCCATCATGCGTGGCCCTCTGCTTCTCCCACTTGTTTTTCATCACCTGTCGGTTCCTCTCTTTCTCTCAATTTATTTTCTTCCTCTCAATGTTCAACTTCTCTATCACCGTCTCAGTCGAACTACATTCTCTCCCTTTGCACATCTATGAAGAGGTTGTACATCTCCTTATTCTTCACCACCTTGACAAAAAAAAATGCCCATCCATATGGCAGGCATTTCGCTTGCTGCGCCATCATGCGTGGCCCTCTGCTTCTCCCACTTGTTTTCCATCACCTGTCGGTTCCTCTCTCCGTCTCAATTTATTTTCTTCCTCTCAATGTTCAACTTCTCTATCACCGTCTCAGTCGAACTACATTCTCTCCCTTTGCACATCTATGAAGAGGTTGTACATCTCCTTATTCTTCACCACCTTGACAAAAAAAAATGCCCATCCATATGGCAGGCATTTCGCTTGCTGCGCCATCATGCGTGGCCCTCTGCTTCTCCCACTTGTTTTCCATCACCTGTCGGTTCCTCTCTCCCTCTAAATTTATTTTCTTTCTCTCAATGTTCAGCTTCTCTATCACCGTCTCAGTCGAACTACATTCTCTCCCTTTGCACATCTATGAAGAGGTTGTACATCTCCTTATTCTGCACCACCTGGACAAAAAAAATGTCCATCCATATGGCGGACATTTCGTTTGCTGCGCCGTCATGCGTGGCCCTCTGCTTCTCCTAGTTGTTTTCCATCACCTGTCAGATCCTCTTTGGCACAGTGACTTGTATGTCCGCCTCTCTTCTTCGTCATCCAATGCAATAGATTGATTGGAGCTAGAGCCATCCTTTTTCTTCATCTTCTTGGTGCCATTTTGGAGCTCCTCCATGATGGTTCGCCATTTCGGTTTCCCATTCAATTTCAACCAACAATGGGACAAAGTTAATGGCTTCTTCTCGGTTTGTTGGTACAAATTCGTCGGCAAAGTTGCATGGCTTTGAACTCTAATGCCACCGGGGTCCGGCCAACTAGTTGCTAATACCAAGTTAGCAACAGACTTGCTACTGCTCTATTGGATGGTGTACCATCTATGTTGAAGATAGAACTCATTACGGTTGGTATGGTTAGGTTGCAGCTTTACATAGTGCTTTTGCCCATTGTATATTTTGTGGAATTTTTTGCCAATATTTGACGCCCTTTTGCTCGGTTCCACATATTGGATCCATGCTTGTGGCCAATCAAGATTCGACCAACAACACATCTTCAAAGGTTGTGAATGTCGGACCTCTTTGCTTGGCCACCTTCTTCTTTTAAGGGCATGATGTTTGCCCGAGTTCAAACAAAGAGCAATTGGTATCCTCCAAGTTAAAATGCATAGCTTTTGACCATCACTAATCATGTGTAGCATTATTTTGTCTTATAATATGCATCACAATTAAACTACCATCCCTAGATTGATCCAACTGCATTTGCAACAAATGTAGCAAGCAATGCAAATGACATATGGGGGCAAAGAATGTACTGGGTCTTGCTGGGGCATATTGTCGAACAACTGGTGGGCATGCCCAGCACATGCATTGCCCGCCGTTGTCCGCTGCCTTTGGAGTTGCGGTGACTCGTAAGCTGTCTCCTCGGCGACGACGTCTTCTGGGAAGTCATTCGGGATGCCCGGCCAATAGGGGGCAGGAAGGAACTCAGGTTGCGCCGACGGGTTATTCCTTCCCGCGGCTACAATGGACGATTGATGGTGATTGCCAGAGCAGCTGCACCCAATTCCATGTCCTCATCACTGGCCATCTGCGCCGCCACTTTCTGATCGCGTTGCTTCCTTCGCCGCTCCCTCCGGGCGGCGTTCACTGCCTTGTAACTGACCCTCACGGACTCCGCCGATGCATCATCCATGCTGAAGATGGGGGACGGGTTACTCGGCAAGGACATCTATGATGTCGGTCGACAGCGACAGCATGGACGGGGAGCAAGGGTGGAGGAGGGCAACGACTCGGACGTGGAAAATGAAGGACATACGCGGAAGGAGTGTGGACAATTTGGCAGACTTGGTCAATTTGGAGCGGATTTGGGATTGGTCCGACTTGTGGGATCCGACGTGACGAACATGTCCAAGCGTCCTCATATCTGCCCCACATATGGGCTGGGTCAAGGGGTGTCCGTCAGCCCGAAAGTATAGCGCCGATTTGGGGTGTTCGGTTGGGTGACAAAAAAGTGACCGGTCGTCCGCCCGGATGTACATGGAGAGTTTGAGGGGTCTTGTTATAGATGCTCTTAGTGTCTGTTTCTATTGGTGATCTGTTTCCATGTGAAGTCGAGAAAACCACATGCCATGATAAGTAGTACATTCATCTGCAGTTGTGTGAGATTTGGTGAATTTTGTAGCCCCTGAATCTGAATCCTTGAAGGTCGTAGATGGTACTCCTTCGGTTCTGCAGAGCTGGTACCTGCATTGTCTTCGCTGTGTGCTGGACGTACCCTGGTCTTTCCTCAAGTGTCCTTTGACATATCTACCAAACGTTGGCCGCTTCAGCTAAGCTGAAATCTCAGACCGGGTCTGCAAGGAAGCTGGAACCACTGCAGGCTGCAGCAGCAGTAGGCCCAGGCTGGTGGGGTGCCTTAATTAGCTTGCTCATGATCTGGTGGCCCGTTTAAAACGCTGCCTTGGCGGACAGCCGGATACATTGTCAACTCCTGCCCATTGTCTCTTTTCCATATGCACGAGGCAAAGCATGCGAATTAGAATCTCATCATATCTTCACCGTCATCGTCAACAAAATAAAGTAACATCATCATGCCGTCGACGCACGACGCAGCATTGCCACGATGGCTGCGCCGGCACGAGAAGCTGCTGTCCTTCCCACACGGATCCTCGGGATCAATCTCATCTAGTATACTATATCACTAAACCTCCTAGGATTGGAGGCCTCACAATCAATTGAGGTCTCCAATTGGGATTTGGTCATTCAATTTTGACCGGGTCAACCATCTCTTCCGTTTATTTTCTATATACAATATACTATGCTTCCTAATTTTTAAATCTTCACAATTAAATGAGGCTTCAATTTAGAATTGGGTCACCCGATTTTGACCGGGTCAATAATTTCTGAAGGAACTCTCCCATTAATTTATTTTAAGTCTATATGTCTCCTAACTTTAAAGCTCTTTCATTCGATTGAGGTATTCAATTTTGGATTTGGTTTACAATTTTGATCGGGCCAACGATTTTTCAAATCAATCAGCAGCAACCGGCCTATAAAAATATATTAACCCCTCGCAGACTCCTATCATCATAAAAAAAACGCCACCATGTGATATTATAACTGAATAAAGTACACACAACCAATGATGAAAAAATATCCCTACATAAATATGGGTTGATTAGCGGATAACAAAAAAGCACACCGCGAAAGGCCCATCAAATGACCGCATTATAAATAAACATAAAACACACTCCAGACCGTCTCCCCCACCGGCCAAACTAAATACTCCATCAATTTCAAAATATAAGGATTATTAGTTTTTTGAAAAGCCAAATTTCTGTAATTTTGACCAAGTTCAGAGCCAAAAATATCGACTTCCACAATATTAAACATAAAATATGAAAATTTATTTCCTGCAAAAAAATATGAAAATTCATTTTCAGATGAATCTAATAACCCCGATTTGATATTACGAATTTTGATATATTTCTTTACAAATTTTATCAGACTTAAAGAGGTTTGACTTTTCAAAAAAGAAATACACCATATACTTTGAAATAGAGTGAGTAAAGAAATTTGAGAATCCCAACAAATTGAACGGCGCAGCAAAGCGCGCCGAACCCTTCTAGTACGTATGAAGTATGAAAAGAATATATGCGAAAAGCTGATCTGCCAAAAAAATACACCCATAAATCTCCGGGTAGTGGATTAGTGCAATTTCTTGAGAAACAATATTGAACAATTATCCCTATAATTTTTTAGCTTGTCCAACAAAAATTATACCAAATATATTAACAAAAAATTCCAATTATTTTTTCTTTGTGATTTGTGTGTTGGTGTCGCTGTTACTAATTGTACCGGTTTGGTTCACTGCAATCATGATTTTAAGATTTTGCCTCTCTTCCGTTTGTACTGACAGTTTCTTCACAGATAGACATCTTGCTGTTCCGAGTTATAAGTAAGTATCTTCCCCTATTGTGATAACTCTTCTTCTCAAAACAACTCATTGGTCCAACAACTGTACTTTGACGAAAAAGGGTTTTTTCTTGCTTTATATTATCCAACAGCAGTACTTTTGACCGAGGAAGTATTCTGCCCTATATATACAACGGATGGATTTATTTTTTCGATAAAGGATGGATTTTATTAACTCAAAATGAATAATCAAGTGGATACAAACACGATGAGCACACATCCGGCCTCTGCACAGCTAAGATGCACACATCCAACACCAACACATACACACGCCGGCAATGAGCAAATTGGTCAAAGACCAAAGCTATGCCTAGGCGAAGAAAAAAACCCAAAGTGTTCAAGACAGCAACTGGTGAACTACATTGACGACCATCCGCACCAATCATTCTTCACATCATGAGAAGGTGAAAGCACAATATGCTCCCTTGGTGGTTTTGATAATTCATGACAACATACATTGTCTCTTGGACTAACATTTCTACCTAGTGTATTTCAGATAAAAGACAACAGAGGGAGATGGATTGGCAAAAATGATTGTGAGGAGATACCCCAAGATGCAAAGAATAGCATTGGCAAAGCTTCAAGAAAAAGGACTCTACATTTTACTTTGTGAGAAATCACCTTGAGTCCATAGGAAAGCCAATACTATTAAAATGGGGTAAGGTACTGTTGGTGAACAATATGCTCCACGTGCACAAGTGATACTCACCAAAAACACCCACAAACTCTTCCACAAAAGTCTGTCCAAGCCTATCATGAAAATCGGTGCTACCAACAATTTCCACTCGGTCCCATCGATTCCCACCTCAGACAGACTCATGCCAAACCCTAGATCTTCGGTGCAACCGAGTTCAGCTTGACAACTCTCTGTTACCTCGATTCTTAAAATCGGAATTTCCGAGATTTTGGATCGGCGTCACCGAGTATTGGAAACTGACCGTTGGTCACCTAATCGGTACCGCCGAGATTTTTGTATCGGTCTCACCGAGATTCAAAAGTTGCTACCTTTGGAGCAACTCGGTACCACCGAGTTTTATACTTCGGTGTCACCGAGTTGGTCACTTTAGGTGTAACAGTTGGATTTTTAGGGATGCCTATATATACCCCTTCACCACCACCCACTCGAAAGAGAAGCACTCAGAACTATTCCATACTTGCCCCATCCAATTTTCTAAGAGAGAGCCACCTACTCATGTGTGGAGGTCAAGCCATTCCATTCCAACCATATGAATCTTGATCTCTAGCCTCCCCAACTTGCTTTCCACCAAATCAATCTCTTCCACCAAAGCCAAATCTGTGAGACAGTGATTGTGTGTTGAGGAGTCTATCATCTTGAAGCACAAGAGCAAGGAGTTCATCGACATTACCGAGCCTATTACCTTTTGGAGGGTGGTGCCTCCTAGATTGGTTAGGTGTCGCTTGGGAGCCTCGTACTTCGTGTTGTGGAGTTGAACCAAGAAGTTTGTACGGGCAAGGAGATCGCCTACTTCGTGAAGATCTACCCATAGTGAGGCTAGTCCTTCGTGGACGGAAGCCGTTATGGAATAGTCAAGGTTGCTACTTCGTGGACCCTTATGGGTGGAGCCCTCCGTGGACTCTCGCGACCGTTAACCTCCGCGGGTTGAAGACTCCATAAACGTGGAGGTACGATAGCACCACCTATCGGAACCACGGGAAAAATCCTTCCATCTCCAAATTGCGTTTGATCTTCCTACCTCTATTCTCTCTTACATATGCTTGTCTTACTTTCCACTGCCATACTTGTTGACTAGCATGTGTAGGGTGCATTAGACTTGTTAGTATTGCTAAAATCTGCCAACCAATTAACTTGGGAAAAGCTTAGGTTTTAATTTGTGCAAGTAGTCTATTCACCCCCCTCTAGACACACACTTCTAGTGATCCTACAAGTGGTATTAGAGCATTGGTCTCTATTGCATCGGTTTCATCACCGTGGAGGAAGATGGATGTGTCTAGTTTGGGAAGCTTGAGTTGTAGAGTGCCTATTCTTGATGGGGAGTACTATAGTCAATGGAAATATAAGATGCTTGAGCTATTCAATGAATTTCATTTGAGCAAGTATGTTAAGAACCCTATGTACCTCCCATTGATCCTTTACATCCCACACACGAAGAGGAAATTGATATGCTATGCAATCTTAGAACTGTTAATCTTATCACTAGAGGATTGCCTAAGATTGTGCTTAATCAAATGAAGAATTTTGAATGTGCTTATACTTTGTGGAATGACTTGGAGAAACGATATCCAAGTTATTCATTAAGTAATCTTGATGAAGTTCTTCATAAAACTATTGTCTTTCACAAAATGATGCCTAGTGACCCCAAGTTTGATGACTATCTATTTGAGCTTAGAGACCTCATGCGTGCTAAAGGAGATGTCATAACTATCAACAACATCATTGTAGAAGCCACAACCTCCTTCACCATCACCTCAAGGAAACGACACTTTCGACAACAACGAAGATGAAGGAGATGATGATGAAGAAGCTCCACCATCCAACAAGCCATAGCTACCCCGAGTTCGAGCAAGAGTGACCAAGAACTATCCTCTAAACCAAATCTTCGGTTACATACAAACCGGGAGAATCACTCGCTCTAAAACTCGCTTAGCTAATTTTTGTGAGCATTACTCTTTCATCTCTAGCATTGAACCCTTGAAGGTTGAACAAGCTCTTGAAGACCCGGATTGGGTAAACGCCATGCATGAAGAGCTTCACAACTTCGAGAGGAACGAAGTGTGGACACTCGTGAAGAAGCCCAAGGACGAGCACAACATCATCGGAACCAAATGGGTGTTTCGGAACAAGCAAGATGAAGACGGTCAAGTTGTACGCAACAAGGCGCGTCTCGTAGCCGAAGGATATACGCAAGTCGAAGGTATGGACTACGGTGAGACCTATGCCCCCGTCGCTAGACTTGAAGCTATTCGCATTCTTCTTGCTTATGCTAATCACCATGATATCACGCTTTATCAAATGGACATTAAAAGTGCCTTCTTAAATGGTGAGAATGAAGAAGAGGTCTATGTTACACAACCCCCTGGTTTTGTAAATCCTAAGAAACCTAATCATGTCTACAAGCTTCGTAAAGCTCTTTATGGTCTTAAGTAAGCCCCACGTGCTTGGTATAAATGCTTAACGAAGTTTCTCATTGAAAAGGGTTTGGAAATTGGTAAAATTAACGCAACCTTATTCACTAAGAGAGTTAATGGTGAATTATTTGTGTGCCAAATCTATGTGGATGACATTATCTTTGGATCTACTAACCCACAATTTAGTGAAGGATTTGGAAGGTTAATGTCCGAGAAGTATGAGATGTCCATGATGTGTGAGCTGAATTTTTTTCTTGGTTTGCAAATCAAGCAAACGAGAGAAGGAACTTTCATCTCTCAAACCAAGTATACCAAGGACTTGATCAAGAAGTTCAACATGCAAGAGTGTAAAGGTATGAAAACTCCTATGCCTACTAGTGGACATGTTGACCTTACCAAAGAGGATGAACCGGTTGATCAAAAGGTTTATCGATCTATGATTGGTTCATTGTTATATCTATGTGCCTCCCGTCCCGATATTATGCTTAGTGTTTGCATGTGTGCTAGATATCAAGCTGCACCTAAAGAGTGTCATCTTTTGGCCGTGAAACGTATTGTGAGATATTTGATACAAACACCAAACTTTGGCATTTGGTATCCCAAGGGATCTTCTTTTAACCTTGTTGGCTATTCCGATTCGGACTATGCCGGTGACAAGGTTGATAGAAAATGCACCTCGGGTACATGTCAGTTTCTTGGGAGATCTCTTGTGTCTTGGTCCTCCAAGAAACAAAACTCGGTATCTCTATCTACCGCCGAAGCTGAGTATATTGCTGTCGGATCATGTTGTGCACAATTACTATGGATGACACAAACGCTTAAAGATTATGGAATACATATGAAAAATGTTCCATTACTTTGTGACAATGAAAGTGCTATTAAGATTGGACATAATCCCGTGCAACATTCTCGAACTAAGCATATTCAAGTTCGACATCATTTCATTCGTGATCATGTTACCAAAGGAGATATCAATCTTAAGCATGTTCGTACCAACAAGCAATTGGCCGATATCTTTACTAAGCGACTTGATGAGAAAGTGTTTTGTCACTTGAGGAGTGAGTTGAACATCCTTGATGCTTCAAACTTCAGCTAGACTCACTCAATTTGCATGCAAGGGCATGAGATTACATGATACTTCCATGATACACTTGACATGTTATCTTATACCATGGAATTCTATGCTCCCTTGTATTGCATCTAACCCTTTTGTAGGTACTTGTAAGAACAACACTCCACAAGATTGCCATCAACTCATATCTTAAGCAATCTTGTCTTGGCCAAGTATCCACAACCCCTCTCGATGATGGAAGGAAGAAGTCAACTCAACCATATCCTTGACATATACTTGATGTGATCACATTCGCTAATTCTCAATTGATATCATGTCAAATGGATATATCTTGTTCTTCCTTGCATGACTAACCTATGTAGGTGATAAGTGCACCAAAACAAGAAGGATTGCTCCCAACTCAAGATGAACTTCATCAACCTCGAGCATCCTCAACAAGTTCACCTACAAGCCACGTCATCAACATCACTCAAAGGTATGTACTCATATCCTTGAAAAAGCATTACTCCAAGTCATGAGATAAAGCAACTCAAGTGATATGAAAACATTAAAATGTTTAATCGAAAAATGGTAACCCCATTTTGAGCTTAACGATGAGTATGACCTATGATCAAGTATTCTTGCTTGGCTCCTAAGTCAATATACTCTAATATAGGTGACCTCGTCACCAACCATCATCTAGTTGAAGATTCCATTGTGGTTCATCCTCTATTTGCAAGATTTCTTGGAACCACTCAAATCTTTTCTAGTTGATATTTCTTTGTAAATCCTTTTAAATTTTCTTTGTAAATACTTTTAAAATTTTATTGCAAGTTTTCTAAAAATATTTGAGGTTTTCTAGAAGTTGCCAAGTTTCTGTTATGTCCTCGGAGCCTCCGACTCAAATGACTCGGTTCTACCGATCTTGCAGATAGGCTACAAATACACGTTTCGGTTCCACCGACTTATTTGCCTCGGATCCACCGACTGTGCTATCTGTTCTATCCTTTGTTAAATCTAGCAATTCTCCATTTCTTCGACGATTCCTTTAAAAAAAAGGGGGAGAAACCTTATTCTAGGATCCCTAACTCAAAGGAGGAGAAGTCTTACAAGCAGTGAAAGAGGGAGAAACTATTTTCCATGATTCCCTCAGTTTTTAATGCTCTCAATGATTCTAAGTTTTCCATGATCCCTACATTCTATGACCCTTGTTCTCTAAGAATCCCTTCCTACTCCATGATCCCTGTGTCTGACCCTGTATATGGACCTTTTTGGAAATTAATGCCAAAGGGGGAGAAATACCAAAGCTTCAAATGCAAAGGGGGAGATACATGCTTCAATGCAAAGGGGGAGATACAATCAAGGAGGAGAATATCACAGTTTATGCTTACATAGACAAGGGGAGAATAACAAAGTAGAGGGAGAAACATCTACCTAAAGTGTTCTATCTCTTGAGGAGAAAGAAACCATTTGATACTCTTACTTGTCATTCTCATGTTAGACTTTTCTCGCCCTATCCAATCCCAATATCTACATGCTAAGATTCAGGGGGAGAGGATGACCTACAATTTCACATCTAGGGGAGAAAGCTCTAAATGATCTTGGAGACATATCAATCTTAAGGAATACTATCTCCTATATGTTCTCCACATCTTGGTACTATTGAGTTTTATTGCTTTTTGATTAGTAGAATGCCCTTGTGTTTCCTAACATTGTTTTCTCAAGTGTGTTTCTACTACTAGAATGCTCAAGAACTCAAGGTAAGTATATGCATCATATCCTTGATCAAGATGATCTCTTGCTTCTTGCACATATTGTTTTCAAGAGTGAAGTCTTGAACAAGGATGTAACTCATTCATATATATTTGATGCATATAGCCAAGACACACATGACTCATCTTATCCTTTCTACTATATGTATGTCCATGCATTCCAAAGCAACTATTCTCTAAAAGGATTGCACACATTTAGGGGGAGCAAGTCTTTGTCATGTGTCTCTCAAAGTCTTCATTATATCTTAGTATATCTTTATTTGAAGCTTTGATTGTATGTTGTCATCAATTACCAAAAAGGGGGAGATTGAAAGCACAATATGCTCCCTTGGTGGTTTTGATAATTCACGACAACATACATTGTCTCTTGGACTAACATTTCTACCTAGTGTATTTCAGATAAATGTCCATAGAGGGAGATGGATTGGAAAAAAGGATTGTGAGGAGATACCCAAGATGCAAAGAATAGCATTGGCAAAGCTTCAAGCAAAAGGACTCTACATTTTACTTTGTGAGAAATCACCTTGAGTCCATAGGAAAGCCAATACTATTAAAAGGGGGTAAGGTACTGTTGGTGAACAATATGCTCCACGTGCACAAGTGATACTCACCCAAAACACCCACAAACTCTTCCACAAAAGTCTGTCCAAGCCTATCATGAAAATCGGTGCTACCAACAATTTCCACTCGGTCCCACCGATTCCCACCTCAGACAGACTCATGCCAAACCCTAGATCTTCGGTGCAACCGATTCTGCTTCGGTGCCACCGAGTCCAGCTTGACAACTCTCTGTTACCTCGATTCTTAAAATCAGAATTTCCGAGATTTTGGATCGGCATCACCGAGTATTGGAAACTGACCGTTGGTCACCTAATCGGTACCGCCAAGATTTTAGTATCGGTCTCACCGAGATTCAAAAGTTGTTACCAATGATGAAAAAATATCCCTACATAAATATGGGTTTATTAGCGGATAACACAGAAGCACACCGCGAAAGGCCCATCAAATGACCGCATTATAAATAAACATAAAACACACTCCAGACCGTCTACCCCACCGGCCAAACTAAATACTCCATCATTTTCAAAATATTAGGATTATTAGTTTTTTGAAAAGCCAAATTTCTGTAATTTTGACCAAGTTCAGAGCCAAAAATATCGACTTCCAGAATATTAAACAAAAAATATGAAAATTTATTTCCTGCAAAAAATATGAAAATTCATTTCCAGATGAATCTAAAAACCCCGATTTGATATTAGGAATTTTGATATATTTCTCTACAAATTTTATCATACTTAAAGAGGTTTGACTTTTCAAAAAAGAAATACACTATATACTTTGAAATAGACTGAGTAAAGATATTTGAGAATCCCAACAAATTCAACGGTGCAGCAAAGCGCGCCGAACCCTTCTAGTACGTATGAAGTATGAAAAGAATATATGCGAAAAGCTGATCTGCCAAAAAAAAATACACCCATAAATCTCCGGGTAGTGGATTAGTGCAATTTCTTGAGAAACAATATTGAACAATTATCCCTATAATTTTTTAGCTTGTCCAACAAAAATTATACCCAATATATTAACAAAAAATACCAATTATTTTTTCTTTGTGATTTGTGTGTTGGTGTCGCTGTTACTAATTGTACCGGTTTGGTTCACTGCAGTCTTCATAACATTATTATCACTTGTATCATGATTTTAAGATTTTGCCTCTCTTCCGTTTGTACTGACAGTTTCTTCACAGATAGACATCTTGCTATTCCGAGTTATAAGTAAGTATCTTCCCCTATTGTGATAACGCTTCTTCTCAAAACAACTCATTGGTGCAACAACTGTACTTTGACGAAAAAGGGTTTTTTCTTGCTTTATATTATCCAACAGCTATACTTTTGACCGAGGAAGTATTCTGCCCTATATATACAACGGATGGATTTTTTTTTTTGATAAAGGATGGATTTTATTAACTCAAAATGAATCATCAAGTGGATACAAACACGATGAGCACACATCCGGCCTCTGCACTGCTAAGATGCACACATCCAACACCAACACATACACACGCCGGCAATGAGCAAATTAGTTAAAGACCAAAGCTATGCCTAGGCGAGGAAAAAAACCCAAAGTGTTCAAAACATCAACCGGTGAACTACATTGACGACCATCCGCACCAATCATTCTTCACATCACGAGAAGGTGAAAGCACAATATGCTCCCTTGGTGGTTTTGATAATTCATGACAACATACATTTTCTCTTGGACTAACATTTCTACCTAGTGTATTTCAGATAAAAGACAATAGAGGGAGATGGATTGGCAAAAAGGAAAGTGAGGAGATACCCCAAGATGCAAAGAATAGCATTGGCAAAGCTTCAAGAAAAAGGACTCTACATTTTACTTTGTGAGAAATCACCTTGAGTCCATAGGAAAGCCAATACTATTAAAATGGGGTAAGGTACTGTTGGTGAACAATATGCTCCACGTGCACAAGTGATACTCACCAAAAACACCCACAAACTCTTCCACAAAAGTCTGTCCAAGCCTATCATGAAAATCGGTGCTACCAACAATTTCCACTCGGTCCCACCGATTCCCACCTCAGACAGACTCATGCCAAACCCTAGATCTTCAGTGCAACTGAGTTCAGCTTGACAACTCTCTGTTACCTCGATTCTTAAAATCGGAATTTCTGAGATTTTGGATCGGCGTCACCGAGTATTGGAAACTGACCGTTGGTCACCTAATCGGTACCGCCGAGATTTTTGTATCGGTCTCACCGAGATTCAAAAGTTGCTACCTTTGGAGCAACTCGGTACCACCGAGTTTTATACTTCGGTGTCACCGAGTTGGTCACTTTAGGTGTAACGGTTGGATTTTTGGGGATGCCTATATATACCCCTTCTCCACCACCCACTCGAAAGAGAAGCACTCAGAACTATTCCATACTTGCCCCATCCAATTTTCTGAGAGAGAGCCACCTACTCATGTGTTGAGATCAAGCCATTCCATTCCAACCATATGAATCTTGATCTCTAACTTCCCCAAGTTGCTTTCCACCAAATCAATCTCTTCCACCAAAGCTAAATCTGTGAGAGAGTGATTGTGCGTTGAGGATTCAATCATCTTGAAGCACAAGAGCAAGGAGTTCATCGACATTACCGAGCCTATTACCTTTTGGAGGGTGGTGCCTCCTAGATTGGTTAGGTTTTGCTTGGGAGCCTCCTACTTCGTGTTGTGGAGTTGAACCAAGAAGTTTGTACGGGCAAGGAGATCGCCTACTTGGTGAAGATCTACCCATAGTGAGGCTAGTCCTCCGTGGATGGAAGCCGTTATGGAATAGTCAAGGTTGCTACTTCATGGACCCTTATGGGTCGAGCCCTCCATGGACTCTCGCGACCGTTACCCTCCGTGGGTTGAAGACTCCATAAACGTGGATGTACGATAGCACCACCTATCGGAACCACGGGAAAAATCCTTGCATCTCCAAATTGCGTTTGATCTTCCTACCTCTATTCTCTCTTAGATATGCTTTTCTTACTTTCCGCTGCCATACTTGTTGACTAGCATGTTTAGGGTGCATTAGACTTGTTAGTATTGCTAAAATCTGCCAACCAATTAACTTGGGAAAAGGTTTGGTTTTAATTTGTGCAAGTAGTCTATTCACCCCCTCTAGACACACACTTCTAGTGATCCTACAAGTGGTATCAGAGCATTGGTCGCCATTGCAGCGTTTCATCACCGTGGAGGAAGATGGATGTGTCTAGTTTGGGAAGCTTGTGTTATAGAGTGCCTATTCTTGATGGGGAGTACTATAGTCAATGGAAATATAAGATGCTTGAGCTATTCAATGAATTTCATTTGAGCAAGTATGTTAAGAACCCCTATGTACCTCCCATTTCTCCTTTACATCCCACACACGAAGAGGAAATTGATATGCTATGCAATCTTAGAACTGTTAATCTTATCATTAGAGGATTGCCTAGGATTGTGCTTAATCAAATGAAGAATTTTGAATGTGCTTATACTTTGTGGAATGACTTGGAGAAACGATATCCAAGTTATTCATTAAGTAATCTTGATGAAGTTCTTCATAAAACTATTGTCTTTCACAAAATGATGCCTAGTGATCCCAAGTTTGATGACTATCTATTTGAGCTTAGAGACCTCATGCATGCTAAAGGAGATGTCATAACTATCAACAACATCATTGTAGAAGCCACAACATCCTTCACCACCACCTCAAGGAAACAACACTTTCGACAACAACGAAGATGAAGGAGATGATGATGAAGAAGCTCCACCATCCAACAAGCCATAGCTACCCCGAGTTCGAGCAAGAGTGACCAAGAACTATCCTCTAAACCAAATCTTCGGTTACATACAAACCGGGAGAATCACTCGCTCTAAAACTCGGTTAGCTAATTTTTGTGAGCATTACTACCGTGGTGGTGTTTTTTTGTGCAGAAATAAAAGTTCTCCAAATGCAACGTAACTTTTTGACGATTTTTTTGGAACAAAAGAGGCACTAGAAGCTTCATGGGAGGGACAGAAGAGCCACGAGGTGGGCACAAACCACCACCAGGCGCCAGCCCCCTCTGGCTTGCGCTGGTGTCTTGTGATCCACTCGTGGCCCATCTTCGCGTGAAACCGACGCCCAAATATCCTATATATTCAGAAACCCCCAGAAATAACCCTAGATCAGAAGTTCCGTCACCGCAACTCTCTGTATCGATGAAAAACCAATATGGAGGCGTTCCAGTACCCTGCCGGAGAGGGTAGATCATCTCCGGTGGCCATGTTCCTCATCCCGGCGGAGGCCATGATGAGGAGGGAGTAGTCCACCCTCGGGGCTGAGGGTATGTACCAGTAGCTATGTGTTCAATCTCTCTCTCTCTCTCACGTGTTCTTGAGATGTCACGATCTTGATGTATCACGGTCTTTGTTAATATAGTTGGACCATATGGTGTTTTCCCCTCTCTATCTTGTTGTGATGAATTGAGTTTTCCCTTTGAGATTTTTTATTACCAGATTGAATACTTTTATGGATTTGAGAGCACTTGATCTATGTCTTGGCCCTCAACTCGCGGATTCCCGAGGTGACATTGGGGTAATCTATGCATAGGGGTTGATGCACGTTTTCGTCCTACTTTCTCCGGTAGAAATCTTGGGGCACCCCTTGAGGTTTTTGTGTTGGATTGAGTATTATGAATCTGAAATTGTTTGATGTGTATCGTATAATTAACTCATGGATACTTGTGGTGACATTGGAGTATCTTGGTGACATTAGACTTGGTTGATGCGTATCATATGGTGTTATTTTAGTACGAACTCTTAGATAGATCGATCGAAAAGGATAACTTGGTGTTATTTTAGTACAAACTCTTGGATAGATCGATCGGAAAGGATAACTTTAAGGTGGTTTCGTACCCTACAAACAATTTCTTCCTATGTTCTCCGCTAGATAAGAACTTTGGAGTGATTCTTCGTTGGACGTTGAGGGATGATTATTGATAACCCACAAGTATAGGGGATCGCAACAATTTTCGAGGGTAGAGTATTCAACCCAAATTTATTGATTCGACACAAGGGGAGCCAAAGAATATTCTCGAGTATTAGCAGCTGAGTTGTCAATTCAGCCACACCTGAAAGACTTAATATCTGCAGCAAAGTATTTAGTAGCAAAGTAGTATGGAAGTGACGGTAACAGTGACAAACGTGACAGTAGCAGTTTTGTAGCAATCGTAACAGTGGCAACGGAAAAGTAACTTAGCAAAGATCAATATATGAAAAGCTCATAGGCAACGGATCAGTGATGGATAATTATGTCGGATGGCATTCATCAAGCAACGGTTATAACATAGGGTGACACAAAACTAGCTCCCATTCATCAATATAATGTAGGCATGTATTCCATATATAGTCATACGTGCTTATGGAAAAGAACTTGCATGACAGCTTTTGTCCTACCCTCCCGTGGCAGCGGGGTCCTAATGGAAACTAAGGGATATTAAGGCCTCCTTTTAATAGAGAACCGGACCAAAGCATTAGCACTTAGTGAATACATGAACTCCTCAAACTACGGTAATCACCGGAAAGAATCCCAGTTATTGTCACCCTGGGGGATGCGGATCATAACTCGTAATAGGTGTCTACAACTTGCAAGATAGGATCAAGAACACATATATATTCATGGAAACATAATAGGTTCAGATCTGAAATCATGGCACTCGGGCCCTAGTGACAAGCATTAAGCATAGCAAAGTCATAGAACATCAATCTCAGAACATAGTGGATACTAGGGATCAAACCCTAACAAAACTAACTCAATTACATGGTAAATCTCATCCAACCCATCACCGTCCAGCAGGCCTACGATGGGATTACTCACGAACGGCGGAGAGCATCATGAAATTGGTGATGAAGGATGGTTGGTGATGACGACGGCGTCGATTTCCCCTCTCCGGAGCCCAAAACGGACCCCAGATTTGCCCTCCCGAGGAAGAACAGGAGGTGGCGGCGGCTCCGTATCGTGAAACGCGATGAACTCTTCTTTCTGATTTTTTTCTCCACGGATGTGAATATATAGAGTTGGAATTGAGGTCGGAGGAGCTGCAGGGGGCCCACAAGACAGGGAGGCATGCCCTAGGGGGGGGACGCCCCCTGGCTTGTGGCCAGGTGGTGGACCCTCTTCGGTTGATTCTTTCGCCAGTATTTTTTATTAATTCCAAAAATATTCACCGTAAATTTTCAGGTCAATCCGAGAACTTTTATTTCTGCACAAAAATAACACCAAGGCAATTCTGCTGAAAACAGCGCCAGTCCGGGTTAGTTCCATTCAAATCATGCAAATTAGAGTCCAAAACAAGGGCAAAAGAGTTTGGAAAAGTAGATACGATGGAGACGTATCAACTCCCCCAAGCTTAACCCATTGCTTGTCCTCAAGCAATTCAGTTGACAAACTGAAAGTGACAAAGAAAAACTTTTACAAACTCTGTTTGGTCTTGTTGTTGTAAATATGTCTAACTGATGTTCAGGTTTTCAGCAAAGATTATAGAGTAACCACATTCACAATAACATTTAGGTCTCACATTTACTCATATCAATGGCATAATCAACTAGCGAGCAATAATAATAAATCTCGGATGAGAACAATTTTATCGAAACAATCATGATACAATATGATATAATGGTATCTCGCTAGCCCTTTCTGAGACCGCAAAACATAAATGCAGAGCACCTCTGAAGAACAAGGGCTGACTGGAAATTTGTAATTCATGGTAAAAGAGATCCAGTCACAGTCATACTCAATATGAAGTAATAACAAAGCATACAAATGACGGTGGTGCTCTCTAACTGATGCCTTTCATAAGTGGAGGATGACTCAACAGTAAAGTAAAATAGATAGGCCCTTCATAGAGGGAAGCATTGATTTGCAGAGGTGCGAGAGCTCGAGTTTTTAAAACAGAGATGAATAATAATTTTGAGCGGTATGCTTTCATTGTCAACATAACAACCAAGAGATTTCACCATCTTCCATGCTAGATACATTATAGGCGGTTCCCAAACAGAATGGTAAAGTTTTTACTCCCCCTCCACCAATCAATCACACTCCACGGCGAGCCGAATCCACGGGTACCGTCCATACAAACAACAATCCTGGGGGAGTTTTGTTTCATTATATTTTGATTTTATTTTTGAGCATGGAACTGGGCATCCCAAATACCAGCCACTTTCTCGTGAATGATAGTGAATCAACACATATCGTGAGAATAACCCACCTAGCATGGAAGATACTAACTGCCCCCAGTCGCTACATGAGCGATTCAGGCATACAAAACAGAATATTATTTGAAGGTTTAGAGTTTGGCACATGCAAATTTACTTGGAACGGCAGGTAAATACCGCATATAGGTAGGTATGGTGGACTCATATGGAACAACTTTGGGTTTATGGAGATGGATGCACAAGCAGTATTCCCGCTTAGTATAGGTGAAGGCTAGCAAGAGACTGGGAAGCGACCAACTAGAGAGCGACAACAGTCATAAACATGCATTGAGATTAACCAACATTGAATGCAAGCATGAGTAGGATATAAATCACCATGAACATAAATATCGTGGAGGCTATGTTGATTTTGTTTCAACTACATGCGTGAACATGTGCCAAGTCAAGCCACTTGAATCATGCAGAGGAGGATACCATCCTATCATACTACATCACAACCATTTTAAAATTCATGTTGGTACTCAAGACAAACCATTATACACTCTTAGCTAATTAAGCATGGCATGAGTAACTATAATCTCTAATTGTCATTGCAAACATGTTTCATCCATAATGGGCTGAACTCAGAACGATGAGCTAATCATATTTACAAAAACAAAATAGGTCGAGTTCATACCAGCTTTTCTCCATCTCAATCATTTCATCATATATCGTCATTATTGCCTTTCACTTGCACGATCGAACGGTGTAAATAATAATAAGAGTGCACTTGCATTGGACTAAGCTGGAATCTACAAACAATAGCTCAAAGGAGAAGGCAAGGTAATATGGGCTCTCTGATAGATAAACAATAATGCATATGAGAGCCACTCAACATTTTCATTGTGGTCTTCTCCTTACGACCCAAAGAAAAGAAATTTCAAAACAAGAACAAGAAAAACTATTTACACGGGAAAGCTCCCAACAAGCAAAAGAAGAACGAGAAATCTTTTTGGGTTTTCTTTTAATGCTACAATAGACTAGAAGGTAAAGCTAGAACAATTTTTTTTTGGATTTTCTCAAGGTTAATTAAACACACGAGAAGAAAGCGGAAAGAAGAAATAAACTACCATGGATGATACAATGAAAAAGTATGAGCACCGACAACTGGAATGAGTGTGTGAACATGAATGTAAAGTCGGTGAGAAATACGTACTCCCCCAAGCTTAGGCTTTTGGCCTAAGTTGGTCTAGGGCCATGGCTGAAAATAACCACCTCCTGGATACTCCGGAGGGTCCTAAGGGTTCCACTGGTTGGCGAGCTCCTGTGGCTCCCACTGGACAATTGGATCCTGATACGGATCAAGGGCTGGTGCCGGCTCAGGTGCTGGGGGTTGCGACAGACCCCAATATCTGTAGATGTCCTCGGGCATAATAGTGTACCTACCTGAATGGATATCGAGCAAGGAAGAAGCAGGCATAGCAATAATCTCACAAGTACCCTAACTAAATACTAAATTGTAAAGAAGCCTCCTATCATTATCCTTCCTAATAAAATCATGTGCTACCATACTGTCATAGTCTAAATATCTTGTAGGTAGCAGCATTTCCTCTTCCTCGTCAAGCCTAATGGGTATCTTAAAGTGTTTGGCTAGACGAGATGCATAGATACCTCCGAATATGGGGCCCTTCGAACGGTTTAAGTTCAACCGTTGGGCCACCATAGCGCCCAGACTAAAAGTTCTATCAACAAGTAAAGCGTGGCGCAGAATGGCGAGGTCGGGAGCACTAAGGCCTCCACTCTCCCCACGACGAACTAAACATCTCCCCGCAAATAATGAATAATAGCGTAGAACAAGAAAATGTAAACTAGCTGCTCTTGCCTTTGACACCCCTCTCTCTTCCCCCACAGTGATTGCGGCAATAAAGTCCTCCATGTCTCTAGGACGTGGTTCACTGATGCTGCCCTCATAACGTATTTTGCAAACATTGCAAAAATCGTAAAGTTTCATCTTCTTAGGCACATCATACAAGTAAAACTCTACCATGGGAGGATCCTTCCTAGGATAAAAGTGAAAGTTTTGCATGAAGATATTTGTGAGTAGGAGGTACTGGTCACACTTATCGTTGAGGAAGTCGGTGATGCCTGCATTCTCTGCCAAATAATAGAAATCTTTATAAATTCCGGCCGCCCTCAAGAATGCATCACTTGGCCATTCACATGGCCGAACCTCCGCGGTGCGGGGGATATTGTATCTGGGCTTCTCATTTTCATTTTCTTTAGAACCCCGGCTTGAAGAGCCTCTTAACAATCTCTTCATCATTTCTTTTTCTGAAAAATTTCTGAAATTTTTAGTGACTCAAAATAAAGGTGAACAAAACTCAACAAAACCTATAGCAACTACTCCCACAAGTGCGTAGAGGCTATATCATGAATCAAAAGTACTTGGGACCATACAAATTTGACATGCAAGCTCAAGAACAAGGTCACCACAGCAGCAAAAGTTTGCAACATATAAAGCACTAAAACAAAAACTAATTGGACCATTGGAGGAGTCACATACCGAAGATCAATCCCCCAAAACAGTTTTGCAAATGGAGCTTTGCACAAGGAGATCGAAAATGGTAGCAAAATGAGCTAGAACACGGGCTTGAGCAATGGTGGGATTTTTTTCTGGAGGAAGACGAAGTGGATGGGTGCTGGAATAAGTGAGGGGGGCCTACGTGGGACCCACAAGCCAGGGGGCGCGCCCAGGGGGGTGGGCGCACCCTGTAGGCTTATGGCCCACTGGTTCAGCCCCCTGATGTGTTCTCAGTGCTAGAAATTCTTAAATATTCCAGAAAAAATCATACTACATTTTCAGGGCATTTGGAGAACTTTTATTTTCAGGTCATTTTTTTATTGCACGGATAAATCAGAAAACAGAAGAATAATAGGATTCTTACTTTATTTAATCTAAATAACAGAAAGTAAAAGTTGAGTACAGAAGGTTGTGCCTCCTAAATTCATCCATCTCATGCTCATAAAAAAGAATCCATCAATAAGGTTGATCAAGTATTATTGACAAACTTTTTTTCGAATGACACGGAAACGGAATTTTTTCGAATAACACTAGGTTACCTCAATGGGGATATGCATGTCCCCAACAATAAGTGTATCATATTTCTTCTTGACAGTAGGGAGAGGGAATTCAAAATCTCCAATAATAATCGTTGAAATTTTTCCAATGGAGTTGATACTATGAACTTGAGGTTGTTTCTTCGGAAAGTGTACCGTATGCTCATTACCATTCACATGAAAAGTGACATTGCCCTTGTTGCAATCAATAACAGCCCCTGCAGTATTCAAAATGGGTCTACCAAGGATGATCGACATACTGTCGTCCTCGGGAATATCAAGAATAACAAAGTCCGTTAGGATAGTAACATTTGCAACTACGACAGGCACAACCTCGCAAATACCGATGGGTAAAGCAGTTGATTTATCGGCCATTTGCAAAGAAATTTCAGTAGGTGTCAACTTATTCAAATCTAGTCTACGATATAAAGAGAAAGGCATAACACTAACACCAGCTCCAAGGTCACATAAATCAGTTTTAACATAATTTCCTTTAATAGAGCATGGTATAGTAGGTACTCCGGGATCTCCTAGTTTCTTTGGTACTCCACCCTTAAAAGTATAATTAGCAAGCATGGTGGAAATCTCAGCTTCCGGTATCTTTCTTTTATTTGGCACAATATCTTTCATATACTTAGCATAGGGAGACATTTTCAGAATATCAGTCAAGCGCATACGCAAAAAGACAGGTCTAAGCATTTCAACAAAGCGCTCAAAATCCTCATCATCCTTTTTCTTGGATGGTTTAGGAGGAAAGGGCATGGGTTTCTGAACCCATGGTTCACTTTCTTTACCATGCTTCCTAGCAACAAAGTCTCTTTTATCATATCTTTTATTCTTAGGTTGTGGGTTATCAAGATCAATAGCAGGTTCAATCTCCACATCATTATCATTACTAGGTTGAGCATCAACATGAACATCATCATTAATATTATCACTAGGCTCATGCTCATTACCAGATTGTGTCTCAGCATCAGAAATAGAAATATCATTTGGATTCTCAGGTGTATCTATAACAGGTTCACGAGCAGCATGCAAAGTCCTATCATCATTCTTTTTCCTTTTATTACTGAAATGACTAGGTGCATCAGTATTAATTTTCTGAGAATCTTGCTCAATTCTCTTAGGATGGCCCTCAGGATACAAAGGTTCCTTAGTCATTTTACCACCTCTAGTCACAACTCTAACATAATGATCATTGTTCTTACCATTCATCTCATTAAGCAAATCATTTTGTGCCTTAAGTACTTGTTCTACTTGAGTAGTTACCATGGAAGCATGTTTACTAATAAGCTTAAGATCATTGATAGTTCTACCCATATAATCACCTAAACGATCAAGCATGTAAGCATTATGTTTCAATTGTCTACTAACATAAGCATTGAAATTTTCTTGCTTAACAATAAAGTTATCAAACTCATCCAGGCATTGGCTAGCAGACTTATTATAAGGAATATCACCTTCATCAAATCTACGAAGAGAATTTACCTCTACTACCTGTGTCGGGGTATCAAGACCATGTATTTCTTCAATAGGTGGTAAATTCTTAACATCTTCAGCTTTAATACTGTTTTCTTTCATAGATTTCTTTGCCTCTTGCATATCTTCATGACTGAGAAATAGAGTACCTCTTTTCTTCGGAGTTGGCTTTGGAGGTGGTTCGGGAATAGTCCAATCATTATCATTGCTCAATATATTATTCAATAGTAGTTCAGCTTGTTCAACAGTTCGTTCCCTGAAAACACAACCAGCACAACTATCTAGGTGGTCCCTAGAAGCATCGGTTAGTCCATTATAAAAGATATCAAGTATTTCGTTTTTCTTGAGAGGGTGATCAGGCAAAGCATTAAGTAATTGATGAAGCCTCCCCCCAAGCTTGTGGGAGACTCTCTTCTTCAATTTGCACAAAGTTAAATATTTCCTGCAAGGCAGCTTGTTTCTTATGTGCAGGAAAATATTTTTCAGAGAAATAATATATCATATCCTGGGGACTACGCACACAACCAGGAGCAAGAGAATTAAACCATATCTTAGCATCACCCTTTAATGAGAAAGGAAACAACTTCAGAATATAGTAATAACGATTTTTTTCCTCATGAGTGAATAGGGTGGCTATATCATTCAATTTAGTAAGATGTGCCACAACAGTTTCAGATTCATAACCATGGAAAGGACCAGATTCAACCAAAGTAATTAACTCAGGATCGACAGAGAATTCATAATCCTTATCAGTAACAAAGATAGGTGAAGTAGCAAACTTAGGATCATATTGCATTCTAGCATTCAAAGATTTTTCCTTCCACTTGCATAGTAATTTCTTAAGATCATCTCTATCCTTACAAGCAAGAAAAGTCCCTAGCTACCTCTCCTTCCATAACATAACCCTTAGGTATATTAAGCAATTCATATCTAGGAGAGCTAGGTCTAACAGGTGTCTCATAGTGTTCAGTTTCAATAATTTCATCAGTTTCAGAAATATCATCAGTTTCAGCATTGACTCTAGCAATTTGTTCATCAAGAAATTCAGCCAGTGACACTGTAGTATCAAGAAAAGTATCATCATAAGCATCATGCATAGTACAAGTGGCATCATCATTTACTTGCGACATATCAGAATCAATAGGTGGTGGTGTCGCAAATTTACTCATAACGGAAGGTGAATCAAGTGCAGAGCTAGATGGCAGTTCCTTACCTCCCCTCGTAGTAGAGGGATAGATCTTGGTTTTCGGGTCTTTCAGATTCTTCATAGTGATCAACAGATATAAATCCCAAGTGACTCAGAGAATAGAGCTATGCTCCCCGGCAACGGCGCCAGAAAAGGGTCTTGATAACCCACAAGTATAGGGGATCGCAACAGTTTTCGAGGGTAGAGTATTCAACCCAAATTTATTGATTCGACACAAGGGGAGCCAAAGAATATTCTCGAGTATTAGCAGCTGAGTTGTCAATTCAACCACACCTGAAAGACTCAATATCTACAGCAAAGTATTTAGTAGCAAAGTAGTATGGAAGTGACGGTAACGGTGACAAACGTGACAGTAGCAGTTTTGTAGCAATCGTAACAGTGGCAACGGAAAAGTAACTTAGCAAAGATCAATATATGAAAAGCTCGTAGCCAACGGATCAGTGATGGATAATTATGTCGGATGGCATTCATAATGCAACGGTTATAACATAGGGTGACACAGAACTAGCTCCAATTCATCAATATAATGTAGGCATGTATTCCATATATAGTCATACGTGCTTATGGAAAAGAACTTGCATGACATCTTTTGTCCTACCCTCCCGTGGCAGCGGGGTCCTAATGGAAACTAAGGGATATTAAGGCCTCCTTTTAATAGAGAACCGGACCAAAGCATTAGCACTAAGTGAATACACGAACTCCTCAAACTGCGGTAATCACCGGAAAGAATCCCAGTTATTGTCACCCTGGGGGATGCGGATCATAACTCGTAATAGGTGTCTACAACTTGCAAGATAGGATCAATAACACATATATATTCATGAAAACATAATAGGTTCAGATCTGAAATCATGGCACTCAGGCCCTAGTGACAAGCATTAAGCATAGCAAAGTCATAGCAACATCAATCTCACAACATAGTGGATACTAGGGATCAAACCCTAACAAAACTAACTCGATTACATGGTAAATCTCATCCAACCCATCACCGTCCAGCAAGCCTACGATGGGATTACTCACGAACGGCGGAGAGCATCATGAAATTGGTGATGAAGGATGGTTGGTGATGACGACGGCATCGATTTCCCCTCTCCCGAGCCCAAAACGGACCCCAGATCTGCCCTCCTGAGGAAGAACAGGAGGTGGCGGCGGCTCCGTATCGTGAAATGCGATGAACTCTTCTTTCTGATTTTTTTCTCCACGGATGTGAATATATAGAGTTGGAATTGAGGTCGGAGGAGTTGCAGGGGGCCCACAAGACAGGGGGGCACGCCCCCCTGGCTTGTGGCCAGGTGGTGGACCCTCTCCGGTTGATTCTTTTGCCAGTATTTTTTATTAATTCCAAAAATATTCTCCATAAATTTTAAGGTCAATCCGAGAACTTTTATTTCTGCACAAAAATAACACCAAGGCAATTCTGCTGAAAACAACGTCAGTCCGGGTTAGTTCCATTCAAATCATGCAAATTAGAGTCCAAAACAAGGGCAAAAGAGTTTGGAAAAGTAGATACTATGGAGACGTATCAGTTATGTGATCCAATTATATTAGCATTGTTGAGAGCTTGCACTAGCGAAAGTACGAACCCTAGGCCTTGTTTTCAAGCATTGCAATACTGTTTGTGCTCACTTTTGTTACTTGCTACGTTGCTGTTTTTATATTTTCAGATTACAAAAACCTATATCTATCATCCATATTGCACTTGTATCACCATCTCTTCGCCGAACTAGTGCACCTATAAAATTTGCCATTGTATCGGGTGTGTTGGGGACACAAGAGATTTCTTGTATTTGATTGCAGGGTTGTTTGAGAGAGACCATCTTCATCCTACACCTCCCATGGATTGATAAACCTTAGGTCATCCACTTGTGGGAAAATTGCTACTGTCCTACAAAACTCTACGCTTGGAGGCCCAACAAATTCTACAAGAATAAAGTTGCGTAGTAGACATGAAGCTCTTTTCTGGCGCCGTTGCCGGGGAGGTGAGTGCTTGAAGGTATATCTTTAGATCTTGCAATTAAATCTTTTAGTTTCTTGTTTTTCACTAGTTTGGTTTTATAAAAGAAAACTACAAAAAATGGAGTTTAGGTTGCCTCAATTGCTTCGTCTTTTTAATGTCTTTCGTGAAAATGATTGTTCGGAAAATTGTGCTCAATTGGTAGAGGAAGAATTTCTGAAAATACTTAATGAGAATTCCTTGAATGATGAGCATGATTGCAATGTTTCTAGTATGAATTCTCTGAATATCTATAATGCTAATGATACGCCAAGCCACAAGCTTGGGGATGCTATGTTTGATGAAGATGATATTTTTAGTCCCCCAAGTTTTGATGAGCAAATTTATTATGATGATGACATGCCTCCTATCTATGATGATTATTGTGATGACATGTATGCTATAAAGAGTAATGACAATCATGAAACTTGTTATCATGATTTTAATATTCAATGTGGTCATGTCAATCAAGTATCTCATGATAGTTATTTCGTTGATTTTGCTCCCACTACTATGAATGAGAAGAAATTTTCTTATGTGGGGAGTAATAAATTTTCCATGCTTGTGGATCATGAAAAGAATGCTTTATGTGATAGTTATATTGTGGAATTTATTCATGATGCTACTGAAAATTATTATTAGGGAGGAACATATGCTTGTAGGAATTGCAATAATATCAAGTTTCTTCTCTATGTGTTGGAAATTTTGAAGTTATGATTGTTTTGCCTTCCTATGCTAGTTGATTCTAGCTCCCATAAATTGTTTGCTCAGAAAATACCTATGCATAGGAGGTGGGTTAGACTTAAATGTGCTTGCCATGTGTTTCATGATGCTCCCTTGCATGTTTCAAATATTATTCTTACGTGAGCATCATTGAAATCATCATGCCTAGCTAAAAGGCTTTAAAGAAAAGCGCTTGTTGGGAGACAACCCAACCCTTTTCCTTTCTGTTATTGTGTGTTCACATGATTAAGATACTTTAGTAATTATGTTTTGTGTCTTTTATTTCAATAAAGTGCCAAGTAAAGCCTTTGGGATGACTCACAAGATGAGTAGAATTGATGCTGAACCAAAACAGAAACTTTTGACTCCAGTACAGGAATTTTCATTTTTTACTGGAGTGTGATAATGATCTGAAATTTTTACATAGTGTTGAAATACAAATTCTTCAGGTTTTAATAATTTTTCAGAATTTTTAGACAGGTAAGTATGGTTATACTACAGATCTTCACAGACTGTTTGGTTTTTGACAGATTCTGTTTTGCATGCATAGTTTGCTTGTTTTAGTGTTCCCATAGCTTATATTCAGTGATATAAATTATGTGAATGGTAGAATACAGTATGTATTATGTGAGAACAATTATTAATCTTGTCTTGACAGTACCTAAGCGAATGATCTTTATTTATTATACTAACCCTTCTCACGAAGTTCCGTTAAGTTTTGTGTGATTGAAGTTTTCAAGTTTTGGGTGAGACACCGATATGAGGAGAATAAGGAGTGACAATAACCTAAGCTTGGGGATGCCCAAGGAACCCCCAAGGTAATATCCAAGGAAGACTCAAGCGCCTAAGCTTGGGGATGCCCCGGAAGGCATCCCCTCTTTCGTCTGCAACACTATCGGTATATCTTACTTAGAGCTATTTTTTTATTCGTCACATAATATGTGCTTTACTTGGATCGTCATTATATTTTGTAATTTTATGGTAGGTGTTATTTATAATCTTGGTTTTCAATAAAAAGTTCCAAGAATTGCCTTAGGATGCTTGCATTGCATGTTTGATGTGTGCTGTGTAAAAACAGAAACTTTCTCTGTAGTGCTTGAATTATCATATTTTACTGGAACGAGGAAAGTTTCTGATATTTTTACATAGTGTTTTCATATAAATTCTTGATCACGTCCTAAATGTTCATAATTTTTTGAGTTACATAAGTACACTGTTTTCATAAATTGCTACAGACTGATCTGTTTGGACAGATTGTTGTCATAGTTTTGTTATCTACTTATCCTATAGTTTCCATAGCCTATATTGGTATATATAAATTGTGGAAATGATAGTAAACAGTAGATGATGTTTGAAAATTATTTTGCAACTTGTCTTGGCATTACATGAAGTGTGGATTTATTCTTATGTGTACTAACCTATCTCATGAGTTCTTTTCGAGTTTTGTGTGGATGAAGTTTTTGAGAATAGGTGGAGCCATGATATGAGAGGATTGAACGAGATACAAAAGCTCATGCTTGGGGACGCCCAAGGAACCCCAAGTAAATATTTCAAGAGGTCTCACGCATCTAAGCTTGGGGATGCTACGCATCCCACCTCTCTTCATCAACAATTATCGGTTAGCCCATGTTGAGCCTAAATTTTTATTTGTCCACATGATATGTGCTATTCTTGGAGTGATATTTTTCTTTTGCTCGCTGTTTAAATAAAATACTAGGATCTGAAATTCTTTATTGAGAGAGAGAGTCCTCACATAGCTACTTTATTGTTTGACTACTCGCTTGATCTTCACTTATATCTTTTTGGAGTAGCTTGTCATTTACTCTCATGCTTCACTTAGATTTATTTGAGAGTTAGTAATTTTTTTTCGAAATTCTCTCATGCTTCACTTATATTATTTTGAGAGATTAAAATCTTTATGCTCATGTTCTTCACTTAAATTTGTTTGAGCTTGTCAAAATCAATTGCAACATATGAAACTAGTCCCAAGGTGATAGATATTCAAGAGGGATATCATAAAAACTTTCATGAAGATCATTGGACAAAATAATCTTGATTCCTTGTAATAGTTTTGAGACATGATGATAGTAATATGTGAGTCATGTTGGTGAGTAATTATTCTTTAGTAAGAATATTGGTGTTAAGTTTTGTGATTCCCTATGCAAGCACGAAAGTCAATAGTTATGCAATGAAATTACATCCTACTTGTGGTGCATTATTCGGTGTTAATTATGCTTAATGCCCGTTTATGTGAATTTTCATTTCTTGGTTGGTTGCTTCTCAATCTATTTGCTAGCCTCCACTTGTACTAAGTAGAAATACTACTTGTGCATCCAAAATCCTTAAACCCAGTTTTGCCATATGAGTCCACCATACCTACCTATATGCGGTATTTCCGTGCCATTCTAAGCAAATTTGTATGTGTCATCTCTAATTTTCAAAATGTATTTCCTTTTTGTGTGCCCGTACCGCTCATGAAGCGGCAGGGGGTGGCCAATATTTTTCCATGCTAGATGTGTTATTCTCAAGATGAGTGTTTATTCACTTGTCATTGCACGAGAGTACGACGGTAATAGGGATGCCCAGTCCCGAAATAAAAAAGAAATTTACTTTATGTTGTGAAATAATAAATTCCTTGGAAAGTGTTGGTATGGAAGGCAACCGTGGATATGGATAGCCATGGATTGTGAAAGAATGGTGGAAAAAGGAATAAACTTTGTTTTCTGTTTGGGAACTGCCTATGATGTATCTAGCATGGAAAGTATTGAGAACTTCTCGGTCGTTTTCGTTGACGGGAAAAGCATGCCTCTCAAAAATTTTATCTCTCAATTTAAGCTTGGAGCTCTGGCACCTCTACAAATCCATACTTCCCTCTGCGAAGGGCCTATCTATTTACTTTATGCAATTTTTACTTTTATTTGAGTCTCCATCTTCTCTTATAAAGCACCAACTAGGGGGCACTATGATCATACTTGTGCATTGGGTGTAGCTAATATTCGAGTGTGTTTCATGAATGGATCAATGATTGAGCATGATGGGCTAGGGATAACTTTCTTTAGTGTTGATATTTTGAAAGACATGGTTGTTTGTTGGTATGCTTGAGTATTGAAGTCTTCATGTCAAAACTAGACTATTGCTTTGAACCATCTAAATGTTTGATTGTCCATACTACAAAAGAAAAGAATATGTGATGAACATGTTAGGTAGCATTCCACATCAAATCTGTTTTTATCATTTACCTACTCGAGGATGAGCATGAATTAAGCTTGGGGATGCTGATACGTCTCCAACGTATCTATAATTTTTGATTGTTCCATGTTGTTATATTATCATTCTTGGATGTTTTATAATCATTTTATAGCAATGTTATATCATTTTTTGGAACTAACCCGGACTGACGCTGTTTTCAGCAGAACTACCGTGGTGTTGTTTTTTGTGCAGAAATAAAAGTTCTCCAAATGCAACGAAACTTTTTGACAAATTTTTTTGGAACAAAAGAGGCACTAGAAGCTTCCTGGGAGGGCCAGAAGAGCCACGAGGTGGGAACAACCCACCACCACATGCCAACCCCCTCTGGCTTGCGCTGGTGTCTTGTTGTCCACTCGTGGCCCATCTTCGCGTGAAACCGACGCCCAAAAATCCTATATATTCAGAAACCCCCAGAAATAACCCTAGATCAGAAGTTCCACCGCGGCAACTCTCTGTATCGATGAAAAACCAATCTGGAGGCGTTCCAATACCCTGCCGGAGAAGGTAGATCATCTCCGGCGGCCATCTTTATCATCCTGACAGAGGCCATGACGAGGAGGGAGTAGTCCACCCTCGGGGCTAAGGGTATGTACCAGTAGCTATGTGTTCAATCTCTCTCTCTCTCTCTCTCTCGTGTTCTTGAGATTTCACGATCTTGATGTATCACGGGCTTTGTTAATATAGTTGGATCGTATGGTGTTTCCCCTCTCTATCTTGTTGTGATGAACTGAGTTTTCCCTTTGAGATTTCGTTATTACCGGATTGAATACTTTTATGGATTTGAGAGCAATTGATCTATGTCTTGGCACTCAACTCGCGGATTCCCGAGGTGACATTGTAATCTATGCATAGGGGTTGATGCACATTTTCGTCCTACTTTCTCCGGTAGAAATCTTGGGGCACTCCTTGATGTTCTTTGTATTGGATTGAGTATTATGAATCTGAAATTGTTTGATGTGTATCGTATAATTAACTCATGGATACTTGTGGTGACATTGGAGTATCTAGGTGACATTAGAGTTGGTTGATGCGTATCATATGGTGTTATTTTAGTACGAACTCTTAGATAGATCGATCGGAAAGGATAACTTGGTGTTATTTTAGTACGAACTTTTGGATAGATCGATCGGAAAGGATAACTTTAAGGTGCTTTCGTACCCTACAAACAATTTCTTCTTATGTTCTCCGCTAGATAAAAACTTTGGAGTGATTCTTCGTTGCACGTTGAGGGATGGTTATGTGATCCAATTATATTAGCATTGTTGAGAGATTGCACTAGCGAAAGTACGGACCCTAGGCCTTGTTTTCAAGCATTGCAATACCGTTTGTGCCCACTTTTGTTACTTGCTACCTTGCTGTTTTTATATTTTCAGATTACCAAAACCTATATCTATCATCCATATTGCACTTGTATCACCATCTCTTCGCCGAACTAGTGCACCTATACAATTTGCCATTGTATTGGGTGTGTTGGGGACACAAGAGATTTCTTGTATTTGATTGCAGGGTTGTTTGAGAGAGACCATCTTCATCCTACACCTCCCACGGATTGATAAAACTTAGGTCATCCACTTCAGGGAAAATTGCTACTGTCCTACAAAACTCTGCCCTTGGAGGCCCAACAAAGTCTACAAGAATAAAGTTGCGTAGTAGACATCACCCTCCATCATCATCACCGCTGCCATACCCACCATCATCATCACCGCTGCCATACCCACCATCATCAGCATCGCTGCCATACCCACCATAATCATCACCGCGTCCATATATCACCACCATATATCTATCATCAATTTGTGTCCATATATACCACCACATATCCGCCACCAATCCAAGTCCATCACATATTAGGTTTGATTTCGAGATCCCTTTTTTTCAGATTCGTGTTTCCTTGCCTGATTAGGTTTCGGAAAAAAAAGAAAAAAAGAAAAAAAAAGTCTGGAGACCCCCGGACAGTTTTTAGGCCAAAATTTTGGTGGGTGAAAATATTTTTCCCTATCCTGTTTTTAGGCTTTGCGGAGCGTTTTGAGACACTCACCACCATAGTAATTTTTTGTCGCACTTTTTGGTCATTGCAGCCTTGAATCGTTCTAGAAAAAAAAATTAGTCAATTTTTTTTGTGTCTATCATGTTTATACGTCATGGTAACAGTTTTGAGACACTCGCCATTATAGTGATTTTCTGAAAAAAAGAGCGCAAAAAAAAGAGGTGCCAAAAAAGAGATTTTTTTTTCCGAGTGTGCTCTTCCCTTGGTTACGTGCCGCGTCGTGATTTTGTTGGTGTTCTAGGCTTGCGTCTCTAGTACAGTCTAGCCTAGGACCAGCACGGTACTGTCGTTGAGCGTCTTTTCAACTTTGCATCTATGAACTGATTATTGCTGACCCTTTTTGTTACCATATTATAAGCCTTCCCAGCTCCACATACATGTACTTCATGCGTTGGACAACACGTGCCAATCGTTCTATCCAACCTTTGAGGTTTTTTGACTGCAACGGTTGCCGATCACCACCTACTGCTGGGTAAGAACTGGTAAGAATTTGAGATTTGCTTGACGGATTTATGACACACCACCACAACCACCACTTCCTAGTAGTCTGTAGGGTCATATTCTGGTTTGTTCCTATTGCTGCTAACCATGCCAGGATCACAAGCCGACGAGATCAACTGGGAGAGCATGACAAACAAGGAGCTCCAAGATAAATTTCAACAAATGATGGGTGAACAGGTGCACAACCTGGTGACGAGCCTTGGAGAGGCTATGGAGAAGCTAGACGGTTTGGAGAAGACGTTGGACACCAAGATGGACACTAAGTTAAATGAGGTGCTTGCACGTCTACGACCAGCTGCACCTGTCATACCTTGGCAACAACAACATCGGTCGAATTTCGCGGGACGAGCACAACGTGTGCCTCTCGACCAAGGCCAAAATTCTGGTGCTGTTGCTACTCCTGCGGCTTCTATGGCTGTTTCTGCTACTATTGAGCAGGATGCAGATTATGATGGCGATTACGATGATGAGGGAAAGGTTGCTCCAAATCAGCCCCAGGGCCAACCACCACCACATGCACCAGGTCGTCCACATGGCTACATTCGCAACGGTAGGGCGGCACCACCCCCTCAGGTACGGGATCATGACCATCTCCCTAAACTTAAATTGAATATTCCGACATTTGAGGGTAGATATGTTCCTAATATATATCTTACATGGGAGTTAGAAACAGAACAACATTTTACATGCTTATAATTTCCTAAGGATAGACGTGTTGCTGCTGCTGTTTGTGCATTCACTAGTTTTGCTTGTGTTTGGTGGTCTGAACATTGTAGAATACATTATGATAATATCCCTACTACTTGGGCTGCTTTGAAAACTGCTATGCGTAATCGTTGGGTTCCACCATATTATCAACGTGAATTGCTTCAAAATTTGCACCGTTTAAGACAAGGAAAAAATTCTGTAGAGGAATATTATCAGGAATTATAAACTAGCATGATTAGATGTGTTATTGTTGAGGAGAATGAAGCTATGCTTGCACATTTTATGTGTGGATTAAATAGAGAGATTCAGACTATTATAGAGTATAAGGAGTATAACACTATCACTCGTTTCTTCCATCTTGCTTGCAAAGCTGAACGTGAAGTGCAAGATCGACAGGCAATGGCGAGAACTAATTTTTCTGCAGGACGAGCTTCATCATGGACACAACGTAAATCATCTACTTCCACACGTCCTACTACAACACCACTTCCTTCACCCGCCAACTCCAACAGAGATACAAGAAAACAGGCACCACCACCAGCCTACAGCAAGGGCACACCTTTGGGGCCTGCTTAGAGTTCTTCTTTATCCATGTCATCTATAGGACAAACACATGAGGTTATTTGCCGTCGTTGTAAGGGTGGAGGTCACTATGCGAGAGAATGCCCTTCCAAGCGTGTGATGATTGATGCCGAGGATGGTGGATATGCGTCTTCTAGTGATTATGATGAGGAGACTTTGGCTTTTATTGCAAGTGAAGAACAGGGTGCCAAGGATACTGAACAAGAGACACACTACATGGCTGTTGACTACACTGACATGTATGAAAGTTTAGTTGCTCAACGTGTTCTGAGTGTGCAGGTTACACAGGCTGAGCAAAACTAGAGGCACAACTTGTTCCATACAAAGGGAGTTGTGAAGGAGCGTTCTGTTCATGTGATCATCGATGGCGGGAGTTGCAACAACTTGGCTAGCATGCAGATGGTGGAGAAGCTATCTCTAACCGCCAGACCACATCCTCATCCTTATTACATCCACTGGTTCAACAACAGTGGCAAGGTTAAGGTAACACGTACTGTTTGTGGGCACGTTAGCATTGCTACATATTCTGACTATGTTGATTGTGATTTGGTACCCATGCAAGCATGCTCCATTTTACTTGGTAGACCATGGCAATTTGATAAAAATTATGTACACCATGGTAGGACAAATCAGTATACTCTTGTTCATAAGGATAAAAAAATAACTTTGCTTCTTATGTCTCCTGAACATATTATGAAAGATGACATTGCTAGAGCTACTAAAGCAAAACAGGAGAAAAGTGAGAGTGAAAATCAGATTGTGGCAAAATAATTTGAGCAACAAAATAAGCCTAATAAACGAAACGAAAACGAAAACGAAAACATACCTATACTTGTTGAAGAAAGATGGGATGCCTTTCGGGGCATCCCCAAACTTAGACGCTTGAGTCTCCTTGGATATTTACTTGGGGTGCCTTGGGCATCCCAAAGCTTGAACTCTTGCCTCTCCTCCTTCTCCTCATATCGAGACCTCCTCGATCATTGAACACTTCATCCACACAAAACTTAACAGAAAACTAGTGAGACCCGTTAGTATAATAAAGCAAATTACTACTCTAAGTACTGTTGCAAACCCATTCATATTTTATATTTGCATTATCCCTACTATATTATAACTTCTCCATGGCTTATACCACCGATAAAATCGATAGTTTCATCAAAACAAGCAAAACAATGCATCAAAAACAGAATCTGTCTTAAACAGGACAGTCTGTAGTAATCTGAACTTATACCATACTTCTGTAACTCGAAAAATTCTGAAAATTAGGAAGAAATAAAAAAATTGTATAGCAATACTGTTTAAAAATTTCAGAAACTTTTGACGTTCCAGTAAAAAATGTAAATTCACGCACTACATCCAAAGTTTCTATTTTTACACCGCACATACCAACAAGCAATCTAATCATCCTAAAGGCAAATCTTGGCACATTATTTTTATAGTTGATACGTCCATTTTGCATCATGATTTCCTACTGTTATTTATTATGTTTTATTGAATAATAATGCTTTGGGGAGTGATTCTAATGCCTTTTCTCTCATAATATGCAAGGTTTGCACAAAGACGGAGAATACCGGTAGCTGGAATTCTAGACCCAAGAAAAGCACATCAGAGATACCTATTCTGCACAACTCCAATGAAGCTGAAACTTTACGGAGATTATTTTTGAATTAAAAAAAATACTGGAGCAGAAAACTACCATAGTGGGCCTGCCTGGTGGGCACAACCCACCAGGGCGCGCCAGCCCCCCCTAGGCGCGCCCTGATGGGTTGTGGCCACCTCGGCCCACCTCCGGTTCCCATTGATGTCTACTACGCAACCTTCTTCTTGTAGACTCGTGTTGGGCCTCCAAGTGCAGAGTTTTGTAGGATAGTAGCAAATTTCCCTCAAGTGGATGATCTAAGGTTTATCAATCCGTGGGAGGCGTAGGATGAAGATGGTCTCTCTCAAACAACCCTGCAACCAAATAACAAAGAGTCTCTTGTGTCCCCAACACACCCAATACAATGGTAAATTGTATAGGTGCACTAGTTCGGCGAAGAGATGGTGATACAAGTGTAATATGGATGGTAGATATAGGTTTTTGTAATCTGAATACATAAAAGCAGCAAGGTAGCAAGTAACAAAAGTGAGCAAAAAAGGTATTGCAATGCGTGAAAACAAGGCCTAGGGTTCATACTTTCACTAGTGCAAGTTCTCAACAATACTGACATAGTTGAATCATATGTAAATCCCTCACGTGCGACAAAGAGTTCACTCCAAAGTCATAAATAGCGGAGAACAAACGAAGAAATTATTGTAGGGTACGAAACCACCTCAAAGTTATCTTTTCCGATCAATCGTATGAGCTATCCCTATAAGTGTCACGAACAGCCCTAGAGTTCGTACTAAAATAACACCTTAAGATACACATCAACCAAAACCCTAATATCACCTAGATACTCCAATGTCACCACGAGTACCCATGGGCTTGATTATTCGATATGCATCACACAATTTCAGATTCATCATGTTCAATCCAACACAAAGAACTTCAAAGAGTGCCCCAAAGTTTCTACCGGAGAGTCAAGACGAAAACATGTGCCAACCCCTATGCATAGATTCCCAAGGTCATGGAACCCGCAAGTTGATCACCAAAACATACATCAAGTGGATCAATAGTACATCCCATTGTCACCACGGATATCCCATCGCAAGACTCAATCCGATAAGAAAACTTCAAAGGGAAAACTCAATTCATCACAAGAAGATAGAGAGGGGAAAACTCCATATGATTCATCTATATTAATAAAGCTCGCGGTACATCAAGATCGTGTCATCTCAAGAACAAGAGAGAGAGAGAGATCAAACACATAGCTACTGGTACATACCCTCAGCCCCGAGGGTGAACTACTCCCTCCTCGTCATGGAGACCGACCGGGATGTTGAAGATGGCCTCCGGTGATGGTTTCCCCCTCCGGCAGGGTGCCGGAACGGGCTCCTGATTGGTTTTTCGTGGCTACAGAGGCTTGCGGCGGCGGAAATCCCAATCTAGGTTTCTTTCTGGGGGTTACTAAATATATAGGGGTACTTGGCGTTGGAATCACATCAGGGGGATCCACGAGGCGGCGACAAGCCAGGGGGGCGCGCCCTAGTGGGGGGCGCCCCCTAGGCTTGTGATCGCCTCGTGGCTCTTCTGGCCCACTTCCAATGCTCCCTGGGCTTCTTCTGGTCCATAAATGATCACCGTAAATTTTTATTCCGTTTGGACTCCGTTTGATATTCCTTTTCTGTAAAACTCAAAAACAAGGAAAGAAACAGAAACTGGCACTGGGCTCTAGGTTAATAGGTTAGTCCCAAAAATAATATAAAATAGCATATAAATGCATATAAAACATCCAAAACAGATAATATAATAGCATGGAACAATCAAAACTTATAGATACGTTGCAGACGTATCAGCATCCCCAAGCTTAATTCCTGCTCATCCTCGAGTAGGTAAATGATAAAAATAGAATTTTTGATGTGGAATGCTACCTAACATATTCATCCATGTAATTTTCTTTATTGTGGCATGAATATTCAGATCCATAAGATTCAAAACAAAAGTTTAATGTTGACATAAAACAATAATACTTCAAGCATACTAATAAAGCAATCATGTCTTCTCAAAATAACATGGCCAAAAAAAGTTATCCCTACAAAATCATATAGTCTGGCTATGCTCCATCTTCATCACACAAAGTATTAAATCATGCACAACCCCGGTTTTAGCCAAGCAATTGTTTCATACTTTAGTGTTCTCAAACTTTTTCAACTCTCACGCAATACATGAGCGTGAGCCATGGACATAGCACTATAGGTGGAATAGAATATGGTGGTTGTGGAGAAGACAAAAAGAAGGAGATAGTCTCACATCAACTAGGCGTATCAACGGGCTATGGAGATGCCCATCAATAGATATCAATGTGAGTGAGTAGGGATTGCCATGCAACGGATGCACTAGAGCTATAAGTGTATGAAAGCTCAAAAAGAAACTAAGTGGGTGTGCATCCAACTCGCTTGCTCACGAAGACCAAGGGCAATTTGAGGAAGCCCATCATTGGAATATACAAGCCAAGTTCTATAATGAAAAATTCCCACTAGTATATGAAAGTGACAAAATAGGAGACTCTCTATTATGAAGATCATGGTGCTACTTTGAAGCACAAGTGTGGAAAAAGGATAGTAGCATTGCCCCTTCTCTCTTTTCTCTCATATTTTTTTTCTCCTTTTTTTTGGTGGGCTTCTTTGGCCTCCCTTTTTTTTATTTTGGCTTCTCTGGCCTCTTTTATTTTTCATAAAGTCCGGAGGCTCATCCCAACTTGTGAGGGAATCATAGCTTCCATCATCCTTTCCGCACATGGGACAATGCTCTAATAATGATGATCATCACACTTTTATTTACTTACAACTCAAGAATTACAACTCGATACTTAGAACAAAATGTGACTCTATATGAATGCCTTCGGCGGTGTACCGGGATGTGCAATGACTCAAGAGTGACATGTATAAAAAATATGAACGGTGGCTTTGCCACAAATACGATGTCAACTACATGATCATGCAAAGCAATATGACAATGATGATGCGTGTCATAAACGGAACGGTGGAAGTTGCATGGCAATATATCTCGGAATGTCTATGGAAATGCCATAACAGGTAGGTATGGTGGCTGTTTTGAGGAAGGTATTTGGTGGGTTTAATGCACCGGCGAAAGTGGCGCGGTACTAGAGGGGCTAGCAAGGGTGGAAGGGTGAGAGTGCGTATAATCCATGGACTCAAAATTAGTCATAAAGAACTCACATACTTATTGCAAAAGTCTATTAGTTATCAAAACAAAGTACTACTCGCATGCTCCTAGGGGAAGGGTTGGTAGGAGTTAACCATCGCGCGATCCCGACCTCCACACAAAGGAAGGAAATCAATCAATAAATCATGCTCCGACTTCGTCACATAACGGTTCACCATACGTGCATGCTACGGGAATCACAAACTTTAACACAAGTATTTCTACCAATCCACAATTACTCACTAGCATGTCTCTAATATCACCATCTTTATATCTCAAAACAATCATAAGGAATCAAACTTCTCATAGTATTCAATGCACTTTATATGAAAGTTTTTATTATATCCCTCTTGGATGCCCATTATATTAGGACTAAATTCATAACCTAAGCAAATTACCATGCTGTTTAGAGACTCTCAAAATAATATAAGTGAAGCAAGAGAGTTCAACAATTTCTATAAAGCCACCGCCGTGCTCTAAAAAGATATAAGTGAAGCACTAGAGCATATTGCCTAGCTCAAAAGATATAAGTGAAGCACATTGAGTAGGTAAACAATCAAATAACTATGTGAAGACTCTCTCATCTAAGAATTTCAGATCTTAAGTATTTTCTTCAACAGCAAGCAAAAGAAAAATAGCACTCCAAGAATAGCACGCATCATGTGAACGAATAAAAATTTAGGCTCAACATAGGCTAACCGATAATTGTTGATGAAGAGAGGTGGGATGCGTAGCATCCCCAAACTTAGATGCTTGAGACTTCTTGAAATACTTACTTGGGGTGCCTTGGGCA
The DNA here is from genome assembly GCA_039707655.1 of Elymus sibiricus. Lineage (NCBI taxonomy): Eukaryota > Viridiplantae > Streptophyta > Magnoliopsida > Poales > Poaceae > Elymus > Elymus sibiricus. The sequence goes on from CM077675.1 coordinate 507,434,548, forward strand.
TCCCCAAGCTTGAGCTTTTTTATCTCGTTCAATCCTCTCATATCCCAGTTTCACCTATTCTCAAAAACTTCATCCATACAAAACTCGAAAAGAACTCGTGAGATAGGTTAGTACACATAAGAACAAATCAACACTTCACGTACTGCCAAGACAAGTTGCATAATAATTTACAAACATTATATACTTCATACTATCATTTCCAAAATTTATATCTACCAATATAGGCTATGGAAACTATAGGATAAGTAGATAACAAAACTATGACAGCAATCTGTCCAAACAGAACAGTCTGTAGCAATTTATTAAACCAGTGTACTTCTGTAACTCAAACAATTATGAAAATTTAGGACATGCTAAGGAATTTATATGAAAACACTGTGTAAAAATTTCAGAAACTTTCCACGTTCCAGAAAATATGAAAATTCAAACACTACAGCAAAAGTTTCTGTTTTTTACGCAGCACACATCAAACATGCAATGCAAGCATCCTAAGGCAATTCTTGGAACTTTTTATTGAAAAACAAGATTATAAATAACACATAACAGAGAACAACAAAATAAAATGATGCTCCAAGCAAAACTCATATTATGTGACGAATAAAAATATAGCTCCAAGTAAGATATACCGATAGTGTTGAAGATGAAAGAGGGGATGCCTTCAGGGGCATCCCCAAGCTTAGGCACTTGAGTATTCCTTGGATATTACCTTCGGGGTGCCTTGGGCATCCCCAAGCTTAGGTTCTTGTCACTCCTTATTCTCCTCATATCGGTGTCTCACCCAAAACTTGAAAACTTCAATCACACAAAACTTAACGGAACTTCGTGAGATGGGTTAGTATAATAAAGATAGATCATTCACTTAGGTACTGTCAAGACAAGATTCAAAATTGTTCCCACATGATACCTACTGTATTATACCATTACCATAATTTATACCACTAAATATAAGCTATGGAAACACTAAAACAAGCAAACTATACATGCAAAACAGAATCTGTCAAAAACAGGACAGTATGTAAAGATCTGTAGTGTAACTATACTTCCCTGTCTCTAAAAATTCTTAAAAATAAGGAAAACCTGAATAATTTGTATATCAAGACTGTGTAAAAATTTCAGATCATTATCACGCTCCAGTAAAAAATGAAAATTCCTGTACCGGAGCCAAAAGTTTCTCTTTTGGTTCAGCATCAATTCTACTCATCTTGTGAGTCATCCCAAAGGCTTTACTTGGCACTTTATTGAAATAAAAAACACAAAACATGATTACTACAGTATCTTAATCATGTAATCACACAAAAACAGAAAGGAAAAGTGTTGGGTTGTCTCCCAACAAGCGATTTTCTTTAATGCCTTTTAGCTAGGCATGATGATTTCAATGATGCTCATATAAGAATAGTAGTTGAAACATGCAAAAGAGCATCATGAATCTCATGGAAAGCACATTTAAGTCTAACCCACTTCCTATGCATAGGGATTTTGTGAGCAAACAATTTATGGGAGCAAGAATCAACTAGCATAGGAAGGCAAAACAAGCATAACTTCAAAACTTTGAACACATAGAGAGGAAACTTGATATTATTGCAATTCCTACAAGCATATGTTCCTCCCTCATAATAAATTTCAGTAGCATCATGAAGGAATTTCACAATATAACTATCACATAAAGCATTCTTTTCATGATTCATAAGCATAGAAATTTTACTACTCACCACATAAGCAAATTTATTCTCATCAATAGTAGTGGGAGCAAACTCAACAAAATAACTATCATGTGAAGCATAATCCAATTGAAAATTAAAATCATGATGACAAGTTTCATGGTTATCATTATTCTTTATAGCATACATGTCATCACAATAATCATCATAAATAGGAGGCATGCTTTCATCATAATAAATTTGCTCATCAAAACTTGGGGGACTAAACATATCATCTTCATCAAACATAGCATCCCCAAGCTTGTGGCTTTGCATATCATTAGCATCATGGATATTCAGAGAATTCATACTAGAAACATTGCAATCATGCTCATCATTCAAAGAATTCTCATTAAGTATTTTCATAATTTCTTCCTCTACCAATTGACCATAATTTTCGGAATCCTTATTTTCACGAAAGACATTAAAAAGACGAACCAATTGAGGCAATCTCAATTCCATTTTTTTAGTTTTCTTTTATAACACCAAACTAGTGAAAAACAAGAAACTAAAAGATTTAATTGCAAGATCTAAAGATATACCTTCAAGCACTCACCTCCCCGGCAACGGTGCCAGAAAAGAGCTTGATGTCTACTACACAACCTTCTTCTTGTAGACTCGTGTTGGGCCTCCAAGCGCAGAGTTTTGTAGGACAGTAGCAAATTTCCCTCAAGTGGATGACCTAAGGTTTATCTATCCGTGGGAGGCATAGGATGAAGATGGTCTCTCTCAAACAACCCTGCAACCAAATAACAAAGAGTCTCTTATGTCCCCAACACACCCAATACAATGGTAAATTGTATAGGTGCACTAGTTCGACGAAGAGATGGTGATACAAGTGTAATATGGATGGTAGATATAGGTTTTTGTAATCTGAAAATATAAAAACAGCAAGGTAGCAAGTAACAAAAGTGAACAAAAATGGTATTGCAATGCTTGAAAACAAGGCCTAGGGTTCATACTTTCACTAGTGCAAGTTCTCAACAATACTGACATAGTTGAATCATATGTAAATCCCTCACGTGCGACAAAGAGTTCACTCCAAAGTCACAAATAGCGGAGAACAAACGAATAAATTATTGTAGGGTATGAAACCACCTCAAAGTTATCTTTTCCGATCAATCGTATGAGCTATCCCTATAAGTGTCACGAACAGCCCTAGAGTTCGTACTAAAATAACACCTTAAGATACACATCAACCAAAACCCTAATGTCACCTAGAAACTCCAATGTCACCACGAGTACCCATGGGCTTGATTATTCGATATGCATCACACAATTTCAGATTCATCATGTTTAATCCAACACAAAGAACTTCAAAGACTGCCCCAAAGTTTCTACCGGAGAGTGAAGACGAAAACGTGTGCCAACCCCTATGCATAGATTCCCAAGGTCACGGAACCCGCAAGTTGATCACCAAAACATACATCAAGTGGATCAATAGAACATCCCATTGTCACCACGGATATCCCATCGCAAGACATACATCAAGTGTTCTCAAATCCTTTAAAGACTCAATCCGATAAGAAAACTTCAAAGGGAAAACTCAATTCATCACAAGAAGATAGAGAGGGGAAAACTCCATATGATTCATCTATATTAATAAAGCTCGCGGTACATCAAGATCGTGTCATCTCAAGAACACGAGAGAGAGAGATCAAACACATAGCTACTGGTACATACCCTCAGCCCCGAGGGTGAACTACTCCCTCCTCGTCATGGAGACCGCCCGGGATGATGAAGATGGCCTCCGGTGATGGTTTCCCCCTCCGTCAGGGTGCCGGAACGGGCTCCCGATTGTTTTTTCGTGGCTACAGAGGCTTGCGGCGGCGGAACTCCCGATCTAGGTTTCTTTCTGGGGGTTACTAGATATATAGGGGTACTTGGCATTGGAATCACGTCAGGGGGATCCACGAGGCGGCGACAAGCCAGGGGGCGCGCCCTAGGGGGGGGCGCCCCTAGGCTTGTGATCGTCTCGTGGCTCTTCTAGCCCACCTCCAATGCTCCCTGGGCTTCTTCTGGTCCATAAATGATCACCGTAAATTTTTATTCCGTTTGGACTCCGTTTGATATTCCTTTTTTGTAAAACTCAAAAACAAGGAAAGAAACAGAAACTGGCACTGGGCTCTAGGTTAATAGGTTAGTCCCAAAAATAATATAAAATAGCATATAAATGCATATAAAACATCCAAAACAGATAATATAATAACATGGAACAATCAAAAATTATAGATACGTTGGAGACGTATCACCCATCTTCTGGTTTATAATCACAATTAACCTAGAAAAAATCAGAGGAGGACTTTCGGGACGAAGCACCGCCGCCTCGAGGCGGAACTTGGGCAGGACCAGTTTTGCCCTCCGGCGGAGTGATTCCGCCGGGGGAACTTCCCTCCCGGAGGGGGAAATCGAAGCTATCGTCATCACCAACACCCCTCTCATCTTTGGGAGGCCAATCTTCATCAACATCTTCAACAGCACCATCTCCTCTCAAACCCTAGTTCATCTCTTGTGTTCAATCTTTGTACCGGAACCTCAGATTGGTACCTGTGGGTGACTAGTAGTGTTGATTACCTTGCGTAGTTGATTACTATATGGTTTATTTGGTGGAAGATTAAATGTTCAGATCCATTATGCTATTTAATACTCCTCTGATCTTGAGCATGATTATTATTTGTGAGTAGTTACCTTTGTTCTTGAGGACACGGGAGAAGTCATGTTGCAAGTAATCATGTGAATTTGATATGTGTTCGATATTTTGATGTTATGTATGTTGTGATTCCCTTAGTGGTGTCATGTGAACGTCGACTACATGAAACTTCACCATTCATGGGCCTAAGTGGATGCATTGTGGAGTAGTTATTAGATGATGGGTTGCTAGAGTGACAGAAGCTTAAACCCTAGTTTATGCGCTACTTCATAAGGGGCTGATTTGGATCCAAACGTTTAATGCTATGGTTAGATTTTATCTTAGTACTTTTCTCGTAGTTCCGGATGCTTGCGAGGGGGTTAATCATAAGTGGGAGGTTGTTCAAGTAAGAACAGCACCCAAGCACCAGTCCACCCACATATCAAATTATCAAAGTAGCGAACACGAATCAAACCAACATGATAAAAGTGACTAGACGAAATTCCCGTGTATCCTCAAGAGCACTTTGCCTATTACTAGAGATTGTTCTAGCCTGTCCTTTTCCTCAAAAGGATTGGGCTACCTTGCTGCACCTTATTTACCATTACCGTTACTTGCTCGTTACAAATTATCTTGCTATCAAACTATCTGTTACCTACAATTTCAGTGCTTGTAGAAATTACCTTGCTGAAAACCGCTTGTCATTTCCTTCTGCTCCTCGTTGGGTTCGACACTCTTACTTATCGAAAGGACTATGATTGATCCCCTATACTTGTAGGTCATCATGATTCTTTTCTGGCGCCGTTGCCGGGGAGTCAAGCGCTCTTGGTAAGTGGAAATCGGTAAGGAAAAACTTATACTACGTGCTGAAATTTATTGCTACTTGCTACTATGGAGAACAATTCTTTGAGGGGTTTGTTCGGGGTATCTTCAACTCGACCGGAACCACAATTAGTTGCCCCTCAACCTACTGCACCTATTGAAAATATTACTTATGAAATTCCTTCGGGTATGGTAGAACAACTGCTTGCTAAACCTTATGCAGGAGATGGAACTGAACATCCTAATATGCATCTACTCTATGTGAACGAAATATGTGGATTATTTAAGCTTGCAGGTTTACCCGGAGATGAAGTTAAGAAGAAGGTTTTCCCTTTATCTTTGGAGGGAAAAGCATTGACATGGTATAGCTATGTGATGGTCTTGGATCGTGGAACTGGAATCGTTTGCAATTGGAGTTCCACCAAAAGTTTTATCCCATGCATCTAGTTCATCGTGATCGGAATTATATATATAATTTTTGGCCTCGTGAAGGAGAAAGTATCGCTCTAGCTTGGGGGAGGCTTAAGTCAATGTTATATTCATGCCCCAATCATGACATTCCGAGAGAAGTTATCATTCAGAATTTTTATGCTCGGCTTTCTCATAATGATCAATCCATGCTCGATACTTCTTGTGCTGGTTCTTATATGAAGAAGACTATTGAATTCAAGTGGGATCTCTTAGAAATAATTAAACGCAACTTCGAAGATTGGGAACTCGACGAAGGTAATGAGTCAGGTATAAAGCTTGAATTTGATTGTGTTAAATCTTTTATGAATACCGATACTTTTCATAAGTTTAGCACTAAATATGGACTTGACTCTGAGATAGTAGCCTCTTTTTGCGAAGCATTTGCTACTCACGTTTATCTCCCTAAGGAGAAGTAGTTTAAATACCATCCCCCTATTAAAGAATAAATTAAAGAACCGGTCATAGCTAAAGAAGAAACTATCATTTATAATGTTGATCCAGTTGTGCCTATCGCTTATATTGAAAAACCACCTTTCCCTGTTAGGATAAAGGAACATGCTAAGGTATCAACTGTGGTTCGTAAGAGTAATCTAAAAACATCTAAGCCCCCTGAGCAAATTAAAGTAGAACCTAATGTTGCTATAGTTAAAGATCTCCTGGTAGAAAATATTGATGGGCATGTTATCTACTTCTGTGATGAAGCTGCTAGAATTGCTAAACCTGATGAAAAAGATAAACATAGACCCATAGAAGGCCTGCCTATTGTCTCAGTCAAAATAGGAGATCATTGCTATCATGGTTTATGTGATTTGGGTGCTAGTGTGAGTGCTATCCCTTTTACCTTATATCAAGAAATTATGGATGAAATGGCACCTGCTGAAATAGAAGACATTGATGTTACTATTAAACTTGCTAATAGAGACACCATCACACCACTTGGGATTGTTAGAGATGTTGAATTCTTGTGTGGGAAAGTGAAATACCCTACTGATTTTCTAGTCCTTGGTTCCCCACAAGATGACTTTTGTCCCATTATCTTTGGTAGACCTTTCTTGAGCACCGTCAATGCTAAGATAGATTGTGAAAAACAAACTGTCGGTGTCAGTTTTGGTAATGTGTTTCATGAGTTTAATTTTTCCAAGTTTAGTAGACAACCTTGTGATAAAGTGTTATCTAGTAAGGATGAAATAATTGGTCTTGCTTCTATTGCTGTGCCTCCCACTGATCATTACAACAATACATGCTTGACCATGAAAATGATATGCACTTGCGTGAAAAAAATGAAATAGATCAAATTTTCTTTGAACAACAACCTCTCCTGAAACACAATTTGCCTATGGAAACTCTTGGAGGTCCTCCTCCACCTAAAGGTGATCCTATGTTTGAACTGAAACAATTGCCTGACAATTTGAAGTATGCTTATCTTGATGAGAAAAATATATATCCTGTTATTATTAGTGCTAACCTTTTAGAACATGAAGACGAAAGATTATTAAAAGTTCTAAGGAAGTACCGGGCTGCTATTGGATATACTCTGGACGATCTTAAGGGCATTAGTCCCACTCTATGTCAGCACAAGATTAATATGGAACCTGATGCTAAACCCGTTGTTGATCACCAACGGCGATTGAATCCTAAGATGAAGGAAGTGGTAAGAACTGAAATATTAAAACTTCTGGAAGCATGTATAATCTATCCTATTGCTGATAGTAGATGGGTAAGTCCCGTTCATTGTGTCCCTAAGAAAGGAGGTATTATCGTTGTTCCTAATGATAAGAATGAACTCATTCCACAAAGAATTGTTACTGGCTATAGAATGGTAATTGATTTTAGAAAATTAAATAAAGCTACTAGGAAGGATCGTTACCCTCTGCCTTTCATTGATCAAATGCTAGAAAGATTATCTAAGCACACGCACTTTTGCTTCCTAGATGGATATTCTGGTTTCTCTCAAATACCTGTGTCACAATCTGATCAAGAGAAAACCACCTTTACTTGCCCTTTTGGAACATATGCTTATAGACGTATGCCTTTTGGTTTATGCAATGCACCTGCTACCTTTCAAAGATGTAAGACTGCTATATTCTCTGATTTTTGTGAAAAGATTGTGGAGGTTCTGATGGATGATTTTTCCGTTTATGGAACTTCTTTTGATGATTGCTTAAGCAACCTTGATCGAGTTTGGCAGAGATGTGAACAAACTAATCTTGTATTGAATTGGGAGAAGTGCCACTTCATGGTTAATGAAGGCATTGTCTTGGGGCATAAAATATCCAAACGAGGTATTGAGGTGGATAAGCTAAAGTTGATGCAATTGAGAAAATGTCGTGTCCTAAAGATATTAAAGGTATTCGCAGTTTCCTTGGTCATGCTGGTTTTTATAGGAGGTTCATTAAAGACTTCTCTAAAATTTCTAGGCCCTTTACTTATCTTTTGCAAAAGGATATTCCTTTTTTTTATGATGATTGTGTGGAAGCCTTTGAAACACTCAAGAAAGCCTTAACCTCTGCACCTATCGTTCAACCACCTGATTGGAACTTTCCTTTTGAAATTATGTGTGATGCTAGTGATTATGCTGTTGGTGCTGTTCTAGGACAAAGAGTTGATAATAAATTAAATGTTATCCATTATGCTAGTAAAACTCTAGACAGTGCCCAACGAAATTATGCTACTACTGAAAAAGAATTTTTAGCAGTCGTGTTTGCTTGTGATAAATTTAGATCCTATATTGTCGACTCAAAGGTAATTGTTCGCACCGACCATGCTGCTATAAAATATCTTATGGAAAAGAAAGATGCTAAGCCTAGACTTATTAGGTGGGTTCTCTTGCTCCAAGAATTTGACTTGCATATTGTTGATAGGAAGGGAGCTGAGAACCCCGTAGCTGATAACTTGTCTAGGTTAGAAAATATTCTTGATGACCCACTACCTATTGATGATAGCTTCCCTGACGAACAGTTAGCTGCAATAAATATTTCTCAAAACACTCCTTGGTATGCTGATTATGCTAATTACATTGTCGCTAAATATATACCACCTAGCTTCACATACCAATAAAAGAAAAAATTCTTCTATGACTTAAGACATTACTTTTGGTATGACCCACATCTTTATAAAGAAGGAGTAGATGGTATTATTAGGCGTTGTGTACCTGAGCATTTACAGGAACAAATCCTACGGAAATGTCATTCTGAAGCTTATGGAGGACATCATGCGGGAGATAGAACTGCTCACAAGGTATTGCAATCTGGTTTTTATTGGCCTACCCTCTTCAAAGATGCTCGTAAGTTTGTCTTGTCTTGTGATGAATGTTAAAGAATTGGTAATATTGGTAAGCGTCAGGAAATGCCTATGAATTATTCACTAGTTGTTGAACCATTTGACGTTTGGGGTTTTGATTATATGGGGCCTTTTCCTTCCTCTAATGGGTACACTCATATTTTGGTTGCTGTTGATTATGTCACTAAGTGGGTAGAAGCTATTCCAACCAGTAGTGCTGATCACCACACTTCCATTCAAATGCTTAAAGAGGTTATCTTCCCGAGGTTTGGAGTCCCGAGATATTTAATGACTGATGGTGGTTCAAACTTTATTCATGGTGCCTTCCGTAAGATGCTTGCTAAATATGATGTTAACCATAGAATCGCATCACCCTATCATCCTCAATCTAGTGGTCAAGTAGAACTTAGCAATAGAGAAATAAAATTAATATTATAAAAACTGTCAATAGGTCTCGTAAGAATTGGTCTAAGAAACTAGATGATGCACTTTGGGCCTATAGAACAGCTTATAAAAATCCTATGGGTATGTCTCCATACAAAATGGTATATGGTAAAGCTTGTCATTTGCCTCTAGAATTAGAACATAAAGCATTTTGGGCAATTAAAGAACTTAACTATGATTTCAAACTTACCAGCGAGAAGAGGCTATTTGATATTAGCTCACTTGATGAATGGAGAACCCAAGCTTATGAAAATGCCAAGCTATTTAAAGAAAAAGTAAAAAAGATGGCATGACAAAAGAATCCAAAAGCGGGAATTCAAAATAGGAGACTATGTTCTTTTGTTCAACTCTCGTGTAAGATTTTTTGCAGGTAAGCTTCTCTCTAAATGGGAAGGACCTTATATTACCGAAGAGGTTTATCGTTATGGAGCTATCAAGATTAATAACGCTGAAGGTACTACCCCGAAGGTGGTCAATGGACAAGGAATTAAGCATTATATCTCAGGTAGGGCTATTAACATTGAAAGCAATGTTATCCAAACCATGACACAGGAGGAACACATAAAAGAAACCTTCCGGAACACTCCAAAATTCTTAAAAATAGGAGGTATGTGATACGGTAAGTAAACGGACTCCGAAAAATCCGCAAAAATATTTTTTGTCAGTTTTGGAATATTTTAAAATTTTGGAAATAAAGAAATAAACCGGAAGGTGATCGAGGTGAGCACGATACACCAGGGCGCGCCCTGGTGGGTTGTGCCCACCTCGGATGCCTTCCCGACTCCGTTTTCCTTCCATCTGCTTGTTTTCCAAGAATAAAAATTCTCTATATATACCCCCGACTATTTTGACGACCGCATCGCAGAAAAATCCTTTGTTCTTGTTTCTTGCTGTTTTCTCGTCAGATCTAGATCTCCATGGCTCCACCAAGCTCCTCCAAGAACAAGTTCTTCGAGAAGGTCATCAACCCATACTTGCCGGAGGTGATGAAGCACCCTCAAGCCATTGAGATGCGTGAGGGGGTGCTCCACATCCATGATGTTCAGGGACCCAAGAAGACCGGAAGCGTGGAAGCTAGGCTCGAGGCGGTGGAACAGGAAGTTTTCAAGTGCCAGAAGATGGTGGTGCGCGGACTTAGTGCCAATCACTCCATGATCACAGAATTTACCCGTGATCAGGTGGTGGATGGCCGGTCTGTGAAGGACATCATCTCCACCCTCAACGATCAAATTAATTTTCTGCAGAGCCAAGTTTATGATCTTCAAAACCAGGTCTTTGAATATGAGGCAAGGTTTAAAGGTATGAGTTTAGCTGCCAGTTGTAGGACTCAGGGGACTCTTGCATCAACTTATGATGGGGAGGCCTTGCCCTAGAAGCTGGAGGACAAGCATACTACATCATCACCACCGCCTACTTCATCTCCACCACCTTCTTCATCACCACCACCAAAGGAAATTTGAGCACACGGGTATGGGCACTCCCCTTGGCTTGAGCCAAGCTTGGGGGAGGTGCCCCGGTATCATATCACCATCACTTTTATTCACCTTTACCTATTTTTAGTTCGATCTATAGTTTCCCATTGCTTTAGTTGAATAAAAGTTTAGCATGATCTATTTTCGTGTGTTAGTTTCGTGGCCTATCCATCTATGCATGTAATCGAGTGGAAGTTATATAATAAAGTTTAGTTTGAGTTTTTATCTCTATACTTTCTTGTTGCAATCAAAATAAAAAGAAAGAAAAATAAATGAAAGGAATCATATGCTAATCTTATGGTGAGTAATGACATCACATAAGGAAAAGTATAAGTAGTAAAATTTATTGGAGATTGACAAACATAACATTGGTCAATGATGCAATTCATGAAAGAATTAATAAGGGAAGAGAAGATTCACATGCAAATACACTATCTTGGACATCTTTTATGATTCTGAGCCCCCATTAAATATTATATGTCAAAATTGTTGACGCTAGACAAGGAAGACAACGTAATGATTTATGTTTATTCATATCCACATAGAAGTTATATTGTCATAGATCCTTCAACATGTGGTGCTTGCCCAATATCTTTGCTAGCCAAAAATTCCGCACTAAGTAGAGATACTACTTGTGCATCCAAAAACCCAAACCAAATTCATTCTTTGAGAGTCCACCATACCTACCTATGGATAGAGTAAGATCCTTCAACTAACTTGTCATCAATGCAATAAGGCAATAAAAATTGCTTCTAAAAGTGTTTTGATCAATTAGTGTAAGAGAAAATTGAGTGCTATACGAACTTATGATGGCAAAGTAATAAAAGTGACGGACTGCATAATAAAGGTTGCTATCATAGGGGGCAATGTAGCATGACGTTCTTTTACATTAACGGATTGGGCATACAAACCAATAAGCGCATGACAACCTCTACTTCCCTCTGCGAAGGGACTATGTTTTACTTTTATGTATTTACTTTTATGCAAAGAGTCAAAGTATTCTCCCCTATTCCTTTTTAGTTTTTCTCTTTTGCAAGCATCATGTGGTGAGGAAAGATGTAGGCACATATATCCAGTTGGATATGGGTGGGCATGAGTTATTATTGTTGACATCACCCTTGAGGTGAATACGTTGGGAGGCGAAACTATAAGCCCCTATCTTTCTATGTGTCCGGTTGAAACTTTTTGTTCATGGGTATGCCGTGAGTGTTAGCAATCATAGAAGACTAAATGATGGTTGGGTATGTGGACTTGCCAAAAGTCTCCTACATGAGACCCTTCCTGAAAATATGATGAATTGTAGTTGTAAAGTTGACTCAGAACATAGTTTGTTAGTTTTCAATAAGGTTCATACTTCTATGTTGTGATGAATTGTTACTTGTTCATAAGAAGCTATATGATAAAAGTGTATTGAATAAGTCTTATGATAAAGTTTGTTGCTGCTATAATAATAAGCATGATGCTACTATGTCCTTATTTTGTTTTTATCAACACCTCTCTCTCAAATCATGTGGACATGCTTTTCAATATCAGTTTTCGCTTGAGGACAAGCGAGGTCTAAGCTTGGGGGAGTTGATACGTCCATTTTGCATCACGATTTCCTACTGTTATTTATTATGTTTTATTGAATAATAATGCTTTGGGGAGTGATTCTAAAGCCATTTCTCTCATAATATGCAAGGTTTGCACAAAGAGGGAGAATACCGGCAGCTGGAATTCTGGACCCAAGAAAAGCACATCACAGATACCTATTCTGCACAACTCCAATGAAGCTGAAATTTTACGGAGATTATTTTTGAATTAAATAAAAAATACTGGAGCAGAAAACTACTAGAGGGGGCCTACCTGGTGGGCACAACCCACCAGGGCGCGCTAGCCCCCTGGGCTCGCCCTGATGGGTTGTGGCCACTTCGGCCCACCTCCGATGCCCATCTTTTGGTATATAGTCACAATTAAAATAGAAAAAATCAGAGGAGGACTTTCGGGATGAAGCGCCGCCGACTCGAGGCGGAACTTGGTCAGGAGCACTTTTGCCCTCCGGCGGAGTGATTCCGCCGGGGGAACTTCCCTCCCGGAGGGGGAAATCGAAGCTATCGTCATCACCAACACCCCTCTCTCTTTGGGAGGCCAATCTTCATCAACATCTTCAACAGCACAAACTCCTCTCAAACCCTAGTTCATCTCTTGTGTTCAATCTTTGTACCGGAACCTCAGATTGGTACCTGTGGGTGACTAGTAGTGTTGATTACCTTGCGTAGTTGATTACTATATGGTTTATTTGGTGGAAGATTATATATTCAGATCCATTATGCTATTTAATACTCCTCTGATCTTGAGCATGATTATTTTTTGTGAGTAGTTACGTTTGTTCTTGAGGTCACGGGAGAAGTCATGTTGCAAGTAATCATGTGAATTTGATATGTGTTCGATATTTTGATGTTATGTATGTTGTGATTCCCTTAGTGGTGTCATGTGAACATTGACTACATGACACTTCACCATTCATGGGCCTAAGGGGATGCATTGTTGTAACACCCCAAAAATTTTAATTTGGTTTTTGCCAGCAAATTCTTATTTTGGTTTTGGAGGAGGTCATTTGAATTTATTTTTTCCAAGAGAACCTCCTTCTAAATAACTTTTGATGACAATTCTTGTTGAGACTTTTCTCAAATTTGGTTCTGGTTTTGAGGATTCTCCATCTTGTGATTGTGTCAACACAATTACTCTTGGGTTATTCTGCTTTTTCTTTTATTAAAAAGAATTTCTTTAATTTGGGATTTATCCTTTTCTATTCAAAAGGAATCCTATGTCCCTCCTTTGCCATAACCTATATTGAAGATTTTCTTCCAAAAACCCTCCTTCCTACTTTGGATCAAGTCTAGCATCCATCCCAACAAGTGTCAACTTCTTTTTGATTTTTATTCTATTTAATTCTTTCTCAAATCAATTTCTATCATTTTTCTGGACTCTTTTGATTTACAAAGGAAGTACCAGATTTCTTTGATCTTTGACCACAAGAAAATTTCCCCAGCCTCTCTTTAGTACCCTCAACCTAGATAACCAACAATCTCCTGGTGCGCAGTTCAAAAATTTCAAAATCTGGTTGCTGCAAGTTTGGACCAGATTTGCAAATTTGGATGGAATTCATCATTTTCTTCTTCCAAAAATTCTGACAAAAAATCAGGGAGCCTCTAGATGCATCAAGAGACCCCCTCACCAAGTTTCAGCTCCAGATAAATTTTCCTCGTGCCAAAATCATTTCATCGAACAGGTGTAGTGCACTGTTCAGTCGGTTCAGAAAAGTTCAGAAAGTTCAGAGGTGCAGTGTCGTTTCTTCGTCAGGCGGCAGCGATGATCTCGCCAGTAGCTGCCTTGGCGCCTTCCTCACTTATCCTCCTTCTTATCCTGATCGCCGCACGGTCTCTTGGCCGGTTGTGGGCATCGGTGGCGATCGGTCCCATCAACCCCGGCGTCTACCGCGGCGGCAGCAACTCCCGTGGCGGTTGTCAGAGCGCAGCGTCGCAGAACGCCGTTCTCCAGCGCCGCCCAAACCTCCAGGAGCCTCCGCGTGGCCGTCCTATCCTCTGTGCTCGCTGCGGGACAGTCGCCATGGCCTGAGAGGCGCAGAGCGCGCTCTCTGCCGCCGACGAGCCCGTACGCCCCGTCCCGTCGAATTCTCGAGTATAAGCCAAATTCGATCAAACTTAAACCTCAAATGGAACCAGCAGACCAATCCGGCGCTGCCCAGTCGCCTAATCCCTCTGTCCATCCCCTGCCTCGCCGTAATTTCTCGCCGTCGTTATCCCGTTCTCGGCAACCCTCTCGATCCGGCTATAAATAGAGCCCCCAAGCCTCCTATAGCTCCAGAACCTCTCCTCCTATCCTCCTAGCCTCGCCAAGCTCACCAGAGGGACTCGGGAGAGTCTTCTTCTCCGACTCTGGCCGCCCCGATCCGCTTCGGGCTCCGGCTCGATTCGCCCTGGTTAGTGCGTCCCCGCCACCCAAACCTTGCCAGTAGCCTTCTCTTCCACCAGCCGTTCTAACCTGTGCGTCAATTTGGTGGCGGCAGCTCTCTCCGGCGAGATCCATCATCGCCCGACGCCGCCGTCCGCCGGAGAGGAAGAGGCCGTCACTGTGGTGCATCCCGTCGCCTCCTTTCACTTCTCCCCGACGCGGTCCACCTCCCTGAGCACGCCGGTACCTCTCTCCCTCTCTGTCTCGCTGCCGTTCGTCGCCGGCGATCGCCGCAAGCTTCTGGCGCCGGCGAGCTCGTTTTAAACCTGACGTGTGGGTCCCCCTCGTCAGCCTCTCTTCTTCTTATTCGAACCGTTTTCTGTTGGCGTATTCTGGCAAAGTACGTTTTCCTTTTTGAGCTGGCGTACTGCTTCCGAATCGTTTTCTGTTTTTCTCAGAAAACCCCCTGAGAAACTTTCTCTTTATAACAGATTAGTCCCTGGTTTTAAAACCTTAATATCTTTTAAACAAAAACTGATTTTGAGTTGATTCTTTTTCCGTCACCTTTATTTTTCTGTCTAGTTTTTTATAGTATTTATTTGAAAAATATTTGGAACAACTTTGATTCACGCGCGGTATTTACGTTAGAATTCGTATATGTGAATTTCGTAGATACCGAGGAAGGAGACGGTGCCGTCAACTTCGCCGAGTTAGACTCCGACCACTTGGAACCAGGCAAGCACGTTTGAACCTTTGATATGATGAGTGTTTTGCATGGCATGTTTATATAAGCATTAAGAATGTTATATCTCTTAAATGATGGGTTGCAAGTAAGCCACAAAACTTGAGGAGATATGAGACAACCTAGTCATGTTGTGCCATGATAGGTTGTACGCCGGTATTGTTGGAGCATGCCGGTATTAACAAAGAAAACTGTTTAAACTCCAGTGTTGACATAGATCGAGTCTTGTCCCCATTCACCTTCTTATCGTGCTGCCACATGTTTTCTGCAAAGAATACGGTTTAGTAAGTTGCAAACCTCTTTCCATGGACACACCAAATAGAGGGGCCGTGATGAAGGTACCATGGCCATGGATTAAAGCCAGTCATCCGGTCAGGGGGCATGGGTGTTTCCGGTTGGACCGAGAGGGGGGCACCCCTTAGAGCGCGCGATATAAATTTGATCCCATGCTATTCGAGGTAGTGGCCTCCCCGTCTTAAGGTTTTTCTTGAACGTTGCCTAGGGTGATTCCTGGCAGCGGGATGAAAAATGGGTGTGTACTGGTTAGATGTGTTTTCTTCTAAAATACCGTAGATGGAACTAGTCCTTTGTGACTACTGAAATCCGTTGACTGTGGGTAAAGAGTACAACCTCTGCAGAGTCAAAACTATTCGAGTAGCCATGTCCACGGTCAAGGACGTTGGTTGACAGGTCAAGTGTCGGTCTCAGTGTCAGTCTCTGGAGAACTTATATGTTAAACAACAGAAGTGAATTTGGCTGAATGTTATTCCTGTGGATGGACTAACCTGTTTATTATTATGATATGCCGAGTATTCCTTGGGATGGTGTTTCCTCCTGGATTACTCGTATTTTTAATGATACTGATATAAGCCCTTTCTGTGATGTCGCTCAGACGTCCGACTGTGGCATGCTTGTCATTTACTTTTGATATAAGCCCTTTCTGTGATGTCGCTCAGACGTCCGACTGTGGAATGCTTGTCATTTACTTTTGATATAAGCCCTTTCTGTGATGTCGCTCAGACGTCCGACTGTGGCATGCTTGTCATTTACTTTTGATATAAGCCCTTTCTGTGATGTCGCTCAGACGTCCGACTGTGGCATGGTTGTCATTTACTTTTGATATAAGCCCTTTCTGTGATGTCGCTCAGACGTCCGACTGTGGCATGCTTGTCATTTACTTTTGATATAAGCCCTTTCTGTGATGTCGCTCAGACGTCCGACTGTGGCATGCTTGTCATTTACTTTTGATATAAGCCCTTTATGTGATGTCGCTCAGACGTCCGACTGTGGCATGCTTGTCATTTACTTTTTATATAAGCCCTTTATGTGATGTCGCTCAGACGTCCGACTGTGGCATTCCTGTCATTTTAAAATTTGACATATAAGCCCTTTATGTGGTGTCGCTCCGACGCCCGACTGAGGCATGTCTTTTATTCCTTACCTTTCGAGGCGTCGCTTCAGACACCCGATCGGTCTTCATCTATTTTACGGGGATTTCGGGAGGACTACCGCCCGACTTCCTTTCTTTTTCTTGGTGTGCAAACTTAACTGGCTTTGTGTGTATTGCTAATCTGCTCATGTGCATCATGTTTGCATTTGTTATATCTTATGTCCAAACTGTTTGCGAGTACATTCAAAGTACTCACTGGCTTGTCCCTGGCTATTGTTTTGGCCAGATGTGGACGAAGGCGATCTTATGGATGAAGAGTACGATAGCGAGTCCGACGCCTAGAGGAGTCCCAGTTAGTCTCTTGCGATCCTGGAGTTTGCCACTTGTATTATATACGCTTCCGCCACCCAAATAAAATCATCAAGCCTCACCCCGACGCTTGATGAGCTGTAAGATATGAGAGTTATGTCACCCACTCCACTGTGACATACCCACCACTCTTTTTATTTTTACGAGTCAGTAGTTATGCCACCACATCCATTGTGACATATCCGCCATTATGTGTAATATTGGCGTGCTTGGAATAAATTGTTGAGCTGTCTCCGCTCAACCCTGTATAATATTAAGTACTACTGGATTTCTGTATCAAGGATTTGTCTACCAGTAAGAAGGATTTTCTGTACTGGCCGGACTATTAGGGCGGTTTTTCAATAAATGTTTTGTTGGAAAACCGGCCTTGACAACCTTGGTATCAGAGCCAGGCTGACTGTAGGAAGCCACTAGGTGCGATCGCTAATCGGTTATTAGCGTAAATTTGGTTTAGCTTTATGCATAGTAGCAGCAGCTTGTATGATATGTTTATATAGGCTTGGTAAGAAGTAGTTTGGTTGCGCATCATGTAGGAAAATGGAGAAGTGCACTAGCCTAAATAACATGTCAGGAGTGTGTACGCGCATCCTGAGTGATATGATGTATATTATGCTTGCTGTAAGATACGTACTGAGCGGTTCTTCTCCGTGCGCAATCAAATGCTTTAAAAAAAAAGCGTGGAGTATTTGAAATTTCTGCCTTTGCAAGAATTATCTATTTTTGCCTCTCATATTTTTGTTTCTTATGAGTTCTACAACAATATACCCCCAGAGTGGAAAATGCATCGCCCCTGGACTCGTTCTATGCCAAGTCCGCCAGAAGAAAATTATGGTACGCAGACAGGTAACAATTTCACACAGGGACAGTCAAGTCAGCAAGACAGTGAAGCAGCATTTTCTCAAGTATGCCGCATTTATGAGCAAAGCCAGCAGCAGCATCAAGAAATGATGAATCATATTATCAATATGGGAAATCACTACGAACCATACCAGCAGCATTCCAAATTATCTGAACTACAGAAGACACGTCCCCTGACTTTCTCTCACACGGATAAACCTCTTGAGGCCGATGATTGGCTTCGAGACATTGAGAGGAAATTAATTATTGCACAATGTTCAGACCGTGAGAAGGTACTTTATGCACCTCACTACCTTACTGGAGCAGCTGCATCATGGTGGGAAAATTTCCTACACATGCACCCCAATGAAAACAACATCACCTGGGAGGAATTTAAGGAAAATTTTTGTGGGGCGCATATTCCTAAAAGTGTTATGAAGATCAAGAAAAGGGAGTTTGATGACCTCAAGCAGAGAACCATGACAGTGACTGAGTACAACAGTCAGTTTATGCAATTATCTCGCTATGCCAATGAAGAACATATGACTGAAGATAAAAAGATGGAAAAATTTCTGGATGGTCTGACACCAGCATTAAAGTGCCAACTGGTCGTTCACACCTTCCTAGATTTCAAGACACTTGTGGACAAGGCCATTACACTGGAAAATGAGCGTCGCAGCTTGGATGATTTTCGCAAGCGCAAGAGGGACAAGACTGCTCATTCTCGCAACCTCAAGAACAAGAATGATTTCCAGAAAAATGGGGCGAACAAATCCTCAACCAATGTTCCTCGCCCAAATAAAAATTTCCATGCAAGGGACAAGGATTTTACATACCGCCCAGGCGTTACCTGTTTCGCCTGTGGAGAAGAAGGACATTATGCCAGGCAGTGTCCAAAGCCAAGAAACTCGGCTCCCAAGCGCATCAATTTCAACCCCAATAACAACCACAGAAAGGGTCACGTGAACCATGTGACCAAGGAAGGAGCACAGAATGCCCCAGATATCGTACTCGGTACGTTTCCTGTCAACACAATACCTGCCACGGTTTTGTTTGATTCTGGAGCTTCTCATTCATTCATTTCCAAGAAATTTGCTTTGCAACATGATTTTCCGATTCTCCCCTTGGAAAATTCTATGACTATAAAGTCCCCCGGGATTAAGCAAATTACTCAAAGTTACTGCCAAGGTGTGGTGATTGAGATTGAAGGATTGAAATTTTGGGCAAACCTCATTGTACTAGAAAATAAGTGACTGGATGTTATTCTTGGAATGGATTGGCTAGCAACAAATAAAGGTTTTATTGACTGCTTCAATCGGATAGTGACTCTCACTCATCATCACGGAAAGACCATAAGAATTGCAGCTCAAGAAAGACCAATATCACTTCAACCAAGATTGAACAAGATAGATATTTCTGAACTAAGTAAAGTTCCGGTGGTCTGTGAATTTCCAGATGTATTTCCAGAAGAGCTACCAGGTATGCCACCAGACCGTGAAATAGAGTTCATTATTGAACTAGCACCTGGCACCGAACCTATCTACAAGAAACCATACAGAATGGCACCATCTGAGTTGGTAGAATTAAAGAAGCAAATAAAAGAATTACTGGACAAAGGTTATATCAGGCCCAACTCCTCACCTTGGGGATCACCAGTATTATTTGCCAAGAAAAGAGATGGAACTCTGAGACTATGTGTGGACTATCGAGCCCTGAACATGGTCACCATAAAAAATAAATATCCACTGCCGCGAATAAATGATTTATTTGACCAGCTCGCACAAGCCAAGGTTTTCTCAAAAATTGATTTGAGGTCACGATATCATCAATTGAAAATACGAACAGAAGATATTCCAAAGACAGCATTCACTTCCCGATATGGTTTATATGAATTTACAGTGATGCCGTTCGGACTGACAAATGCCCCTGCATATTTCGTACATCTCATGAATAAGGTGTTTATGAAATATATGGACAAATTTGTTGTGGTGTTCATTGATGACATTTTGGTATATTCCAAGACACCAGAAGAACACGCTGAACATCTCAGAATCGTACTGGGAGAATTAAGAAAACATAAATTGTACGCCAAATTCAGCAAATGTGAATTCTGGTTAAAACAAGTTGGTTTTCTAGGCCACGTACTAACCCAAGAAGGTGTTGCCGTGGACCCAGAAAAAGTCAAAGCTGTACTTGAGTGGAAACAGCCAGCCAACGTAACAGATGTTCGAAGTTTTCTGGGAATGGCTGGATATTATAGAAGATTTATTGAGGGATTTTCCACCATAGCAAAACCTATGACCTAACTACTCAAGAAGGATAAGAAGTTCGAATGGACTGATGCCTGCGAGAAAAGTTTTCAAGAGTTAAAGAAGAAATTAACAACAGCACCAGTTTTGGTCATACCAGACATACACAAAAATTTTGAAGTATATTGCGACGCGTCCAGGAAAGGTCTTGGAAGTGTACTAATGCAAGAAGGTAAAGTAGTCGCTTATGCTTCAAGACAGCTCCGACGACATGAAGAAAATTATCCTACCCATGACTTGGAATTGGCAGCAGTTATACATGCACTCAAGGAGTGGCGTCATTTTCTGCGTGGAAATCGTTGTGAAATATATACAGACCATAAAAGTCTCAAATATATTTTCACACAGCCGGAACTCAATTTGCGACAACGACGCTAGTTGGAATTAGTGAAGGACTATGATGTTGGTATTCACTACCATCCAGGCAAGGCGAATGTTGGAGCAGATGCTCTCAGCCGAAACCCAAGCTCAAGCAACGGCAGTCTGCAAAATTTGAGACCTGAATTTCAGCGGGAGTTTGCCAAGCTCAACATGATTTTAGTCACCGAAGGTACTGTGGCAAATTTAGAAATTCAGCCCACCTTGATGGAGCAAACAAAGAAGCTCAGCATGGACATCCTAGCATCGAAGGCATAAAAAGAAAAGTAAGTATGGGCAAGGCCTCAGAATTTGTCGTGGATGACAAGGGAATATTATGGTACGGAGACAGGTTATGTATACCAAATATAGAGGACCTCAAGCAACAAATTTTAACCGAAGCTCACACCGCTCCATATTCAATCCACCCAGGAGGAACCAAAATGTACAAAGACATACAGGAAATTTTTTGGTGGCACGGTATGAAAAGGGATATAGCCAGGTTCATTGCATGTTGTGATTCATGCCAACGCATTAAAGCCGAGCACCAAAAACCAGCAGGTTTATTACAGCCAAACAGGATACCTGAATGGAAGTGGGACGAGATTGGAATGGATTTTATTGTCGGGCTACCCCGGTCACGACACGAAAATGATGCCATATGGGTCATCACCGCAGGTTAACCAAAGTGGCACATTTTATTCCAGTGAAAACAACCCACACCACACAGAAGCTTGCCAGACTTTATCTCAACCGTATTGTCTGTTTACATGGAGTTCCAAAGACTATAATATCCGACAGAGGCACTCAATTCGTCTCCAGATTTTGGGATCATTTACAACAAGCTCTGGGAACTCAACTAGTATTCAGTACAGCATACCACCCCCAGACTGGAGGACAGACTGAACGTGTGAACCAAATTCTAGAAGACATGCTAAGAGCATGTGTTCTCACCTATGGAACCAGTTGGGAAGAAAGCTTGCCATACGCCGAATTCGCGTACAACAACAGTTACCAAGCCAGTCTAGAAATGGCACCTTTTGAAGCCATGTACGGGCGAAGATGCCGTACCCCATTAAATTGGTCAGAGACAGGAGACAGCCGTATCTTCGGTCCAGACATGCTCAAGGAGGCCGAGGAAAAAGTTAAACAAATCAGGGATCGACTCAAGACAGCCCAAAGTCGACAAAAGAGTTATTATGATCAAAAACATCGTGAAATCAGTTTCGAACCTGGTGATTACGTATACCTACGAGTATCCCCGATGAGGGGCCTGCAAAGATTCAAAGTTAAGGGAAAGCTGGCACCACGATTTATTGGACCCTTCTGTATAATTGCACGAAGAGGCACAGTAGCCTACCAGCTAGACCTACCCGAAGAACTTTCAGACGTCCATGACGTATTTCACATCTCACAATTAAGGAAATGTGTGAGCAATCCAGCGAAGCGTGTATCTCATGAGAGTATTGACGTTCAACCAGATCTCACATACCGGGAACGTCCAATAAAAATATTGGAAGAGTATGAAAGAAGGACCCGTCAGAATATAATCAAGTTTTTCAAGGTTCAATGGAGCAATCACACTAAGGATGAAGCAACATGGGAAAGAGAGAATTTCCTTCAGGCAGAGCACCCACACCTGTTTAAGGATCAGCTGAAATCTCGGGGACGAGATTTTTCCTAAGGGGGGAGGTGTTGTAACACCCCAAAAATTTTAATTTGGTTTTTGCCAGCAAATTCTTATTTTGGTTTTGGAGGAGGTCATTTGATTTTTTTTTCCAAGAGAACCTCCTTCTAAATAACTTTTGATGACAATTCTTGTTGAGACTTTTCTCAAATTTGGTTCTGGTTTTGAGGATTCGTCATCTTCTGATTGTGTCAACACAATTACTCTTGGGTTATTCTGCTTTTTCTTTTATTAAAAAGAATTTCTTTAATTTGGGATTTATCCTTTTCTATTCAAAAGGAATCCTATGTCCCTCCTTTGCCATAACCTATATTGAAGATTTTCTTCCAAAAACCCTCCTTCCTACTTTGGATCAAGTCTAGCATCCATCCCAGCAAGTGTCAACTTCTTTTTGATTTTTATTCTATTTAATTCTTTCTCAAATCAATTTCTGTCATTTTTCTGGACTCTTTTGATTTACAAAGGAAGTACCAGATTTCTTTGATCTTTGACCACAAGAAAATTTCCCCAGCTTCTCTTTAGTACCCTCAACCTAGATAACCAAAAATCTCCTGGTCCACAGTTCAAAAATTTCAAAATCTGGTTGCTGCAAGTTTGGACCAGATTTGCAAATTTGGATGGAATTCATCATTTTCTTCTTCCAAAAATTCTGACAAAAAATCAGGGAGCCTCTAGATGCATCAAGAGACCCCCTCACCAAGTTTCAGCTCCAGATAAATTTTCCTCATGCCAAAATCATTTCATCGAACAGGTGCAGTGCACTGTTCAGTCGGTTCAGAAAAGTTCAGAAAGTTCAGAGGTGCAGTGTCGTTTCTTCGTCAGGCGGCAGCGATGATCTCGCCAGTAGCTGCCTTGGCGCCTTCCTCACTGCTCCTCCTTCTTATCCTGATCGCCGCACGGTCGCTTGGCCGGTTGTGGGCATCGGTGGCGATCGGTCCCGTCAACCCCGGCGTCTACCGCGGCGGCAGCAACTCCCGTGGCGGTCGTCAGAGCGCAGCGTCGCAGAACGCCATTCTCCAGCGCCGCCCAAACCTCCAGGAGCCTCCGCGTGGCCGTCCTATCCTCTGTGCTCGCTGCAGGACAGTCGCCGTGGCCTGAGAGGTGTAGAGCGCGCTCTCTGCCGCCGACGAGCCCGTACGCCCCGTCCCGTCGAATTCTCGAGTATAAGCCAAATTCGATCAAACTTAAACCTCAAATGGAACCAGCAGACCAATCCGGCGATGCCCAGTCGCCTAATCCCTCTGTCCATCCCCTGCCTCGCCGTAATTTCTCGCCGTCGTTTTCCCGTTCTCGGCAACCCTCTCGATCCGGCTATAAATAGAGCTCCCAAGCCTCCTATAGCTCCAGAACCTCTCCTCCTATCCTCCTAGCCTCGCCAAGCTCACCAGAGGGACTCAGGAGAGTCTTCTTCTCCGACTCCGGCCGCCCCGATCCGCTTCGGGCTCCAGCTCGATTCTCCCTGGTTAGTGCGTCCCCGCCACCCAAAGCTTGCCAGTAGCCTTCTCTTCCACCAGCCGTTCTAACCCGTGCGTCAATTTGGTGGCGGCAGCTCTCTCCGGCGAGATCCATCATCGCCCGACGCCACCGTGCGCCGGAGAGGAAGAGGCCGTCACTGTGGTGCTTCCCGTCGCCTCCTTCCACTTCTCCCCGACGCGGTCCACCTCCCTAAGCACGCCGGTACCTCTCTCCCTCTCTGTCTCGCTGCCGTTCGTCGCCGGCGATCGCCGCAAGCTTCTGGCGCCGGCGAGCTCGTTTTAAACCTGACGTGTGGGTCCCCCTTGTCAGCCTCTCTTCTTCTTATTCGAACCGTTTTCTGTTGGCGTATTCTGGCAAAGTACGTTTTCCTTTTTGAGCTGGCGTACTGCTTCCGAATCGTTTTCTGTTTTTCTCAGAAAACCCCCTGAGAAAGTTTCTGTTTATAACAGATTAGTCCCTGGTTTTAAAACCTTAATATCTTTTAAACAAAAACTGATTTTGAGTTCATTCTTTTTCTGTCACCTTTATTTTTCTGTCTAGTTTTTTATAGTATTTATTTGAAAAATATTTGGAACAACTTTTATTCACGCGCGGTATTTACGTTAGAATTCGTATATGTGAATTTCGTAGATACCGAGGAAGGAGACGGTGCCGTCAACTTCGCCGAGTTAGACTCCGACTACTCGGAACCAGGCAAGCACGTTTGAACCTTTGATATGACGAGTGTTTTGCATGGCATGTTTATATAAGCATTAAGAATGTTATATCTCTTAAATGATGGGTTGGAAGTGAGCCACAAAACTTGAGGAGATATGAGACAACCTAGTCATGTTGTGGCATGATAGGTTGTACGCCGGTATTGTTGGAGCATGCCGGTATTAACAAAGAAAACTGAATAAACTCCAGTGTTGACATAGATCGAGTCTTGTCCCCGTTCACCTTCTTATCGTGCTGCCACATGTTTTCTGCAAAGAATACGGTTTAGTAAGTTGCAAACCTCTTTCCATGGACACACCAAATAGAGGGGCCGTGATGAAGGTACCATGGCCATGGATTAAAGCCAGTCATCCGGTCAGGGGGCATGGGTGTTTCCGGTTGGACCGAGGGGGGGGCACCCCTTAGAGCGCGCGATATAAATTTGATCCCATGCTATTCGAGGTAGTGGCCTCCCCGTCTTAAGGTTTTTCTTGAACATTGCCTAGGGTGATTCCTGGCAGCGGGATGAAAAATGGGTGTGTACTGGTTAGATGTGTTTTCTTCTAAAATACCGTAGACGGAACTAGTCCTTTGTGACTACTGAAATCCGTTGACTGTGGGTAAAGAGTACAACCTCTGCAGAGTCAAAACTATTCTAGTAGCTGTGTCCACGGTCAAGGACGTTGGTTGACAGGTCAAGTGTCGGTCTCAGTGTCAGTCTCTGGAGAACTAATATGTTAAACAACAGAAGTGAATTTGGCTGAATGTTATTCCTGTGGATGGACTAACCTGTTTATTATTATGATATGCCGAGTATTCCTTGGGATGGTGTTACCTCCTGGATTACTCGTATTTTTAATGATACTGATATAAGCCCTTTCTGTGATGTCGCTCAGACGTCCGACTGTGGCATGCTTGTCATTTACTTTTGATATAAGCCCTTTCTGTGATGTCGCTCAGACGTCCGACTGTGGCATGCTTGTCATTTACTTTTGATATAAGCCCTTTCTGTGATGTCGCTTAGACGTCCGACTGTGGCATGCTTGTCATTTACTTTTGATATAAGCCCTTTCTGTGATGTCGCTCAGACGTCCGACTGTGGCATGCTTGTCATTTACTTTTGATATAAGCCCTTTCTGTGATGTCGCTCAGACGTCCGACTGTGGCATGCTTGTCATTTACTTTTGATATAAGCCCTTTCTGTGATGTCGCTCAGACGTCCGACTGTGGCATGCTTGTCATTTACTTTTGATATAAGCCCTTTCTGTGATGTCGCTCAGACGTCCGACTGTGGCATGCTTGTCATTTACTTTTGATATAAGCCCTTTATGTGATGTCGCTCAGACGTCCGACTGTGGCATTCCTGTCATTTACTTTTTATATAAGCCCTTTATGTGATGTCGCTCAGACGTCCGACTGTGGCATTCCTGTCATTTTAAAATTTGACATATAAGCCCTTTATGTGGTGTCACTCCGACGCCCGACTGAGGCATGTCTTTTATTCCTTACCTTTCGAGGCGTCGCTTCAGACACCCGATCGGTCTTCATCTACTTTACGGGGATTTCGGGAGGACTACCGCCCGACTTCCTTTCTTTTTCTTGCTGTGCAAACTTAACTGGCTTTGTGTGTATTGCTAATCTGCTCATGTGCATCATGTTTGCATTTGTTATATCTTATGTCCAAACTGTTTGCGAGTACATTCAAAGTACTCACTGGCTTGTCCCTGGCTATTGTTTTGGCCAGATGTGGACGAAGGCGATCTTATGGATGAAGAGTACGATAGCAAGTCCGACGCCTAGAGGAGTCCCAGTCAGTCTCTTGCGATCCTGGAGTTTGCCACTTGTATTATATACGCTTCCGCCACCCAAATAAAATCATCAAGCCTCACCCCGACGCTTGATGAGCTGTAAGATATGAGAGTTATGTCACCCACTCCACTGTGACATACCCACCACTCTTTTTATTTTTACGAGTCAGTAGTTATGCCACCACATCCATTGTGACATATCCGCCATTATGTGTAATATTGGCGTGCTTGTAATAAATTGTTGAGCAGCCTCCGCTCAACCCTGTATAATATTAAGTACTACTAGATTTCTGTATCAAGGATTTGTCTACCAGTAAGAAGGATTTTCTGTACTGGCCGGACTATTAGGGCGGTTTTTCAATAAATGTTTTGTTGGAAAACCGGCCTTGACAATTGTGGAGTAGTTATTAGATGATGGGTTGCTAGAGTGACAGAAGCTTAAACCCTAGTTTATGCGCTATTTCGTAAGGGGCTGATTTGGATCCAAACGTTTAATGCTATGGTTAGATTTTATCTTAATACTTTTCTCGTAGTTGCGGATGCTTGCGAGGGGGTTAATCATAAGTGGGAGGTTGTTCAAGTAAGAACAACACCCAAGCACCGGTCCACCCCCATATCAAATTATCAAAGTAGCGAACACGAATCAAACCAACATGATAAAAGTGACTAGACGAAATTCCCGTGTATCCTCAAGAACACTTTGCCTATTACTAGAGATTGTTCTGGCCTGTCCTTTGCCTCAAAAGGATTGGGCTACCTTGCTGCACCTTATTTACCGTTTCCGTTACTTGCTCGTTACAAATTATCTTGCTATCAAACTATCTGTTACCTACAATTTCAGTGCTTGCAGAAATTACCTTGCTGAAAACCGCTTGTCATTTCCTTCTGCACCTCGTTGGTTTTGACACTCTTACTTATCGAAAGGACTACGATTGATCCCCTATACTTGTGGGTCATCAATAATACAATGGATTTGTACAAGGGGATAATTATTTTTTGTTGAAAAGTTTATGTGATTCAAGATTCACAAAGTTTCCATGGGCATGAACAAAGTTCAAGGCTAGCCCCGACTTCAACGATGCTCATCATCTCTCTCACTTTCACCTTTCTTTTTTTGAAGTTTTAGGTTCCCCTCTATATTTTTTTGTTTTTAAACTTTATAAAAGAACTCAACAGAATAAAATGACTCTCTAAAACTTACGGGTTGTCTCCCTGGCAGCGCTTTCCTTAAAGCCATTAAGCTAGGCATAAAGTGCTCAAGTAATGGATCCACCTGGATCCCAAGGTATATCAAAGCCAATTTTAATTAACAATGATTTTTAATTTAGTAGTGAGCACAAAGCAACATATATAATGCAATGACGAAGTCTTACTCTCTTCCTATGCATCGGCATGTCATAAAAGAACAATTCATGCACATCAAGTAAAGGCCAATGCATAGTATAAACAGTTTCTTGCAATTTTATCGTATTGGAAACATAAAGAGGTGGAGATGTAGTTCCTCTCTCATAATAATTGCAATTAGGAGCAGCAAGCACATGCATATTATATTCATCAAAATCATCATGTGTAGTAGTAAAACGCAACCCATCAATATAATCCTTAATAAGAGCAAACTTCTCTGATATAGTGTAGTTGGGAGAATTCAAAAGATAATAGGACTATCATGTGTGGGTGCAATAGCAAAAATTCATTCTTAACATAAGGAACTATAGCAAGTTCATCTCCATAAGAATAATTTATATTGGCATCTTGGCCACAGGCATTGCAAGCATCAAGTTCATCAAAAAGGGATATTTCAAAAGAATCCATGGGATCATAGCAATTATCATAGCATTCATCCTTCGATACGTGCGAAGGGAAATTAAACAATGTATGAGCTGAAGAGTTACTCTCATTAGAAGGTGGGCACGGGTAGCTAATCCGCTCTTCCTCCTTTTGTTCTTCGCTCTCCTCCTCATCTTTTTCATCTAATGAGCTCACAGTTTCATCAATTTCTTCTTCCATATATTCCTGCAAAATATTAATCTCTTCCAAGGCAGCGGTCATTCTTTCAAGAAATTCAATAATGTCATAATTGTATTCATAATTATCATAGCAATATTGAAGTATGGATAAATTTTCAGATTTGTAAGGAACATCATCATACTTTTCAAGCAAAGAAGCAATTTCATAAGCACCTTTAAAAGCAACAAATTCTTCTATTCGTTCCACATCATAGTAATCATAAATACCTTTAGCATAAGCAGCCAAGGTTTCATTATCGTTAAATTTACATTGAAAGGGAAGGTGTGGAGCCTCTATCTTAGAGCAACAAGTAAACTCACATCTCAAGCATGCATCCCAAGTAAACCATTGCAATATTCTAATTTGATCCCATAAGTGTTTCCCTTTTTGAGATAAGCGATAATCCCTAATGTACTCATGTTGATCCAACGTGTCTCCCATTATAAAGTTTAATGATGATTTCTCAGGATTATCAAAGGAGTAATTAATGCGTCCCACATAACGAGCATCGAGGGTTTTAGGAGGTTCCCCATCTCCATGAGTAGCAAGTACCACTAATTTTTTTGGTGTTTCGTGTTCCATATCCATAACTAAAGATATAAAACAACTAATAACAGAAAATAAAAATGAATTAGTGATAAAGCAAACAAGCACATAGGAAAATATTCACCCCACGCTATTGCTCCCCGACAACGGCGCCAGAAAAAGGTCTTGATAACCCCCAAGTGTAGGGGATCATTTGTAGC
Organism: Elymus sibiricus; assembly: GCA_039707655.1. NCBI lineage: Eukaryota > Viridiplantae > Streptophyta > Magnoliopsida > Poales > Poaceae > Elymus > Elymus sibiricus. The sequence goes on from CM077675.1 coordinate 507,463,740, forward strand.
CATTTTCGATAAGTACGAGTGTCGAACCCAACGAGGAGCTAAAGGTAGAACAAATATTCCCTCGAGTTCTATCGACCACCGATACAACTCTTGATACGTCTCCAATGTATCTATAATTTTTACTTGTTCCATGCTGTTATATTATCATTCTTGGATGTTTTACAATCATTTTATAACAACTTTATATCATTTTTTGGGACTAACCTATTGACATAGTGCCAAAGTGCCAGTTGCTGTTTTTGCTTGTTTTTTACTTCGCAGAATATCAGTACCAAACGGAGTCCAATCGCGACGAAACTTTTTGGAGATTTTTTCTGGACCAGAAGACACCCAGTGGGTGAAAGAAGTGCCGGGGGAGTGGGCCGAGGAGACCACAACCCACCAGGGCGCGCCAGGGGGGCCCCGGCGCGCCCTAATGGGTTGTGCCCTCCTCGGGGCCCCTCTCCACCGCCTCTGATGCCTATAAATTCCCAAATATTCCAAAAACCCTAGGGGAGTCGACGAAACACAATTCCAGCCGCCGCAAGTTCCAGAACCGCGAGATCCAATCTAAACACCATCACGGAGGGGTTCATCTTCTTCATAGGTGCCTCTCCGATGATGCGTGAGTAGTCCACCATAGACCTACGGGTCCGTAGGCAGTAGCTAGATGGCTTCTTTTCTCTCTCTTAGGATTCTCAATACAATGGTCTCTTGGAAATCTATTTGATGTAAACTTTTGCGGTGTGTTTGTTGGGATCCGATGAATTTTGAGTTCATGATCAGTTTCTATCCATGAATATTATTTGAGTCTTCTTTGATCTCTTATATCCATGATTGCTTATAGCATCGTATTTCTTCTTCGAATCTTTGGTTTAGTTAGGCCGACTAGATCGATTTTTCTTGCCATGGGAAGAGGTGCTTTGTGATGGGTTCGATCTTGCGGTGTTCTTTCCCAGTGACAGAAGGGGCAGCAAGACACGCATGTGTCGTTCCTATTAAGGATAACAATATGGGGTCTATTCCTACATGAATAGATCTTGTCTACATCATGCCATCGTTCTTATTGCATTACTCCGTTTTTCCATGAACTTAATACACTGGATGCATGCTGGATAGCGGTCGATGTGTGGAGTAATAGAGGTAGATGTAGGCAGGAGTCGATCTACCTATCTTGGACGTGATGACTATATAATGATCATCGCCTTGGATATCATCAAGATTATTTGATTTTCTATCAATTGCCCAACAGTAATTTGTTCACCCACCGTGCGCTATACTCCTGAGAGAAGCCACTAGTGAATCCTACACCCCCCGGGTCTACTTTTCCAACATATTGCTTTTAGATCTATCTTTTTGCATCTTTGTTTTCAGATCTACAAAACCAAAAACCCAAAAACATATTGCTGCATATTTTATTTGCTCTTTTTATTTTGCGTTCTTGAGAGATCTATCTCTCCTATCTATGACTACCTAATCTATCTTTTTACCGTAGAGAGATTGACAACCTCTCTTACGCGTCGGGTTGCAAGTGTTTGTTATTTGTGTGCAGGTGCTGCTTATTGGGAGGTGGTGATCCTCCTACTGGTTCGATAACCTTGGTTTCATAACTGAGGGAAATACTTACCGTCGTTGTGCTGCATCATCCCTTCCTCTTTGGGGAAATACCGACGCAGTTTCAAGCCACGTCAACTCTACGCACACTTTAACGTTTGCTTTACCTAGAACAAGTATGAAACTATTTTGTAGGTGATAGGATAGTTTCCACGAATAAAACTAGAAGTACTTAGCAGGAATAAAACTAAGAGTAAATAGCAAGATAATAAAAGTTAGTTTTTTAGTAGAAAGCTTTTGTCAAACAAGAAGGTTATTTGTCCCTAGGCAATTGATAACTAGACCGGTAATCATTCTTGCAATTTTATATGAGGGAGAGGCATGAGCTAACATACTTTTCGTACTTGGATCATATGCACTTATGATTGGAACTCTAGCAGGCATCCACAACTACCAAAGATCATTAAGGTAAAACCCAACCATAGCATTAAGTATCAAGTCCTCTTTACTCCCATATGCAACAACCCACCTACTCGGGTCTGCGTATTCAGTCACTCACGCCACCCACCATAGGCAAATCATGAACACATTGCAACAGCGTATAGCGGGGATCCCCCACGTTTGCGCGAGACGGAGGGCACCATAGGACAGCACCATAATAAAATATACACTCATACCAACCACGATCATCAATTAGCCCATAGGACAAAACAGATCTACTCAAACATCATAGGATAGCCAAATATCATTGGGAAATAATATATGGAGTTGAGAACCATGTTTAAGTAGAGATTACAGCGGGGAAGAGAGGTGTTACACCGCTGCATAGAGGGGAGAGAGTTGGTGTTGACTACGGCGAAGTTGTTGGTGTAGATCGCCGTCACGATGATTGCCCCGGCGGCGTTCCGGCGCCACTGGGAGAGAGGGGGAGAGAGCCCCATCCTTCTTCTTCTTCCTTGGCCTTGTTGGGGAACATTTCATGGGAAACAAAAAATTTCCTACGCACACGCAAGATCTATCCATGGTGATGAGCATCTACGAGAGGGAGAGTGGATCTACGTACCCTTGTAGATCGCTAAGCGGGAAGCGTTAAGAAACGCGGTTGATGTAGTTGAACGTCTTCGCGATCCAAATCTCTAGCCGTCCCGCGATCCCATCACGATCCGTCCCACAATCCAATCACAAACCGTTCCGCGATCCAATCACGGTCCTTCCGATCTAGCGCCGAACGGACGGCACCTCCGTGTTCAGCACACGTACTGCTCCATGACGATCTCCGCCTTCTTGATCCAGCAAGAGGGAGCGGAGAGGTAGATGAGTTCTCGGGCAGCGCGACGGCGCGGCGGCGGTGGTGGTGGAACTATTCCAGTAGGGCTTCGCCTAAGCGCTGCTGAAAACGAGAGGAATCGATCTATCGGGAGAGAGGGCTGCACCGTGGCCTTTAGGGTTGGGTGCTTTTGCCCTCTCTGCCTCTAGTATATATAGGAGGGAGGGGAGGGGCTGGCCGGCCAAAGCCTCCTCCTAGGAGTCGGCCTAAGTGGGAGAGGTGGAGGAGTCCTACTTCAATCCTACTAGGAGTAGGATTCCTCCTTCCCCACTTGGAAACCCTTTCCACCTTTGAGTTTTCCCACCCCTAGCCGCATGGGCCTTAGTGGGGGGTTCGGCCAGCCCACTAGGGGCTGGTTTGCCTCCTCCCACAGCCCATGAGACCCTTTGGGGCGAGAGGCCCCTCCCGATGGTCCCCCGGTACCCTCCCGCCACTCCCGGTACACTACCGAAATACCCGAAACTTTTCCAGTGACCAAAACGGGACTTCCTATATATCAATCTTTACCTCCAGACCATTCCGGAGCTCCTCTTGACGTCCGGGATCTCATCCGGGACTCCGAACAACCTTCGGTCACCACCATACATAACTATATACTACCAAAACGTCACCGAACCTTAAGTGTGCAGACCCTGCGGGTTCGAGAACTATGTAGACATGACCGAGACAACTCTACGGTCAATAACCAATAGCGGGACCTGGATGCCCATATTGGTTCCTACATATTCTAGAATATCTTCATCGGTTGAACCTCTATGTCATGGATTCAGTTAATCCCGTACGTTGTTCCCTTTGTTCGTCGGTATGTTACTTGCCCGAGATTCGATCGTCGGTATCTCTATACCTAGTTCAATCTCGTTACCGGCAAGTCTCTTTACTCCTTCCGTGATACAAGATCCCGTGGCTAACACTTTAGTCACATTGCTTGCAAGGCTTATTGTGATGTTGTATTACCGAGTGGGCCCTGAGCAACCTCTCCGTCACACGGAGTAACAAATCCCAGTCTTGATCCATTCCAACCCAACAGACACCCTCGGAGATACCTGTAGAACACCTTTATAGTCACCCAGTTACGTTGCGACGTTTGATACACACAAGGTACTCCTCCGGTGTCAGTGAGTTGCATGATCTCATGGTCATAGGAACAGATACTTGACATGCAGAAAACTATAGCAATAAACTGACACGATCATATGCTATGTTTATAGTTTGGGTCTTGTCCATCACATCATTCTCCTAATGATGTGATCCCGTTATCAAATGACATCTCATGTCTATGGCTAGGAAACCTTGACCATCTTTGATCAACGAGCTAGTCTATTAGAGGCATACTAGGGACACAGTGTTGTCTATGTACCCACACATGCATTTGAGTTTCCAATCAATACAATTATAGCATGGATAATAAACGATTATCATGAACAAGGAAATATGATAATAACTAAATTAGTATTGCCTCTAGGGCATATTTCCAACAGTCTCCCACTTGCACTTGAGTCAATAATCTAGTTCACATCACCATGTGATTTACATTGTTATGAATCTAACACCCAATGAGTTCTGGGGTTCGATCATGCTTTGCATGTGAGAGAGGTCTTAGTCAACGGTCTGCAACATTCAGATCCGTGTGTACTTTGCAAATCTTTATGTCATACTGTACATACTGCTACCACGCTCCACTTGGAGCTATTCCAAGTGGCTACTCCACTATACGTATCCGGATTGCTACTAAGAGTCATCCGGATTGGTGTTAAAGCTTGCATCAACGTAACCCTTTACGACGAACTCTTTATCACCTCCATAATCGAGAAATATTTCCTTAGTCCTCTAGTTACTAAGGATAATCTTGGCCGCTGTCCAGTGATCCACTCCTGGATCACTCTTGTACCCCTTGACAGACTCACGGCAAGCCACACACCAGGTGTGGTACACAGCATGACATACTATACAGAGCCTATGGATAAGGCATAGGGGACGACCTTCGTCCTTTCTCTTTCTTCTGCCGTGGTCAAGCTTTGAGTCTCACTCAACTCCACACCTTACAAATCAGGCAAGAACTCTTTCTTTGACTGATCCATTTTGAACTCTTTCAAAATCTTGTCAAGGTATGTACTCATTGAAAGTCTTATCAGACATCTTGATCTATCTCTATAGATCCTGATGCCCAATATTTAAGTAGCTTTATCCAGGTTTTCCTTTGAAAAACTCCTTTCAAACAACCGTTTATGCTTTCCAGAAATTCTACATCATTTCCGATCAACAATATGTCATCCACATATACTTATCAGAAATTCTATAGTGCTCCCACTCACTTTATTGTAAATACAAGTTTCTTATAAACTTTGTATATACCCAAAAACTTTGATCACCTCATCAAAGCGTATATTCCAACTCCGAGATGCTTGCTCCAGTCCATAGAAAGATCGCTGGAGCTTGCATAATTTTTAGCATCCTTAGGACTGAGAAAACATTCTGGTTGTATCACATACACTTTTCCTCACGGAAACCGTTATGGAAACTCTGTTTTGACATCCATCTGCCAGATTTCATAATCGAAAAATGCAGCAACTGCTAACATAATTCCAACAGACTTTAGCATCGCTACGGGTGAGAAAGTCTCATCGAAGTCAACTTACTTGAACTTGTGAAAAACCCTTTGCCACAAGTCGAGCTTTATAGACGGTGACATTACCGTCCGTGTGCGTCTTCCTTTTAAAGATCCATTTGTTCTGAATGGCCTTTCGCCCTTCAGGTAATAGTTCCAAAGCCCATACTTTGTTTTCATACATCGATCCCATCTCGGATTTCATGGCCTCTAACCATTTCTCGGAATCCGGGCCCATCATCGCTTCTCCATAGCTCGTAGGTTCATCATTGTCCAACAACATGACCTCCAAGACAGGGTTGTCGTACCACTCAGGAGCAGTACGCGTCCTTGTCGACCTACGAGGTTCGATAGTAACTTGATCCGAAGCTTCATGATCATCATCATTAACTTCCTCTTCAACTAACGTAGGCTCCACAGAAACAATCTTTCTGCGCTGCGCTACTCTCTGGTTGAAACAAAGGTTCAACAACCTCATCAAGTTCTATCTTCCTCCCACTCAATTCTTTCGAGAGAAACTCGTTCTCGAGAAAGGACCCATTTTAGTAACAAACACTTTGCACTTGGATCTGAGATAGAATGTACACCCAACTATTACGTTAGGGTATTCTATGAAGATGCATTTGTCCGCTTTGGGTTCGAGCTCATCAGGTTGAAACCTTTTCCACATAAGCGTCGCAGCCCCAAACATTAAGAAATGACAGCTTAGGTTTCCGCCAAACCAAAATTCATACGGTGTCATCTCAACGGACTTAGATGGTGCCCCCTTTAAAGTGAATGTAGTTGTCTCTAATGCATAACCCCAAAACGATAGTGGCAAATCGATAAGAGACATCATAGTTCGCACCATATCCAATAGAGCACGACTACGACGTTCGGACACACCATCACACTATGGTGTTCCAGGTGGCGTGAGTTGTGAAACAACTTCCACATTGTCTTAAGTTGTATACCTAACTCGTAACTCAGATATTCACTTCCACGATCATATCGTAGACATTTTATCTTCTTGTCACGATGATCTCAAACTTCACTCTGAATTTGCTTGAACTTTTCAAACGATTCAGACTTGTGTTTCATTAAGTAAATATACACATATCTACTCAAATCATCAGTGAAGGTAAGAAAATAACGATATCCACCGCACGCTACGACATTCATTCGACCGCATACATCAATATGTATCATTTCCAATAAGTCACTTGACCGCTCCATCATACCGGAAAACGGGGTCTTAGTCATCTTTCCCATGAGGCATGGTACGCATGTCTCAACCGATTCGAAATCGAATGAGTCCAAAGATCCATCAGCATGGAGTTTCTTCATGCGTTTTACACCCATATGACATTTAGCGGCAGTGCCACAAATATGTGGTACTATCATTATTAACTTTGTATCTTTTGGCATCAATATTATGAACATGTGTATCACTACGATCAAGATTCAATAAACCATTCTCATTGGGCGCATGACCATTGAAGGTATTATTCATGTAAACAGAATAACCATTATTCTCTAACTTTAAATGAATAACCATATTGCAATAAACATGATCTAATCACGTTCATGCTCAACGCAAACACCAAATAACATTTATTTAGGTTCATCACTAATCCCGAAGGTAGAAAGAGCGTGCGATGGTGATCACATCAACCTTGGAAACACTTCCAACACACATCGTCACCTCACCCTTAGCTAGTCTCCGTTTATTCCGTAGCTTTTATTTCGAGTTACTAACATTTAGCAACTGAACCGGTATCTAATACCCAGGTGCTACTAGGAGTACTAGTAAGGTACACATGAATAAAACGTATATCAAATATACTTCTGTCAACGTTGCCAGCCTTCCTATCTACCAAGTATCTAGGGTTGTTCCGCTTCAGCGACCGTTCTCCTCATAATAGAAGCACTTAGTCTCGGGTTTGGGTTAAACCTTGGGTTTCTTCACTGGAGCAGCAACTGGCTTGCCATCCATGAAGTTTCCCTCCTTACCCTTGCCCTTCTCGAAACAAGTGGTTTTACTAACCATCAACACTTGATGCTCCTTCTTGATTTCTACCTTCGCGGTGTCAAACATTGTGAATAGCTCAGGGATCATTATTTCCATCCCTGGCATTTTATAGTTCATCACGAAGCTCTAGTAGCTTAGTGACAGTGACTTGGAGAACTATATCAATCACTATCTTATCTGGAAGATCAACTCCCACCCGATTCAAGCGATTGTAGCACCCAGACAATCTAAGCACATGCTCACCGATTGAGCTAATCTCCTTCATCTTGGAGGCAAAGAATCTTGTTGGACGTCTCATACCTCTCAACACGGGCACAAGCCTGAGATCCCAATTTCAGCCCTTAGAACATCTCATATGTTACGTGACGTTCAAAATGTTTTGGAGCCTCAATTCTAAGCCGTAATGCATGACGCACTGAACTATCAAGTAGTCATCAAAACGTGCCTGTCAGACGTTCACAACATCTACAGAAGACGCTTGAGTGGGTGGCGCACCGAGCAGTGCATTAAGGACATAAGCCTTCTGTGCAGCAATGAGGACAATCCTCAGATCACGGACCCAGTCCGCATTATTGCTACCATCATCTTTCAACTCTATTTCTCTAGGAACATATAAAAATTCAAGGGAGCTACAGCGCAAGCTAGTAATCTACAACATAATTTGTAAAGACAATTTGACTATGTTCATGATAATGAGTTTAGTTAATCATATTAAAAAACTCCCACTCAAATTGACATCCCTCTGGTCATTCGAGTGTCACATGATCCAAATTCACCAACTCAAGTTCGATCATCACGTGAGTTGAGGTGGTTTCAATGGTGAACATCTTCATGTTGATCATATCTACTATATGACTCATGTTCGACCTTTTGGTCTCTTGTGTTCCGAGGCCATGTCTCTACATGCTAGGCTCGTCAAGTTTAACCCGAGTGTTCCGCATGTGCAACACTGGCTTGCACCCGTTGTATGTGAACGTAGAGTCTATCACACCCGATCATCACGTGGTGTCTCGAAACGATGAACTTTCGCAACGGTGCACACTTGGGGAGAATACAATTTTATCTTGAAATTTTAGTGAGGGATCACCTTATAATGCTACCGTCGTCCTAAGCAAAATAAGATGCATAAAAGGATTAACATCACATGCAAATCATAAGTGACATGATATGGCCATGAACTTGTGCTTTTGATCTCCATCTCCAAAGCACCGGCATGATCTCCATCGTCACCGCCAGGACACCATGATCTCCATCATCTTGATCTCCATCAACGTGTCGCCATGAGGTTGTCGCGCCAACTGTTGCTTCTACGACTATTGCTAACTCATAGCGATAAAGTAAAGCAAAACGGCGAAAATAAATTAAAGACAACCCTATGGCTCCTGCCGGTTGCCGTACTCATCGACATGCAAGTCGTGATATTCTATACAATACATGATCATCTCATACATCACATATATCTCATCATGTAATTGGCCATATCACATCACAACATACCCTTCAAAAACAAGTTAAACGTCCTCTAATTGTTGTTGCATGTTTTACGTGGCTGCTACGGGTATCTAGCAAGAACGATTCTTACATACGCAAAAACCACAACGGTGATACACAAATTGCTATTCAACCTTCTCAAGGACCGCCTTTGTCGAATCCGATCCAACTAAAGTGGGAGAGACAGACACCCGCCAGCCATCTTTATGCAACAAGGTTACATGTCAGTTGATGGAACCGGTCTCTCGTAAGCGTACGAGTAATGTTGGTCCGGGCCGCTTCATCCCACAATACCGCCGAATCAAGAAAAGACTAAGGGAGGAAGCAATCTGAGCATCAACGCCCACAAACTCCTTTGTGTTCTACTCGTGATCTCATCTACACATAAACCTGGCTCTGATACCACTGTTGGGGAACGTTGCATGGGAAACAAAAAAATTTCTACGCACACGCAAGATCTATCCATGGTGATGAGCATCTACAAGAGGGAGAGTGGATCTATGTACCCTTGTAGATCGCTAAGCGGGAAGCGTTAAGAAACGCTGTTGATGTAGTCGAACGTCTTCGCGATCCAAATCACTAGCCATCCCGCAATCCCACCACGATCCGTCCCGCGATCCAATCACAAACCGTTCCGCGATCCAATCACGGTCCTTCCGATCTAGCGCCGAACAGACGGCACCTCCGCATTCAGCACACGTACAGCTCGATGACGATCTCCGCCTTCTTGATCCAGCAAGAGGGAGCGGAGAGGTAGATGAGTTCTCCGGCAGCGCGACGGCGCGGCGGCGGTGGTGGTGGAACTATTCCATCAGGGCTTCGCCTAAGCGCTGCTGAAAACTAGAGGAATTGATCTATCGGGAGAGAGGGTAGCACCGTGGCCTTTAGGGTTTTGTGCTTTGGCCCTCTCTCCCTCTAGTATATATAGGAGGGAGGGGAGGGGCTGGCTGGCCAAGGCCTCCTCCTAGGAGTCGGCCGAAGTGGGAGAGGTGGAGGAGTCCTACCCCAATCACTACTGGAATCAGCTTCTTTGCCGTCTGCCATAACAGACGGCAAAGGCCTGCCTGGCGGACGGCAAAGCCATTGCCGTCCGCCAGCAGACGGCGAACAGTCCGGCCGAACGGGTGCCGGTAAAGGCCACTTTGCCGTCTGCTAGCAGATGGCAAAGAAGCCAAGCTCTTTGCCGTCTGCTGGCAGACGGCAAAGCCCCTGGACGGCAGACAAAAGGTGCCAGCCCCGTTAGGGGGCTAACGGCGCTCTTTGCCGTCTGCCAGCAGACGGCAAAGAGTTGCAGCTGACGTCAGCTGACGTCAGGCGTCAGCTGGGCCAGCGCAGGCTCTTTGCCGTCTGCTAGCAGACGGCAAAGAAGAAAGCTCTTTGCCGTTTGCTCGCAGACGGCAAACAGGCCAAATAGGCCAGCCCAGCTTGCACAGGCTGCTGCCACGTGGCCTATTTGCCGTCTGCTAGCAGACGGCAAACCTCTTTGCCGTCTGCTAGCAGACGGCAAAGTGGCTATATAGCCCCTGTTTTTACTGTTTTCTCTTATATCAATTCATTTGCACATAAATTCACACACATATATATATATATATTCAGAATCACATAATAAGGCAAACATTATGTCTAGTCCATCACATAAAATGTCTCATCCACCTCATAATAAACAACACATATGCAAATAATATGCAAGCCATATGGATATGATCATCCAACACATACCAAATCAAAACATATGCAAGTCTCATCCATACATATGCAAGTTTCATTCATCTATACATACATATGCCAGTGTCAATTGTTGATCCAAAATCAAAACAAAATGGAAGGACAAGGACTCCATGAACGCAAGCTTCCATGAAGTGAATCAAATCTGCAAAATGGGAAAGAAGGAAGTTAGAAGAAGAAGAAGACTAGAAGAAGAACAAGAAAAAGAAGAAGAAGACTAGAAGAAGAAGAAGAAGAAGAAGAAGAATTTTTCTTCTCTTTCTTTTTCTTCTTCTTATTGCTTACTTGTGTCATTTTAGAGCTAACCTAGTTAAATAGGCCATTTTTGACCTAAATATGCTAAGTATGTCATAAATGAACTAAATAAGCTAAGTATAGGTCATTTCAGAGCTAACCTAAGTAATTATGCCATTTTTGAGCTAATTAAGCATATTAAGTCATTTTGGAGCTAAATAGGTCATTTCTTAAGCATATTATGTCATTTTTGAGCTAGCTAAGCATATTGAGTCATTTTGGAGGAATAAATGCTAAGTATAGGTAACTTTAGAGCTATCCTAGGTTAAATTGGTCATTTTTGAGCTAATTAAGGTTATTATGTCATTTTTGAGCTAGCTAACCATATAAATTCATTTTTGGAGGAATAAATGCTAAGTATATGTCATTTTAGAGCTTTCCTAGGTTAAATAGGTCATTTTGGAGCTAAATAGGTGATTTCTTAAGCTAAGCTAAGTATAGGTCATTTGAGAGCTATCCGTGGTAAAATAGGTCATTTTGGAGCTAATTAAGGTTATTATGTCATTTTGGAGGAAATAATGCTAAGTACAGGTCATTTTAGAGCTAAATATGTCATTTCTTAAGCTAAGCTAAGTACAGGTCATCTGAGAGCTATCCATGGTAAAATTGGTCATTTTGGAGCTAAGTAAGGTTATAATGTCATTTTCGAGGAAACTAAGCTAAGTATACGGCATTTTGGAGATAAATAGGTCATTTCTTAAGCTAAGTACGCATTTGTTATGCTAAACACTTGCGAAAACTTACCATCACCACGGAGGTGTAGTTGTAGGTGTAGTTGTAGGACCGGCCGCGCCAGTGGCTGACGGAGGAGGATCGGCCGATGCTTGTCGGGAGTTATGCTGCACCAAAGATCATTTCCAATGTATCGTTAGCATGATGCAACTCAAATGTGAAGACTAGTAACTAATGACCATTCAAATGAAACTCACCTTGCCCGCCGGAGCAATGACTGGCATCGGCGGAGGGGTCGTGCCGCTCTTCTCGCACAGGGTCTGCACACTTGTTTTGACGAGTCAGTCATATTAGATACTACTGTAAGGAACATTACGTGCATGATTTGGCTAATATGCAGAAGAAACTTACCGCGAACATCTCGTATAGGGCCCGGTTAGCCATCATGTTCCGGTTCCTCTCCTCCTCCAACGCATTAGCCGTCCTGTCCTCAAGCTCCCTCTCCCTCTCCGCCGCCTGCCGGTCCCTCTCCTCTAGAATCGCCTGGGTCTTCCCTCTCTCTTCCTCAATAGTAGCCTGGGTCTTCGCTCTCTCTGCCTCAATAGCAGCCTGCAACACCACTCGTTAGCATTGTAATCATCGACGGCCACACACACAATGTAATGAAGGAAAGGTATCTGAGTCCGTATAACTAACCTTGAATTCGAGCTCCACTGGCCGTGCACGAGGCAATATCTCAGGATCGGAGCCAGTCTGGCGCTTCTTGATCTGCGGGAGAGTGCTACTACAACGTATCAGTCCATCCCCAATGGCTAACGAGCCATGGGGCCTCCCGCCACCAGATATCATCACCAGCTCTGGATCAAGAGGTTGCTGGCTCGGGTTAAAGTCCGGCCCTTTCCTCGCCTTCCCCTCGTCTCTGTACCTCACAAGCTTGTGGTGGGAGGCGCGGTTGGTGAATTTCTTTGGATCATCGAGGTCAGACTCAGAGAATGCCTTGGCCTTCTTGTACGAGGCAGTATTGGACATGGCATAGAGGTCGAACAGCTGTGGCACTGGAGCCTTGTTCTCTCGCGCCTAAAAGAGAGGAACAGAGTATTAGTTGAGGGCTCAAGCTAGCATGAAGAATAAATTTGCATGAATCATGAAGCAAACCACATACCCAGTTTTCCCCGTACTGATGTAGGTTGACGCTGCCTAGATGGTGTGGGACACCTTTCATTTTGCCACGCTTGTCCTTTGCAGTGTCGTGGGTGGAGTGCCATTGGGGAGAGCACCACTCATCCACCAACGCCTCCCAACAGTCCATCCTATCCGCACACCATCTCGGGGGCACCTAAGTTAAGCAAGAGAAATTTGAGCGCTACGCCTACGAATCAAATCAAGGAAACTAAGTACAAGGCCTTAAGAATAGGTAATTACCTTCATGTACTTCTCCTTACTCAGAAACTTCTCGCGGCACTTCTCTCTTTTCCTCCTAATACCAGCCGAGGCGAAGTAGTCTCGAATAGCCTGCGTCCGAGCCTCGTGCCGAAAGTTTTGAAGTAGGCGCCTGCACTCGTTGTCGATAACCAGAGCCGCGGCCTCCTCCTGTCCCTCAGCACACCTGTAGAAGGTCTGCAATAAAACAAGAAAACACGAATTAGTACAATCACTAGGGTTGCCAATCAAAGAAGGAAACACAACGTAGACGGCAAAGGAGAAATTACCCAAAACGTCTGGATCACAATGTCGGCCACCTTGTGGCACTCGACATCGCCGATCCTATGCCCCGGCGGGGCCGGGGCAGCCAAGTAGTGCTCCCAGGTCATTCCTAACTCGGGAACCCGGCCCTCACCGGGCAACGTGACCCACCCCGGGAAGCTCTGGCGACAAATCACACCAAGGACACTGTTGGGCCTGCGGACATGAGGCTCGTGTGTCCAAGACCTGCAGTATGACAAGGCCAACGCATTAGATATTCGAAGAAACGTGAAGGCAAAAGGTAAAAAAGAGTAAATGCACTTACTTGGCCCCGTTAGGCGCAATCAACCACCTCTGGTCAGGGGTCGCCGGGGTGGGCGGGAGCTTTGTACCACCACGCTGGTACACTTTGCACCCCTCAACCCACTCACCCTCGCTATAGCTATCAGAACTATAGCCACCCTCAGCACGGCCACTCGACTCCGTCGAGTTCCGCTGTGACTCAGCGTGATCCCTGCTGAGCTCCGGAGTCTCGTGGGACGGAGTCTCGTGGGACGAAGGCTCGTCGGCCCGACGCTCGTCGGCCCGAGGCTCGTCGGCCGTAGGCGCGTCTGCCATAGGCTCGTCGGCCCGAGGCTCGTGGACCGGAGTCCGAGACGGGTCCACCTCAGGCGGCTCCATCTCAGACGGAGCACTCCTGTGGTCGGGTGAATCAACTGGGGGTGGCGGCGAGGAAGGCATAGTAGCAGCCTTCCTACCTCTCCCGCCGCCACGTCCACCTCTACCAGCCTTCTTCCCCCCCGACCTCTCCCGGCCAAAGAAGAAGCGACCGCCGGTGGTGTCTGCATACTGAGATCCAGCGCTCTCCGGAGGCTATGGGGTGGAATGGAACTACCCCTCCCACCACGCGCCGAGGTAGGAGCCTCGGAGCGCTCTCGACCCGCGCCCACCATCTGTCAACACCTGCAATGACAAAGAGTAAACGAAATTAGTACAACATAAAAAGAATGAATACCTGACATGAATAATATGTATATAATTTAAGTGTATCATCATCATGAACATAATAAAAAATTGAATACCTAAAAAATCGAATATATACCTAATTTAAGTGTCGGGGTGTCGTGTCGGGGTCGGGGTGTCGGGGTGTCGTGTCGGGGTCGGGGTGTCGTGTCGGGTTCGGGGTCTCGGGGTGTCGGGGGTGTCGTGTCTGGGTGTCGTGGTGTCGAGGTGTCAGGGGTGTCGGGGTGTCGGGGTCGGGGTGCCGTGTCGGTGTCGGGGTGTCGGGTCGGCGTCGGGGTCGGGGTGCCGTGTCGGGGTCGGGGTGTCGGGTCGGTGTCGGGGTGTCGGGGTCGGGCTGTCGGGTCGGGGTCGGGGTCGGGGTGTCGGGTCGGGGTCGGGGTCGAGGTTTTTCCTCTTTTTTTTCTTTTCTTCTTCTTCCTCTTCTTCCTTTTCTTCATTTTCTTCCTTTTTTTCCTTCTTCTTCTTCTTCCTCCTTTCCTTTTTCCTCTTCTTCTTCTCCTCCTCTCCTCTTTTTTCTTCTTCTCCTCCTCCTAACCTAATTAACCTAATTGATGTGGAAACCAGTAGCATCTAACTAATTAACCTACTCAAAAAACCTAATTAACAACATCTAACTAATTAACCTAATTGATGCATCTACTATCTACTAACAGTAGCATCTATATATATCTATAATCATGATATTAAAAAAAAGGAAAAAAACAGAAAAACAGAAAAAAAAAAGGGCAGAGGTGGGGGAGCTCACTGGAGGGGGTGCCGCCGGGGGGCTCGTCGGGGGGGGTGCCGTCGGGGGGGCTCGCCGGGGGGTGCCGCCGGGGAGGGCTCGCCGGGGGGGCTCGACGGGGCGGCGGCGCGTGGCCGCTGCGGCAGACTGCGGGGCGGCGGCGCGGGGCAGCGGAGGTGCGGGGCGGCGTCGCGGGGCAGGGCGGGGCGGCGGCGGGGGCAGGGCAGGGCAGGGCGGGGCGGCGGCGGGGGCGGCGGGGGCAGGGCAGGGCAGGGCGGGCCGGCGGCGGGGGCGGCGGGGGCAGGGCAGGGCAGGGCGGGGCGGCGGCGCTGAGACAGAGAGGGAGAGAGAGATGTGTGTGAGAGAGAGAGAGGCTTTGGGAGCGGGGGCGAAAATTAGGCCCCCCTCTTTGCCGTCTACTGGCAGACGGCAAAGAATTCTTTGCCGTCTGCCAGCAGACGGCAAAGACGGTGACCGTTAGCCCGCCCCCGCCGTGACATTGTGGGCCCCACCCTCACCTCGTTGCCGTCTGCTGGCAGACGGCAAAAAAATTTTGCCATCTGCCAGCAGATGGCAAAGAAGTGGCAGATGAAAAAGAGCTTGACCTAGCCAGTGCCGTGCCCCGTGGGGCCCACTTTGGTCTTTGCCGTCTGCTGGCAGACGGCAAAGAACTATTTGCCATCTGCCAGCAGACGGCAAAGAAGTGCAGATGGCAAAGAGGGTCTTTGCCATCAGTTGGTTCTTTGCCGTCTGCTTTGGCAAGACAGACGGCAAACAGCCTCTCTGCCATCAGCTGGCGATGGCAAAGAGCTGGCAGATGGCAAATAACTGAATTCCAGTAGTGAATCCTACTAGGAGTAGGATTCCTCCTTCCCCACTTGGAAACCCTTCCCACCTTTGAGTTTTCCCACCCCTAGCCACATGGGCCTTAGTGGGGGGTTCGGCCAGCCCACTAGGGGCTGGTTTGACTCCTCCCACAGCCCATGAGACCTTTTGGGGCGAGAGGCCCCTCCCGATGGTCCCCCGGTACCCTCCCGGCACTCCCGGTACACTACCGAAATACCCGAAACTTTTCCGGTGACCAAAACGGGACTTCCTATATATCAATCTTTACCTCCGGACCATTCCGGAGCTCCTCGTGACGTCTGGGATCTCATCCGGGACTCCGAACAACCTTCAGTCACCACCATACGTAACTCTATACTACCGAAACGTCACCGAACCTTAAGTGTGCAGACCCTGTGGGTTTGAGAACTATGTAGACATGACCGAGACACCTCTACGGTCAATAACCAATAGCGGGACCTGGATGCCCATATTGGTTCCTACATATTCTAGAAGATCTTCATCGGTTGAACCTCTATGTCAAGGATTCAGTTAATCCCGTACGTTGTTCCCTTTGTTGGTCGGTATGTTACTTGCCCGAGATTCGATCGTCAGTATCTCTATACCTAGTTCAATCTTGTTACCGGCAAGTCTCTTTACTCGTTCCGTAATACAAGATCCTGTGGGTAACACTTTAGTCACATTGCTTGCAAGGCTTATTGTGATGTTGTATTACCGAGTGGGCCCTGAGATACCTCTCCGTCACACGGAGTAACAAATCCCAGTCTTGATCCATGCCAACCCAACAGACACCCTCGGAGATACCTGTAGAGCACCTTTATAGTCACCCAGTTACGTTGCGACGTTTGATAGACACAAGGTACTCCTCCGGTGTCAGTGAGTTGCATGATCTCATGGTCATAGGAACAGATACTTGACATGCAGAAAACTATAGCAATAAACTGACACGATCATATGCTATGTTTATAGTTTGGGTCTTGTCCATCACATCATTCTCCTAATGATGTGATCCCGTTATCAAATGACATCTCATGTCTATGGCTAGGAAACCTTGACCATCTTTGATCAACGAGCTAGTCTATTAGAGGCATACTAGGGACACAGTGTTGTCTATGTACCCACACATGTATTTGAGTTTCCAATCAATACAATTATAGCATGGATAATAAACGATTATCATGAACAAGGAAATATGATAATAACTAAATTATTATTGCCTCTTGGGCATATTTCCAACAGGCCTCCCCCCTAGATGGGAGGAGAGTTCCCCCTCTGGTCCATGGCCTCCATGGCGGCGGAGGGGTAGGAGCCCCTCCGAGATTGGATCTCCCTCTCTGTTCTCTTTTGTTTCGCATTCCCGTTTCTTATATTCCCAGAGATCCGTAACTCCGATTGAGCTGAGATTTTAACACGATTTTTTTTCGGATATAAGCTTCCTTGCACCCGAAGTAGAGCTCTAACCGACTTAAGAGGAGGGCACAACGCACCACCAAGCGCCTGGGCCCTGGGGCGCGCCCTGGTGTCTTGTGGTGGCCGTGGGGCCCCTTTTGCGTTGATTCCAACTCCCAAATATCACATATATTCCAAGATAATTCTCCGTAAATTTTTATCACGTTTGGACTTCGTTTGATATGGATATTCTGCGAAACAAAAAACATGCAACAA
This sequence comes from Elymus sibiricus, assembly GCA_039707655.1. Taxonomy (NCBI): domain Eukaryota; kingdom Viridiplantae; phylum Streptophyta; class Magnoliopsida; order Poales; family Poaceae; genus Elymus; species Elymus sibiricus. The sequence continues at coordinate 507,481,339 of CM077675.1, forward strand.
ACAGGAACTGGCACTTGGCAGTGGATCAATATGTTAGTCCAATAAATCATATAAAATGTTGCCAAAAATATGTGAAAGTTATATAATATTGGCATGAAATCATGAAAAATTATAGATATGACGGAGACGTATCAGAGACCATCAAAGATCAATATGTGTATGATGCTGATTTTAAATATGTGTTGGAGAATTGTAAAGAAGGGAGAACATGGAACAAGTTCGTCATAAATGATGGATTTGTGTTCCGTGCTAACAAGCTATGCATTCCAGCTAGCTCCGTTCGTATTTTGTTGTTGCAGGAGGCACATGGAGGAGGATTAATGGGACACTTTTGCATGAAGAAGACGGAGGACGTACTTGCTACGCATTTCTTTTGGCCAAAGATGAGACGGGGTGTTGAGCGTTTTGTTGCTCGCTGCACTACATGTCAAAAAGATAAGTCACGACTCAATCCTCATGGTTTATATATGCCTTTGCTTGTACCTAGTGTTCCTTGGGAAGATATCTCTATGGACATTCTTCTAGGTTTACCTCGAACAAAGAAGGGGAGGGATATCATACTTGTTGCCGTGGATAGATTTTCGAAAATGGCACACTTTATACTATGTCATAAAAGTGATGATGCTGCTAATGTTGCTGATTTGTTCTTTCGTGAAATTATTCGCTTGCATGGTTCGCCAAATACGATTGTTTCAGATCATGATGCTAAATTTCTTAGCCACTTTTGAAGATGTTTATGGGCTAAGTTGGGGACTAAACTGCTTTTTAGTCCTACATGTCACCCCCAAACTGATGGACAAACTGAAGTAGTCAATAGATCATTGTCTACTATGCTTAGGGCTGTTTTGAAGAATAACCTGAAAATTTGGGAAGAATGCTTGCCTCATATTGAATTTTCTTATAATCGTTCCTTGCATTCTACTACTAAGATGTGCCCTTTTGAAGTTGTGTATGGTTTCTTACCTCGTGCACCTATTGATTTGTTGCCTCTTCCATCTTCGGAGAAGGTTAATTTTGATGCTAAAGAACGTGCTGAATTGATATTAAAGATGCATGAGTTAACTAAGGAAAACATTGAGCGTATGAATGCTAAATATAAACTTGCTCGAGATAAGGGTAGAAAACATGCTGTCTTTGCACCTGGAGATCTTGTTTGGTTACATTTGCGTAAGCATAGTGTCGTGGTTTTGTCACGGCAGATGTCCTAGTGCAAGGACTTAGGTGTGAGGCAATCGCCACTAGGTGGCGACTCAAAGGGGTTAAACGGGAAAGAGAGCCGGGTTTACCCAAGTTCGGCCCCTGCGATGGAGGTAAAAGCCTACATCCTGCTTTGTGTGTATTGATGGATAGATCTCGATTACAAGGGTGCGGAATCGCTAACCTAGCCATCGAGAGATTGTAACTTGAGTCTTTCGGTCCTAGGGGCTTGCCTTTATATACAGGTCAAGACCCTATGGTTTACAATAGAGTCCGGGTCATATCGTGACTCGTAACCTATAATGCCTCTAACTCGCCTTGCTCCTTAAGCAAGGAAAACAGCCGGCGCCTTCTGCCTTGTGGGACTTGAGCCGCCGTCTTCAGGTGTTGGGCCGCCCGGCGACTTAGTCAGCCGCTGCCTTGTCTGACTTGTCTTTATGACACGGCCCATCTTAAACTTGGCTGTAGAACCGTCAACATGTCAACCCGGCCCAATAGGGCGGGTTATATCGTGGGGCTATATCCCCGACAGTTATGTTTCCTGATTTGCGCAAGTCAAAGCTAATGCCACGTGTTGATGGTCCTTTTAAGGTGTTAGAGAAAATAAATGACAATGCATACAAACTTGAGCTGCCTGCAGATTTTGGGGTTAGTCCCACTTTTAACATTGCACATTTGAAGCCTTATTTGGGTGAGGAAGATGAGCTTCCATCGAGGACGACTTCAGTTCAAGAAGGGGAGGATGATGAGGACATCAATACCATTGTTACACCCACAACCCCTGCTGCTATACATACTGGACCAGTTACTAGAGATCGCGCACGCCAATTGAATTACCAGGTACTTTCGTTTCTTGGAAATCCTTGAAATGTTCATGAACATATGATACTGCCTAAATTATATCCTTTTGTTTTACTTATGAATGAAGGACCTAGCATGGACAAGAAGGATGGCCTTTGAAGCGGGAACAAGCATGGAGAAGAAGATGCGCGCGCAGGAAAGAACAATGGAGCTTAGAGTGGTGATTTTCGCACTTTGAAGCCACCATAATGAGAGCATGAAGGCTTGGACGAAATATTCAAGACTCCACTTTATAAATTTCGTCCATAGGCTATTATAGGTGCTGCGCCACCTTATTTTTGGGTCAGGCCCATGTAATTTCGAAATACCATATCATAGGCTGTTTTTAGAGTCCGTATGTATGGGGAAACTGAGTTAGGGTTGGTTTCAGACCCCTCCTACAAGGGGCCACGAAATTCCCATCTATCCCCCATATATACAGCCCTTAGGGCGCCGTTTAGACTTGGGTTTTGTTTAGATTACAAGTTCGCCATAGCTGCAACTTCGCGTCCTTCGTTTGTGTTCCACGACCAGACCAAGACGTCACAGAACCCCACTTTCATCAATAAAGCTTTCCTCTTATATTCGCAATATCCAGATTGCAATTTCAATTTCTTGCTTGTTCTTTGTTTGCATGCAGGAAATAGGTCTTCGTGGTCAGGTTGAACATGCTTCCACGATCCGGTTGTGTTCATCCCCGCCGTTGCTGTGCAAGAGCAGAGCACCATGTGCCTTGCCCCCGCTGCCCGAGCTGCGCAATTTGTACGACCGCTGTTGAGCGCGTAGCGTCCTACTGCTGCTTCCAGATCGTGGCTGCGCTCTTGCCGCCAGCGCTGCTCATTTCGAGTCACCACCATGAATGGCCGGCGTGGAACCACTGACACCCCGCCGCCACCATGGGTTGTGCAGGCTTTGCCTGCCGACAACACCAGGCAGTGGCGAGGGTAGGAATCAGAGATGGGGACGATCAGAAAAGTAGATTGAGATTGCCTCCCGTGTCACCCGTCCGGGCCGAACGGATGGATTTATTGTTCAAGCAACTTAATGTGCCATAGACTGAAGAAAGTTTTTCACTAAAGTGGATGCTTGGAGGCAACCTGCAAACACTTGTTTTACTAAGTTATAATGATTCACATTATATAATCCTAAGGAAACAATATATGTATTTATTAGAGACCAACTCCATACCCTGTTACTCTCCTAATAATCATTGGGAAACAACTACACATGTGATTAATATCTCGGAATGGATTTCGTGCTTGTACCTCAATGGACCATGGTAATTGATTGTTTGAGGTTTCCTTGTGTTCGTTGTGTTTTATACATGATCGGTCGTGCAAAATTAAATCGAGAGGCTATAGCATAGAGTGTATATAGAAAAACTCAATATGAGATTTTCAGAATTATATAGTAGCATAAGATAGATAGAAAAATAAAAAGCTTTCTAGAAAAACAGAAACACTGAGTGGTCTGAATTTTGCATTACAGGGCATTATTAGATTTCTATTTGATTGGAAAGTATAGATCACTGTGCACGTAAATATAAACACTTGGTGTTCAGAAATCGAGATTGTTAGGTATTATTTCACTTATGTTGAATCAAAGGGCACAGATCAATAGAAATATTGGCTTTACTATGAGAAGTACTCAACGCTACCTATTTTCCAACTTTGTAAAGCTAAAGGTATATTCCATGATCCAACTCCCAACAATGCTCATGCACAGTGCTAACAATGCCAGCTCTGCCCACGGGTTGGTACAGTAGGCAAGAATGACACCCAATGCATCGGGTTTGTTTTCCACATGCCGAGGATGGCTTGAATTTCCCAGTAGCGTAGCACCACGATCTGGGAGTGGCGAGAGAGAAGGCAGGTGAGAACAAGCCTGGAGGGTGGGGAGTGTGGCAAACGAAAACGTGAGTGAGGATGGATAGGGAGAGCACAAAAGGAAGGGCGAGAATTCGATCTCGAGAGCGACCTGAATGGAAGTGATGAGATCAATTTGAGAAATGCAGGGATGCGTTGATGTGGCCTGAGGCTCTGAGCCATGGAGGCATTACGCGCTAGAAAAGAGTCGAGAATGTTTAGATTGTATCACCCATAAAGACGTGGAAAGATCTCATACACCACAAGGCTTTACATCTGGAGTAATGAAGTAAAAAATTCATTTATATTAACAATAATATATACACATAGACTTTACGTCTGGAGTTGCTTGTAGTGTACTAGCGTGTCATTTTCTCTATTTATATTGAACTTTTTTACTTCATTACAACTAAAATCTTTCCACTTAAATATGTTGTTCTTATTAACACAAAATCTTTTATATATCGTCTTAATTATTCATATATAACTAGTATGATCAACTAGATATTCATGCCAAACTACAATAACATACATATTTGTTATATTGATACATTATTTGTCATTACATATGTTTTTGGGCTAACTCAAACAACTATTTTTTCAAAATATTGTCCATTTTTTGTTTGAGATGTTTTTTCTTAAATCTTTGGTCGCAAAGCATTTCACCATAAATCTAATAATATCCAAAGCATCAAATTACTCTATGTATACATTCGTACCCATTTTCTTATAGTGATTTTATGAGTGTCCATAGGCGTGTTACCCTTAAATATGTACATAACTTGGTAGGAGTGTGTGAATCTATCAAATTGTATGAAAAGTCATCTTTAGGTGTAACTAAATAGGGACTATCAAGAGTAAAGTGTATTAGTGTCAATTAGTAAATACGGTAGTTTAATATCCTTAAATATCTCAATAGAAGATCCCCAGTGCAGGCACGTGTCTAATTATTATATGATATCCATCCAATATACGTGACTATGAGCAGTGTAAACTACCATATTTTCTACCTCCAGGCATAGTAGGTTTTTCTGCCACCCTCCTATGTGAAGATTCCAACCGTCTTCGCATCGCCACCGTGGTGAAGTCAAGTCTGAGGAAAAAAGAGGATGCCTAATTCGTCGGCGACAACAGTAAAACTTTGACTAGGAAAACATATGTTACCTAGAGAGTCGAATGGTGGAAAAACCTACACTCGTCGCACCTAGGGCCAACATGAATTGACATCTTCACCTCCCCATAGCCATGAACACAATGGGCCCAGAGCTGAGGTACACCATGTCACTGTGGCAACACCACCATCACTAAAATGACACTCCAAGGAACCCAACCCTACCCTCCCGTGAATAGGAATCCATGTTCTCCACACGGACTGCTCCTATCGCCGGAGCTATCAATGGAGGCGAAAGGAACCCAATGGTTCATCGGCAGTTGCTAGGGAAACCGGATGGCCTCCCTCTCGCCTCTCATTTAATATATAGCAAGTAGAAAGGAGGGGGAGAGAAACAACAGGTCGAGTCCTTGATGAGAACACTTTCAACATAAAATACTTGTATTCACTTCAAAAACATGTCCCCTCAATTTGGCACGAAGAGTTGATCGTTAAAAAACCTTTCATATAACCTAAGTTGGTTATACCTGGCAATGGTGATGTTTACATCATTACCTTATTGAAGGCATTGCTCGATATGCTCAGACTCATTCTTTAGGGTGAAAATCTAGATTCTGGTCTTGGGTGGTTCAATCCAGTGATGCGGTGTTTGAGAGTTGCTACCTTCCTGAAGGCGTTAATATTGAAGAAACTTGTCATCTCTGTGATGCCATGAGATGGTTGTTGTGGAAATGGTCAATGTCGTAGTTTGCTAATCGCGGATCTAACCCTTTGTTTTCCTCGCGCGCGCATAACTTTGGTTTGATATGATTTTGTTATTTACAGGCATGTTTTTTGTTTGCGTGCTTTGGTGTTGACTGTGTGCATCCTAACTATGCAAGACCATATGTGCTTATTATGTATGTATCATCTCGATATTCCATTATAAGTCATTAAAATCCATTATTTGTTGAAAAAAATTGAATGGGTCAACCATTTCCAAATATGGAAGTTTGAATCTTGACGGAGTTTGGCAACTACCGTTTACAGCATGTGTGCTAGCCTTGCTCTGCTGAATCTCGATCAGGAACCTGATTTTATTCAGGCGACGAATCTAAACTAATGAGAAAAGAAACGAAGAAAACAGAGGCCAGAAACCAAGAACGATCCTAGCATTCATGCGCACTACCCATGGCGCCACTTGTCTTGTTTTCACAGACAACTGCAAATCTCACCACGCGCTCTCCTCGATCGGTCCTTTGCTATAAATATAGGCAGCTCCGGCGATGGCAACACTGCGCGACGCGTGCAAAGCTACAACGCAGCACCGCGGCTCCGGTGATGCTCCATTGGAGCTCCATGACAGCACCGTGTAGCGCAGCAAAAGCTCCAACGAAAGCACCGACGGCCCCTCCGGCGATACTCCATTGCGGCACCGGTCTCATACCATCTTCAGACCGTCGACGTAACATGACTTGCAGCAGTCGTGGATGGGTTGCAGCACAAGCCCCGCTCCATAGAACCGGGGGTCTCTGGTCCCTCTCTGCACCGGCCGCCTTGCAGCAGCTCGCGCACGCCGTGTTGCTTTGTAGAAGTAGACGCCGGTGAGGATGCCCCACTTCTCGCGGTAATGACAGATGCAACCGACAGCCGTTGCAGCACCGGTGAGTGCTGCATCCCCATCACTGGCGACGTCGATGCATGCTGCATAGGAGCACCGGTGTTCTGCGGTAGCACTCATGGCGGAGAGAGCGGGAGGTTAGAGACGAAGAAAGAGGAACACGTTTTGGGGAAGACGACAAATGGGTGGCTCACTGCATGCTGGTCTCCAGGAAGATAAGGTTGGCAGTTCATGGGCCCCATGAGAACTTGGGTGTGCGTCCAGACCAACTCATGCGAGTCTGCTTGCGAGCGAAGCGCGCCGTACGATCCAGCTCGATCGGACGGCTCGCGACGCGGTTGATGAAGCGAGAAATCAGCCGGTTTAAGTTAAACGTTTTCCATAAATATATCCAATCAACATATCATTTGTTTGGTAAGTATGCTACGTAGCTGATTGACCTGAGCCTTGGATGGGAATCAAGTTGGAACAACCCGCACGAGTGGCTGGCCGGTCAGAATCTCTCTTTGGTAGCTAGCACTACTGATTGGAGACTTGCGCCGGCGCGGGCTTATCTCGGTCCCCATTTAAAATGATACAACGCATTAACTAGCTACCTTGATTGTCAACTCTTATTCATCCATGTGAATGATTATAATATCCCATCATCACCATATCTGATTGATGGCAATGTCGCTGCACACAAGTGACAACACACTCATCAAATTCCATGATGGCTGCGCTGATATATAGCACGGAGCACGAGGGGATCGAAGCATCTCCACACCCACCGAGAATTTGTCGCTTGCCACCCTCCTCCTCTCAAAATGGTGAAGTCGATCTATGTACTCCCTCCGATTCTTATTTACTTCACATATTAGTTTTGACCTAAGTCAAACTTTATAACATTTGATCAAGTTTATCGAAAATAATCTAAACTTTTAGAATAAAAGTATATATGATATGAAAATATATTGAATGAGGATTCGAAAGGTAGTTATTTGATATTGTATATGTTAGTATTTTTTTGTATAAACTTAGTCAAAGTTTAAAAAGTTTGACTCGAGAAAAAAAAATATGTTAAGTAAACAAAAACGAAGGAAATATGTATGTGCGTACGCATACACTCGCTATTCTGTCCCTTCCTGTCCTGCTCACAACGCAAATAGCTATCGCAGGAGATCCATGCAAGCTTGCCAGGGGACGGGACAGGACATGACGCAACTCATTGACACACCCAAACCACGACTAACGTATACAATGTCTGCTTGCTACCAGACATAATGTGGTACATTGATGTTTAGTGCCAGGAGGCGGGGGTGACGATGGCGCTCTGGCAATGCATATACTCATTCCTATGAACGTATGTACACATACCTTATATACCCTTATCAACACCTCTCACAGATTTTGCGATTGACGAAGTGGCCACACACACCTCATCGTCGACAGACAAATCATACCATTCAAATAATAGTGTCTGAATGGTTGAAAACAATTCAGGAAATAAAGGATCACCAATGTCAAGTCTAGTACTTGAATCCGGGTATGTTAATTTCATCACAAGTAACCTAACCATTTAAGGGAATCTCCAATGTTGTACCTCAAAATGGACATACCAAATGACTGGTGACACGTTAGGACGTGTCGGAGACAATGATATGGTAGCCGGTCATCCAACCGTATGCATAAAAACATCATATTCGGACAACTGGATGGTCCAGGTGGACCTAGAGGAAAACACATGGGCTGTGAGGACAAGTGGCCCAACTGACAATGGGCCAAGAAGACTATCTGGACACCCGCAAAGATCCCAAGGTTTGTCCAGGTTTGTGGGAATTCATACATCCTGACTAGCCTGGAAAGTTTGATGGATGGGATTGGAGGGCAAAAACTATCCAGACCACGCGGTTCGAACAGTTAGGGGTGCTTTGATGGACTGCATTGTATATGCCCTAAGATATGCTTAGTTCACAACTTTTGCTAATCTAGCTCCCTCCAACCTCGCCCTACCGCATTTTTTAAATTTCTTTAACGAATATTTCCTTATATAAATTTCTTTGCCATCATTTTTCTTGTATAGTGAGTTTTTATATATAAATAGATTCAAAATATTTGTCTTGTTTCATTTGGTAACATATAAAAAAATTAGAATGACAATGGAGGTGTCAAACCTATGCCCTCCAAAAATTAATGTTCCCCGGGGCCTTGGAGCGTGCAATAAACCTCATATCTTCCAAATTATTGTAAGATGATGATGAGGATTGATGAGTTTCTAAACACCAGCATTCTTCTCGATGCAAATCTCTTAAGACAAATGCATAAATAATATTACCTTTTTCCCAAATTACTTGTCTTAGGTTTGTCTAGATACATATGTATTTAACACTAAAATGTGTCTAGATACATCCGTATCTAGACAAATCCATGCCAATTAATTCGGGATAGAGGGAGTATTAATATGACCATTTTTCATCTAGATTCTTTGTCTCTGATGAACTTCATTCACCAATTTGCCAATAAGATCGCTCCTTCCTAGAGATGTCAATGCAAGCTGATAAGCCCTAGACAATCTCCAATAGATTTAGAAATCCTCTCGGAGAAAAATCATTTGAACATAATGTAGGCTATCAATTTGTTAACTACCTTTCAAACCTGACAAATGCCACAAGTTGCCAACCCCGAAACTTTGGGGAGTTTCGCGTCCAAACTCTTTTTTGTAGGAAAAATGGATGAGCCAAGCCAGGAGTTTGCGTTTAACAGGAGAGGATATGGCTTAAAAAACAGTTTGCTTCATTGATGATATAGTTGGTCTCGTATATTTTGTATTTAGTGTCGAATGCACCGGTACTCATCAAGTAGCCGTGAATTTCCACCAGATCGTGTGTGTAATGATTCATGCAATCCTTGACTAGACAAATATTGATTTCTCATATGTTCTCTGGTGCGACATGTTTCTCAGTATGGCTAAAAGAAAAGAATTTAAAGAAGCCTTCCAAATATAAAAAAAAAGTTTTAAGGCGCAATTCATTTAATAACATACCAAACATCACCGAAGTTATTCAATTATGATATTTTATGGTGAGAATGCATTTCGACAAATCTCTAATAAAATATATTGAAATATTTTTATTTATAAACGTAAAAAAAGGGTTGCGCTGAAAAATATATTTTGTTAAGACAAACAGACACATATCTTTAAATATATTTTTCTAGTTTATAAATAGGAAGAAAATAATAGTGAGAAGAATAGAAAAAAAATTGGGTTCTCTTTGTTTGTCATCAAGTATAGATATGATATCTGACTTAAGTACAGTAATGTTAATATGTTTTTAAAGCTGAAGTCATTCTTTATACTTCAACTTTTTCTTGTAATTACATATACCCCTATGAATGGTATATGACATGTTAAATTTAATTGTTTTTTCTTTTTTTATACTAAACTTTTTTAATTTGATACTATATAACTTATCTTAGTAGTAAACACATTATGTTTTCATTAATACACACAATTTTCAACATACTATCTTGACAACTATATTTTTGTATAACTAGTATACTTAACTATCTAGTCACGCTCTGGTACAGTAACATACATATTTGTTTATAATTATTATTATTTATCAGTATAATTTTGTTTTCACGTGTTAAAAATAAAATTATATTCTTATAAAAAATGACATATTTTTCATTTTTATTTGAGCTATGTGTACAAATCTTTTATCACAATGCATTTGTCCATAAATCTAAGAGAACAAATATATCACTTTTCTCCAAGTATCTATTTGTGCACATTATATTATAGCATCTTTATGCATATCTATATCCTTAGTATCCTTAAATATCCAAATTTGCTAGAGTGTTTTAGAGTGTAGGAGGACTCTCAAATTTAGGTGTAACTAAATAAACTCTACCAACTGTAAAGTGTGCAATGTATCCATAAGTTCCTCACCCCTCTTGTTACCGGAGCTTCCAACGAACGGAGGGGATCTACTCTGGGCTCACATTGGAGCTTTGTGTTTAATGCTACTATTGAGCATGCTGGGCTCATAGAATTACCTTTGAATGGGAGAAAATTTACTTGGCTAATAACCTTACTAATCCAAATGATGATAAATTAGATAGGGTTCAGATTTGCCCAGATTGGGAAGAGAAATATCCTTTGTCTATGGTCCAAGCTTTGGAAAGGGAGGTCTCTGATCATACACACCTTATCATGGATATAGGGACACATAGTATGACAATACCAATTTTCAGATTTAAGAACTCTTGGATGCTTAGAAAATTTGAGACTAAAATCTGGAGTACCCCTTTTGAAGGATCTAATATTAAAAGATGGCAGAAAAAGAAGAGATAGTTGAGACAGAAGATTAGAGGCTAGAACTTAAATGCCAATGCTTTGTATTGAAAAAATAAAAAGGAGATTCTGAACAAATTTGAGATTTTAGATAAGAAAGATGAGATCCATGGTTTTGTTGCTCATGATAGAAATGAGCAGAAAGAGTTTAGAAGTCAGCTAAATAACTTGCTTAAACAAGAGGAATTGACATGGCTTAAAATATATAAAGATGAAGATATCAGAGAAGGAGATTGTAACACATGATATTATCATGCTAAAGCTAATGGAGAAGAAGGAAAAATAGAATTATATCTCTACAATAGGAAAAAAAAGTGGTTGGAGATGAAGAAAACTTGATGGAATATATAACTGACTTTTACAAAAAACTTTTTGTGTAGGCTGAGATTTCCTCAAATAACCTAAATATTCAGGAAGCTAAGTGAATCACCTCCCAAGATGCTGAGAGTTTGGTGGTCTTTTTCTGTGGAAGATTAAAATACGTGGTTTTCTCGTTGGCAAAATGCTAGGGTGGTCCATGAACTACCCTAAATACCATTTAGCAAGTCTATACTTTTGTTTCTGCTCCTTGCATTGCCAGAAGAACCTGTACTGATAGAATTCTTGCCTTTTTTAACACTGCTTTGGATATCTTACAAAAGCAGAGCATGAACATCAGTAAGTTAGTGACAATAGCGTTGATGAGTGTAAGTCGTCTTCCATAGACAAAAAAGCATATTCTTCCAACTGACCTTCTTTTCGAAACGGTCTTCAATTATTTTGCATTCCTTGTTGGTCATCTTGCAGTGATGAATAGCCGGTATTTAAATGGAAAGGACCACGTGTCATAGACAAACAATTTCATATACTAACTCTCCTCCTCCTTTTTTTGAACAATCACCGGGGGGGGAGAGTTTCCCCACCTGCATATATTACTCAAAGGCCCATAGGGCAAGTTACATCAAGGGTTACATCGAGAGGAGAGGTACAAGAGCCAAGACATGGCAGCCTCCCTACTTACGGGGTCCTTAAATCTAAAGGACCAAAGCGTAAAATCCGTGATAATGTTGCGAAGAGTATCAAAGGGTGAGTGTAGCTCGTTACGAAAGACACAAGCATTCCTAGAGTCCCATAGCTTCCAGAGAATGGCGAGGGCGACCGTGGGCCAACTGTTGATGTCGAGGCCGACCGGCGTAGTAGTCTCCCAAACTAGGTCGATAGAGTGACGGGGCTGCAGCCCCAAGAGGGACCAGACCTGGGCCGCACAGGTATAATGGATAGCCAGGTGTGTCGCGTCCTCGAGAGTGAGGTCGCACCGAGGACAAGTCGAAACTGCGGAGATGGACTTGTGATGTAAGTTCACCATCGTGCTCAGCCTGTCACGACAGAGAAGCCAACCGAAGATCTTGACCTTGATAGGTGCCATGGAGATCCAGATATACTCGGCGTTGAGATCGATCTCGTGGTCGGAAGATAGCAGCGAGTAGGCGCACCTCGAGGAGAACGAGGAGCTGTGGGTGAAGAACCTGTCATCCGGCGCATCACCGGTGGTAACATCCTGCAACAAAGACAAAACTGATGCAAGCTCTACGGATGCTACATCGGTTAGGCGGTTCCGCAGAGTAGCGAGTAAACCATTTTGCATGACTTGAGAAACCAGTACCGAGGGTGAGGTGGAATGGGAGAAAACGTGAGGGTAGGTGTCTGCGAGCGGGGTCGGAAGCAACCAGTTGTCGAGCCAGAAGAAGGTGGAGGTGCCATTGTTGGTAAGTACGAAGGATATTGTGCGGAGGGGTCGAATTTGCGTGTTAACGATTTTCCAAAGATAGGAGGGATTGTACGGTTTAACTTCGAAGTCAAGAGAGTAGTGTTGGAAGAACCGGTCAGGGACGGAGGCAGAAAATGACGATAGGGGGGGGGGGGGGGGGGCAGGGGCTTGAATTAGAAGAACCGATCACAATCGAAGCAGAGACAATATATGTACATCAATCAAAGTATATATAGTAATAAGTTCAGAAGCGGCGATTTGGCTCCCGAGCTCAGCTGCACCTGCGTTGACGAAAAAAATCAAAAAAAATACTAAAAAAATTAAAAAAATTCCAATTTTTTTTTGTGTGATAGATAATTTGTTGTGTGAGGTCCGCTCCAAATTTGAAATCATTTGGGTATCTGCGCAGCTCTCGGCAAAAAAGACAAATCGGGGTCTGTAAAAAAGGTTTACTGTTCACACGCTGTTTTGACCCGATTTGTCTTTTTTGCGGACCCGATTTGTCTTTTTTGCCGAGAGCTGATCAGATGTCAAAATAGGTTGAAATTTGGAGCGGACCTCACGCAACAAAATATCTACCACACAAAAAAAAGTTGGAATTTTTTGAATTTTTCTAGTATTTGTTTTGATTTGTTTTCTGACCGGGAGCAGCTGAGCCTGGGAGCAGACTTGAATTTTCGAATAAGTTCTAAATACTCACAATATTTCAGCAATATGAATACAGTTTACATATCTATTAATTTGAACTTGGCTCTACGACAATCACGATTAAGGCTCTCAACAATTTCTTCAGAATTGTTTCCTATTTCCAATTGGCTAGAAAATGTTCTCAACAGAACTCTTCCTCTTTGTGTCCACAAACGCATAATTATACAATAAAACTTTTTTTCTGAACTGTTTGAGAGTTGTATTTTCTAGGTTTATATTTTCAAGAGAACACATCAAAACAAATTACGGATTGCAAGATGGAGTTAGAAATCAAAACTAACCGAAAGCGTGTGTAGGATCGTATATTTGAGGAAATCGCCGTCTTGCCAGCCGCGTGGAGGATAGGAGTCGCAACGCAGCATCTGCAACTTCCGAGTAGACGAGCCGACGGCGAGTGGCGGAAGACGGAAGATAGATCGGTCAGTCATCGGTCGATCTGCAGAAACGATCAATCAATCTACTTGCGGCTAGGGGTCAGCTCTATGTGTCGGCATGGTTGAATAATGACCCGCAGGCTGCACGACTGGATTAGCCCCCCCCTTAGAATCGTCCCTGGAACCAGTTGGCCCAAGGTATGTCTCGTTTCTGGAGAAGATTAAAAGCAAATTTCATGAGGAGGCAATTGTTTTGAAGAATAAGGTTTTTGATGCCCAGACCCCCCGCAGTTTTGGGTGTGCAAACGTTTCTCCATGCGATAAGGCTTTTTTTTCGGAAATCAATTTTTAGACCAGACAGTTCTTCAAGTGTATGGTACTTGTGTTGTTCATAAAAAGATGTCTGCCCCAATTTCGTGGAAAAAGGATGAATATCGAAAAAATAACTTCCAAATAGAAGAGTTTGAATCTTGAGTGAAGTTGGTGAGTATCATTTCCAGCCTGTGTTGGCTTTGCCGTGCTGAATCTCGATCAGAAACTTGATTGTGTTCTGAAGATCGATCTGCAATCACAAAAAAGAAGCAAGAAAAACAGAGGCCAGTAGTAACAAGGAACGATCCTGGCATTACAGTGCAACAATGCCACTTGTCTTGTCTGACACAACCGCTGAAAACCACCTCACTCCCTCACCATGCACTTTGCCTCGACCACCAGGCACACGTGCAAGCGCGTGTCACTGTCAGACAGCCTCTCACGTCCAGCTCAACTCAAACTCCACAGAGCTCAGCCCAGCTCAGTTGGGATCGCCGTCTCCATCTTTATAAGCCAGCAACGCCGCACAGACACAGACACAGACACACACTGGTCTCCCACGCACGCAAGCAGCTGCCAACAGCAACCATCGTCAAAGCGGCAGCTCGACCGGCAGCCATGGCGCGTGCCTTCGGGCGCTCCATCTCCTTCCCGCTCAGCCCGTCCAGGTCCCCCAAGGCGCGCGCGCCGTCGTCGTCGTCGTCGTACCACGCGCGGTCCGTGAGCCTGCCGTGCCGGTCTCATCCAATCCTGGCGCACCTCCACACCCACATCCGCTCCGTGCGCGCCTGGGCGCAGCAGGGCCCGTCGGCGTTGGCCGCCTCCGTGGCAACGGGGCTAGCGCACGTCGACGCGCTCCACGCCGCGCTCGGCGACCTCCTCGACCTGCCCGAGGCCCAGGCCGCGCTCTCCAGCGCCGGCGGCAGCGTCGACCGCCTCCTCGACTCCTTCCTCCGCCTCGCCGACGCGCACGGCTGCTTCCAGGAGGCCGTGGTCGCGCTCAAGCAGGACGTGGCCGAGGCACTGGCCGCCATCCGCCGACGCGACGGGACGCGTCTAGCTTCGGCAGTACGGTCGCAGTGCAGGGCCGGTAAGGAGCTCGCCCGCCTCGCTGCCTCGGCCAGGGAGTGTGCCAGCCGTCCTTCGCGCCTGAGCATCCTCGGCGGCGGCCAAGGCAGCGCGGCGGAGGTGGAGGTGACGGGGCTGCTGATGGAGTCGGCCGCGGCGACGGCGTCGGCGTCCGCCGCGCTGTTCGGGGCGTGGCGGCCATGTCCGGGTCCGTGGAGGCGGAGTCGTGCTCGTGCAAGGGCACGGCGGCGCTGGTGTGCCTGGTGAAGAAGAACAAGAAGAAGTCGCCGGCGCCGGGGTCTGGAGAGGAGGGGATGGCCGTGGCGGAGAGGCTGGCGGAGCTGGAGGAGTGCATCGAGGAGCTGGAGGCCGGCAGCGAGAAGGTGTTCCGGAGCCTCGTGCAGACCAGGGTGGCGCTGCTCAACATACACACGCTCCACATCTTCTAGATTGCTACTATCATCCATGAACCGTGATCCATCCATCTTCATTGTACATCTTCAGACCTACTCCCTCCGTTCCTAAATATAAGACCTTTTAAAGATTCCATTATAAAATACGGATGTATATAGACATATTTTAGAGTGTAGATTCACTCATTTTGCTTCGTATGTAGTCTATAGTGAAATATCTAAAATGTCTTATATTTAGGAACGGAGGGAGTAAATATGTAGTGCAGTGTAACTGTAAATAGGTAGATGATGAATAGAAGAAGGAATGTGTCCAACTCTTGCATACGTCTGATTGTCGCTCAATGTTTGATTCCGCGCAGCATTTAGTGTTCAGAGCTCAGTGCCGTTTTCATATTGTTAAAACAAATGTGGTGACTGGTAAAATATGCAGTGCATGCCTGGAATTAAGCATGACGTGTCATCGCTGATCAGCAGTAACCGTGTAATATAGTGCTTCTTCTCTGAATCTAAAGTTTGGTTAAAAACGACTTGTTTTGATCGTCTCTGAATTTTACTGCATTTATTTTGAGCAACAAAAAAAAATTCAGAGGCGATCGTTCAGCAATGGAAGATGGGCCGTGAATACGGAGACTTTGACTACAACAAAGGGCCATCTGTGATTTACTGCCGTAGCCCATATACGGAGAGGCCCATGCAGTGCAGATGCAGCGTCCTCTGAATGAAAAACACAATACTCAGTCCTTTCTTAAATATAAGGCGCAGTCGAATTTCTACTGTCTTTGATGCATGACTTTGATGATCAATATATATATACCAAAGCACATGGATTGAACATTTATAAATTTTATCATCGTATTTGTCTCAAAAATAATCTCATTTCATATACCTTTACACTAATTTTAAAGATTACTTCCCAATCAGTTGTGTCATCTCTACTCCTAAAGGGAGACTTGGTAGCTTCTTGTCTCGGTTTTTTTTCGTCATCCAACCCACCTCCCACCTGGTTTTTTTTCGTCCGGTTTTTTCCGTCCTCCCACGTAACAATCCCACGTACCTACCAATCCGATCGCAGGTAACTAAAAAAAATCGGACGACGCGACCACGTAGCGATGCCCCCTCGCACAAAGAAAAACTGGACGACGACGGGGCCTGGATCGATCTCTTTCCTCACTGATGACGAACCCTAGCTAGTTTGCTTGGATCCGTCCGGGTGCGAGAGGCCACCGTGTGTGGTGGCCGTGTGCGGCGGCGGGGCATGCGTGTGCTCGTCCGCCTCGCCGTGTCGCCACTCCATGGGAGGGATGTTGGCTTATGGGCACGTGGCTGCCGCGGCGGACTACGTTGGGTACAACAGTAGAGGCGACGATGGGCGGATCCATCGGCTGGAGGTGGACGCGGCCTCCGTTGGGTACAACAGTAGAGGCAGCGGTGGGCGGATCCATCGACTGGAGGTGGGCGTGGCCTCCGTTGGGTACAGCAGTAGAGGCGGCGTTGGGCGGATCCATCGGCTGGGGGCGTGGCGCGTGCCGGTGGTGTCCTCCTTTGCGGGCGGCTCCGGAGGAGAAACCCTAGCCCCGTGGGCCACCCCCTTCCCTGTGCTCCCCTGGCCGGCGCCGGCGCCGGCGGTTGTGGCGGCGCCAGGCCGTGAGAGGCGGAGGGCGTGGACGGCGCGCCCCGACGGGCCTCCTTCGCGCGGGGGAGCGGCGCCAAGGGCCGGCGCGGTAAGAGTTCCGGTGTGGCGGCGCACGGCGGGGAACGGCGGAGATGGGTCGAGAGCTCGCAGAGGAGTGGCTGGTGCGTGGTGGTTTTCCGGCAGGCGACGACGTCGGTGGCGGCGCAGTTGGTCCGTGGTTGCAGAGGGAGGCGCGACTCGGCCTGAAGTGCAGAGGGAGGTTGTCTTGACGTGGATGTTGCACGCACTGCTGACGCCCCTTCCGCTTGGAGACCAACACATCTGCTTCGCTGTGCATACGTGATTCGTGTCAGTCCCCCGCCAAGGACGAGCTCCAACAGGTGGTTCAGGTATAGATGTGCATCTCATAAGAACATGTATGATTAATTTTAAAGCTATTTACTGTGAGTGCATTGCATATTCAAGTAAACTGAATGGGCTAATCTCAGAGTTCATCAAATAACTGGATCCGCTGATCTCGAGTGCTCCGCCGTAAACTGTATGCCTCCTTTCTAAATTAGTACTTTTTAGATGCGTGAAACATGAACAATCGATTTTCTCTGATGAGAAAAAGATAATTCATTAGCTAGATATATCAAAGGACAGTACAAACAATCTGCGGTCAAGTATGTTTTCTACACTGAGCCTGCTATTTTGTGTTTGACTAAATTCGTAAAACATCGTCAGTCAACTTATACTTTCTTTTTCTTGGTGAATTCATTACTCGGTTAAACTGATTGCGCATATGAGAACCATTGCCTGTCTTTAATAATATTTTCTGGTTTAGTACAATATTTCAGCTGTGCATATTCTTCTGCACTATATTAGTGACTGTCTGTGACTACCTCTCTCTAAGTAATCTTAATTTACAGACATATAATTCAATGCATAGGTTCACTTGGACACTAGCCTAATTAACATATATAATCGTATTAGGTGACCGTTAGATTTGAGACAATATACAACATCTGTTGCGCCCACATCTGCTTGCACACAATATATTACATGATATATGTCAAGTAATTTCCTGTTAAGCAAAGTAGATGTTTATTAATACACTCCCAAGAGTAGCTTTGTTTATTCTGGTCTCAGAAATTATTGTGACTTTAGCTTGTACCGAGTCCGTGTGTGAAGAGTGCAACGACTTCTTAACTCACTCTGTCGGATGTCCTAATAGTCGTTTCATACAGCGGCGAATCCAAGGGGCAGGCTTGGATGGGCTCAAGCCTGCCCTCCAAAATCGGCTATTTTTTTTTTTACTATTAGTCAGCAACACAGCCCAGCCCAAAACACAAAGGCCCATGTAAACGCTGCAGCCCTCCACTCAACGAAACGAGGCAGCAATCCACCAGGAGTTCACCGGTTCGAGCCCTGGCCATTCACCCAGCAACGCGGACGGCCGGACGCACGCAACCCTAGCCGCCGCCAGGGCCGCCACCGGAGCTCACCACCGACGCGGCCACGCCGCAACTCCAACCCTCCAACCAGCACGCCGCCACGCGCCCACGGAGCCAGCCAGCCAAGCCGTCCAGGAGGGAGGCTGAGAGCACGCCGGCCGGCCGTGAAGGAGCAGCGGAGCTCCGGCTTCGCTGTTGGGGGCCTCCGCGGCGCCGCTGTTGGGGGCTCGGGCTGTCCAGGACCAGGACTCCAGGAGGGGGGCTGGGAGCGTGCCGGCCGGCCGTTGGTCGCTGCTTCGCCGGACTCAACGGAGTTGCCGGACTGCCAGAGTGTCCGAGCGAGCACGTCGGACTGCTGACAAAGGTTGTTTTTTTTCTCTAACTAAGCATAAATTCCAGTAAATAGTACATAGCAATCTGGTAAAGTTTGAGCTTATTTGCACAAAAGGATTAGGAGAAAATTGCTTTTTTCTTCTAAAAGTCGTTTAATTTAGTCGTCATTAACTTTGAGCCTCCCCTCCATTTTCTTTCTGGATTCGCCGCTGGTTTCATACATGAACAAATTGCAAAAGATATGGACTGATCTCTGTCTTTAGGGGACAGGTACATAAAGTCAACCAGGCCAGTGCCCTAAGTTTGCTACTCGATAAGACAACTTCAAAAGAAGAGCAACATGAATTCGTACCAGCTGTAAATGAATGTCGCAATTGCAAAAATATTGGTAATTGACGCTTGCAACAACAAATGCTTTAGCAAAATAATTTATTGTTACAGATGTTTTATATAGATATTGTCATTTTTCATTTTGGTTATGTACGACAATCATCCATGGGATGTTTCTGCACGGAGAAAGAGATGTCACTTCTCTCTATATATATGTTTAGCATGACGATCTTGTGTAATTAATGGTTTCCTTCATTTCCTTATTAGCTAGCGTCGAGTTCTCTCTATATGTATGGTAGCTAGCGTCGACCAAGCACGGAGAAAGAGAGGACACTTCTCTCTATTAGCTAGCTATAATACAATATGAAACCCCTAAATTAACCATCCAAAACCCCCCACCCCCCCCCCCTTCCAAAAAAACAACAAAAACCCCAGCTCCTGCCAGATGCTGACGCGTGGATGCCCTTTGGTCCCGGTTGGTGTGACCAACCGGGACTAAAGGTCCTCCTGCCTGGGCTCCCCACAGCGGCCACGTGGAGCCCCTTTGGTCCCGGTTCGTAAGCGAACCGGGACTAAAGGTTTTGGGCTTTAGTCCCGACCCTTTAGTCCCGGTTCCAGAACCGGGACAAATGGGCCTCTGGAACCGGGGCAAATGGGCCTTTTTCTACTAGTGCTGCTTCACCTAAGTGTGTTTATTCCATATGTTATAACTCTTTTACATCTGCAAGCTACACAACTTCCTCATTTAACTGAAGTAATTTAAAATAGTATAACATAATTTATTGCAATTTCAAGTTCCTACAGTTGAGTACCGGTTATCTGTAGTTTTATAAGATTTTCAGTGTAAGTTTCCTTCAGGAGATGCCAATGCCGACATCAACAGCTCATTGCTTGATGTTGATTTGGACGAGAGGACTGAAGTCGCGAGCAACCAGTGGCAGGTATTTCCCTCACCCGATCACTCAATTTTATTCCCTTTGATCATATCCAAAATTTTATTTCCCTCACCCGATCAGTGGCAGGTATCCATTATAACTCGCCATTTTCAGCACCTTACAAGGTAATCTTAAGCTACCATCGATAGACACCACTATTTTTTATTCACTTGTGGTTTTTTTACCTGAGTTTTGTCATACCACATAATGATAGAAATAGAGGGTTCCCGATAAGAAAAAAAGTTAGGGACAGAGGGTAGATGAAATAGTGGCACAGAAATGCCAATTATCATTGTTTTCTTTCAGTAGGATTGCTACTACCCAGGAGGCCAAACCAATTGATACTACCCAGGAAAAGCATTTAAGCGGCCAAACCAATTGATACTACCCAGGAAAAGCATTTAAGCGCTGCTAGCTGCTACATTAACATCATCTCCTAAAAGTATTTGCTTTTACACCTAGCATGATGCATAGATACAATCAGCTACGGTAGCAGAACCAAAAATAAGCAGACATAAATATTTTATTGCTTGAGGTGTTAAAACATGTACTTAGCTTAACTTCTTGCTTCTTAATTTTGTTTCATGTTTTCCTTTCCAGTCTAAAATGGTAATTTAGTTTATCTTCCTCAAGAACAGAATGCTTTTTCACAAATTGCTGGAGTTGCAAAAGATTCTTGTTGTGGATAGCACAGAGGATTCTTTAGTCACAATGGAATTCGCGAAGGAACTTTAGAGGAATTGCATAAGTTCTTGAGCAGAATGGTTACACATTATTAATCCCCATTATATTACATGGTATTGCCCAGAAGCTTTGGCCATCAACAAGCAATGCATATCCTGGTGCACTAATGATTTGAGATATTGTGCACTCGACCCGTAGCAGGATTTCAGCAAAAGATGTGATGGAAAAGATGTCATGGTTCAAAATAGACCAAGTCCGCGTATTCAAGGTTGCCAATGACAAACGCAAAGCCATGCTTGCTGTGGGATTATGTGCATGATTTATCATTAGATGACCATTGAAGGAGAAGAATACACACATGAGTATGCACGTCATGTTATTACGTCACTTTGCACGTCTATTTGGCAATGATTTCATATCTAATATAGTTCTTTATTTATTTTTCTTTGAGGTAACCAAACCTGCTGCTTGTTATTTGCTGCTAAATTTTCTCATATTTTATGTTTAGACGTTTGAGCATTGAAAAACAAAACAAGTAGTGTTGGAGATCCTCTCACGTGATTTCTAAAGAAGGGTTACTCAAAAGTTGTTTCTTGTTGCACGGTCAGTTCCTACCAATTTCTTATACATTTAGTATGAACATATAATTACATCCTTACTAACTTGTTTCGGGTATTTTTTTTTCATAGGGGAAGCCGCTTGTGGGGAACCACGGGTCCATTTGGTGTGGCTTCACTGCTATGAGCAGAGTACCGAGGACAGATGACAATCAGTGGTTTGTCACTGAGCAGAGGACAACACTCAACCATCGGTGGATGAAAGGCGTCCAGGTGGTGGTAGAAATTGATTTATGTTTGTGATTATTTCCTTTCTTTGATAATTTTTTCTCTGTAAATTACTTAGGTGCGTGATTTTGCTCCTTGTTGCGGTGCAAAATTCCGCTTCTTCAAGACTGCTCTGCATTTTGCCTTTTGAAAACTTTGGGGTTGACCTTTTCATATCTTACTAATCACTGCATATGTTTGTTGGATCGTAATTGTTGTTAGTTTTCTTATTAAAAAAATATGTCATTGTTTTCCCAGCCCTCAAGTAGTGAATCCTTTGATGAAATATAAGTTTGATCATTTCTATGTAAAATAGAGTTCATTGGCAACTCTGGCGATGGTGTGCTTATTCTTCAAGCATAAATACAGTTTAGTAAGTGCTATTGTTTTGCTTATGCTGATAAATCCATTTTGGATTAGTTTTTTTTGGAACAATTCGTGGTGGTCTGTTGCTTAGTCCATAAAATGAAATGTACTCATGTAGTTCTAGCTGGTTAAAAATAACAAGTTGCATTAAGTCCAAATGCTCTTCACATCATTATATTGAAGTGCCTTTTGAGGATAACATTTTTACTCTTGGAAATCGAGAGCTAAGTTTTTGTGTCCTGGAAACTAAGAAACCATTGTCAACTATCTTGCGGTGAAGTTTTGAATACTGTGTGGAGGTTAGTGTTTAAAAAGATGAGTTCATTTGTCAGTGCGGTAATTTTGACCACTCTGGTTTGTTGCGCAGCCACGCGCCGAAGGTGTATTACTAATGCTATGTTATGCTTATGTTACTTGTTCAGTTAAGCATGACACTAGAAAATAATTGTGTGTAGTTGTGATTTTTTCCTTATCATGTATGCTTCCGTTTTCTTTTTGAAGAAATAAAAACACTGTCGTCGATGTTGCTCTTAGGTCGTGGTGCATCTGGGATGCTAGCGTCTCTAATAAAACGTGGGTCTTGTAAAGCGTGGACTAGGAGATTTGTTTAAAAGGTAGTAATCGTTTTACAAAAAGGTGCTCGTAGCAATTGCTCTGATCCGTGCAGGTTATTTGATTAAAAGGTAGTAAACGTTTTACAAAAAGGTGCTCGTAGCAATTGCTCTGATCCATGCAGGTTATTTGATTAAAAGGTAGTAATCGTTGTGATGATGGAGTTGGACGCTTGTGGTGGCGCATCTTCTTCCTGGTCATCAAAAATTACCGTTCACACAAAGGTTCTGGATGTCTTAAGCCCAAGAAGGTTTTGCTTTAGTAAGTTGGGTGATATCTTATATTCTTTGTAAATTTGTTCAGTTATCTTCCCATCTTTCTGTTCCGTGCTTCTCATAGCTATTTGTCTAAAAACTATAGATACAGAAGCGCATCAAATTCGGCTGCACGGTCAATCGTAGTCGCATATTACAAAGTAGTAGAACTCAGGCTTACAAACGATGGTGAAAGCAAAGCATTCTATATCCAGCAAAGGAAATAGTATTCAGAGATTCCAAAGAAGAAAAGGAAATCAGGGAGTGCTTATTAGATGGTGGTGCTATAAGGGTCGGTAATCTCAAGAAAAATTTACGGGTAAATAACTACTCCCTCTCTTATTATATCTGTTGTAACTTGTAATAATATCTTATATTATGGGACGGAGCGAGTACCTCAAAGAAGACATATTTTTTTTTATGTAGGAATATCTGTAGGATGATTATGCTTTGATGTATATAGTCCACGGTAGCACTTCACTTAGGTAAAAATATAAGTTCTTAGCCTGTTCAATAGTACTTTTGTTGAACAATGCTGAATTGATATTAGGCTAAAACCTCGAGAATACCTGAGGGGCGAAGGAAAGTGTTGTTTGTAATGACTCGTGTTATGATATTGCCAAATAGATTAGACGGAAAAGTACACAACATTGCCATGGAATATTTCAAATTTTTGGATCTGCCTATTCATATGATGGCATCCACAAAATCCTTTCTACCATGTGATTGTATTTGTGTTAGAATTGTTTCACACAAATAGACAAATTATTTTCTATGAGTATGCTTCTCCTTCTATCAACTTATGGTATATTGATGGGGCATGCTTTATTTGCAAGATTTAGATGTCTTAAGTTGATAAAAGGACTTTATATTGAATGTGTTTGTGCACTGAAAATGAGGCATGCTTTATTTGCAAAAGTATATTGAGTGTGTTTGTGCGACTGGAGATGGAAGATAGGCTGTGATCTCTCGCTCGTGCGGTTACCGCGGTGTTCCGGCCATGATGAAGAGGAGTTGTGGCAGCAGTGAAGTGTTCCAACTTCGACGGTGTTGCCCCCATTCTGGTGTGTGGAGTTGGAGATATCTAGTGCTAGAGTTGAAAGTCTTGCCCGGCTTAGGTCGGTGCCGGTGGCAACGACGCAGATGGGTGTCGTTCCTCTCCTTGGAGGCATCACCGAGGTGTGTCAGCATATCTTTCCTCGCATTGGTGTTTGGTTGTTGTCTCCGGGCGAAAGCCTAGGTTCGGGTCAGAATCGGCGATGGAGGTGTTCTCAATATCGTTCCTATCTGTTGGGAGCATTGTGTACGGAGACACGGCATGGAGATCCTGTGTTGCGGTCCTTTGGTGTTCATTGCTACCCCAGGTTGATCCTCAAGGGCTCTATGTACGTCGTCGCTCATGCGTCCAAGACGGTGCCTCCTCGAGTCCGACCAAGTCCCGCCACCTACTCGTCGACCTCTCTTTTAGGATTACATAGGTGGCTGGTGCGCTGATTAGGGAAGTCTTCATGGTGTCTTGTCTTCAGAGGCATCCAATGTTAGTTGACACGCGGTTTTGTCTCTGAGTTTAGGGTATACATATTGTGTCGTGGCTGTAATGTGTGTGGTGGCATGTCTTCTGAGCTACACTTGTTGACTGAGGTTGTAGGAGTAGGAAGAATCATTTGAGGGATTGTAAATGACTGAGATAGAAAATATGCACATCGATTATGTTTTCTATGAAAGAATTTTACATTGTACAGATCTGCTACTTAGGGAAAGTTGGGGTGTCAACGGGAAGGCAAAGGAGTATAAGCATGTGAGAGCAATAGGGAACCAGTGACTGGATACTCTGTCATTAAGTCCTATCATAGTAGCCAGCTAGAGGGATGACGATGCATGCAATTATTTACATAACAAGATACAAATATGTTGCACGAGTCATCAATTTAAGTGAGAAGACTTGTTTCATATGATTTGTAAGTGAAAAAAGTGGAAACAAATAGTTTTTATAATAGCTAATTCGAGAATAGAAGTGCTACACCTTGATCATCATGTGCATATGATATGATTCTAGCTATTTTCCTTTGTATGCAATGCTTAAAAAAGTAAAATGAGAGCAATTGAGGATTTTGATGTAGTATAACATTGCAAAATTGTATGGGGAACTTGTTTAATTTGTCAGAACTTTTATGAGGTAGTGGATGACAAATGTTGGAAAACGTTCAAAGTTCGGTCTGATGGAATGCCTATGGTAGTTTGGTGGACTTGGAGAAAACATATGCGAATTTTGAGTTGGCTGGCAATGCAAAGCTGAAGCCAAGTGGCTTCTATTCATATGTTAGTCCATGGGTTAGGGATGACGGGACTCGACAATTTGATAGACTTGGAGGAAACACCAGCAGGATTTTGAGTGGAGTGGCAACATAATGAAGTACTCACTTCGGTCCTTTTTATTCCATGTATAAGATTTTTGTCAAGTAAAATTTGTAATGTTTGGCCAAATTTATATTAAAAAAATTCAACAAGTACGATACCAAATATATATATAATATGAAACTACATTGCATAATGAATCTAATGATATTGATTTGGTATTGTGAATGTCAATACTTTGTCCTATAAGTTTGGACATATTAGAGATACTTTGACTTCAGACAAAACTTATATGAAGACTAAACAGGACCGGAGGGAATAATAACACAATGATCAAAGAGCTGAAATGAAGAGGATCATAATAGATCCATTTGTTGGCCCGTGGCAATGCACGGGCGTTCTCCTAGTGAAGACTAGTAAGAAAATTAAGCATACAGTACCTTATATTTTGGAAAGGAGTGGTACTTAGCAGCACTACATTCCGTAACTGAAAATCGGTTAGAAAAATAAATTAAAATCGGTGGACAACACAGGATGCATGGGGAGCCACCCTAAATGGCCCTTTTTAAAACTTAAGTAGTACTACCTCTGTTAAGTAGTTAAGTAACATAAGACGTTTTAGATTACTAAAGTAGTGATCTAAAACGTCTTATATTACTTTACGGAGGGAGTACTTCTACATCACTGACCCCTCGAAAATCCTTATTCTCACATTTGGCTTCTCAAAGCCGTGTCGAATTGTGTGTCACCATTTAGTTTCACCAAATGGTTTGGCATCTTTACTTTTACCACATCGGATGGGCTGCCACCATTGATTGAATAACGGTTTAGCGCGGTTGCGATGATCGTCGGCGTCGTGCTGTTTCCGATGAGAGTAGTAGAGACCAAGCCTCAAGGTCACGGTAGACACCATATCAAGGGAGAGAACGAAAAACAAAATAGTTCATCTCGAATCTCCATGGCCACGCGGAGTGATTCGGTCGTGTACCAAGATGACAAAACACACCAGTCGGGGAGCCGCGTGCCACAGGACACGACATATGGGGTCAGCGATTGCCTACACGTACATACAATTGGACAAAATCACTGTTCTGACCTTTTTGACAATCTTGGTCACAAAATGAACTCGACATGAAAGTATTTCACGATCTGACCCTTTTGACAACGCCAGAGACCGTGGCGTTTTTGATCCACACAGAAACACCGAGGTAGCTCGCGTTGCTGCTCCATATGGAAACGCCGAGGTAGCTCGCGTTGCAGCCCATATAGAAACGCCAGGGTTTTTGGCGTTTTTACCCAGGCTAGAAACGCCATGATGGTTGGCGTTGCTGCAGTGTATAGTCAACATCGGGGGACAGCAGGGGCGATGTACAGGGAACCGCAGGGGCCTACAGCGGGGGACAGCAGGGGCGATGTACAGGGAACCGCAGGGGCCTACAGCCTAGCCTACAGTGTATAGTCAACATCGGGTTTGGTTGTTGTGCTCCTGAAAATGCGCACTCTCTCCCTCTCTTGCACGCAGCACAACTCTCTCTCTACATTTGCATGCAAGACACTCTCTCTCTTATATTTCTTTACTCAATGAGCACTTCAGCACATTGTCTCTGACTTTTGCATGCAAGACGCATTCTCTCTCTTTTTTATTTACTCAATGAGCATCAAGGGCAGCAACGCCAACCATCATGGCGTTTCTAGCCTGGGTGAAAACGTCAAAAACCTTGGCGTTGTTATATGGGCTGCAACGCGAGCTACCTCGGCGTTTCCATATGGAGCAGCAACGCGAGCTACCTCGGCGTTTCTATGTGGATCAGAAACGCCACGGTCTCTGGCGTTGTCAAAAAGGTCAGATCATGAAATACTTCCATATCGAGTTCACTTTGTGACCAAGATTGCCAAATGGTCAGAACAGTGATTTTGTCCTATACAATTGCAGTTAGAAGACATGTCGGCGCCAGTGACAGTGGCACACCGCACATCGCCTGTCCCCCTGCTCCCTCGCACGGCGACTCGACCTGCGCGCCACGATCGGATCGTGTCGGGAGGGCTCCGGCCGCCCACGCGACGCACCCTGCCGGCCGTTCGTGTCCGGGAGCGACGACACCGCTCGCTGCATATGCTACTGCTGTCGAATCGAGATCCACGGATGGATGACGGACTGGTGCAGGTGCATGTCAGAGAGGTAACGTAAAGTGGGTTTGGGTGTGGTTGTCTTTACCGACGCCGGCCGGGCCGATCAGGCATGGCATGCATGTCTTCGTGTCTCGCGTAGTTCATGCTTGTATCTCGCCGGCCGTGCAATGCATGGACACTGGCCGGTCGGCCGGACGACGCCATTAACGAACCATGCATGCTTGCATGTTAATTTGCATGTGGATGCATGGTAGTAGTGATCATGTGCTCGCATCGCATGCATGGCGCTATGTGGTGAGAGGTCTAGCTCCGTTGTTTTTTTGTGCTTGATCGTGGACATGATTTGCTGTGCTGCAGTGGTAAGAGCATCTCCAATAAATGATGTAAATTTGAATATGTAAAAGTAGGTGTTGTATAATTTACAACACTAAAAATGGGTTTTACATCTCAGAAAAGAGTCAACTCCAACAGATGATGCAAAACGAAGAGGTAAAAGAGCAACTCCAATAGAAGATGCAAATTGGAGATGTAGAAACTTAGTCGGCTGCGGCGGAGGAGGCGGCGGGGTCGTCGGAGTCGGCCGCAGGCGATGGTCGGTGGGCCACTGGCGGGCGAACGAAAGAAAAATGAAAGCGGTTGGGCAATTGGCGCGCGGCCGCCGTTTTTACATCTCCTGTAGGTGGAGATGTATATTTGCATCACGGAGTGTTATAGTTTACATCTTTGGGAGGCGGAGATGTAATTTTTTTAACATTTACATCATCTGTTGGAGCATTGTTTTGGGCCTCTGAAGATGCAAAAGGTAGTTATTTTTACATCTACATCATCTGTTGGAGATGCTCTAATGTGGTGACAGGTCTAGCTCCGTTGTTTTGTTGCACGCAACCGTAATATGGTCTGGCAGTGAAGCGCTCGTGCATCTGTTGTTGAGGGAAACCCGACGTGAGGTTTTCACCTGTCTGTCAGACAAGGCAAGCGACAACGTAGGACCCGTTTGGTAGGTTGCATATAGTCCAACCAGCTCCGGGCTGAATAAAAGAGCATGTGTGGTTGCGTTTGGAGAGGCTAGTTTCGCATCAACACGGAACTTAAGTTTCTAATCATATTTTTTAATGATATATGACATGTATTATGTTGATTTATTTGTCAACTTAAAGATACGTGCAAGCCTAACAAACTGGAAAGGAGGTAGTATCTTTTGAAAAAAAAACAGATAGACCAGAAGTTGACACCCAATGATCAATGAAGTTGTTACTCTAATAAGTAAGAATGCCATTAGATATATTGGTCTCGGCCATTAAATTAAACAGTAAGTAATGTGTACACTGGGGATAAACAACATCGCAACCAATCTTCAAAGTAAACACGCAAATATAAAATAAACATTAGGCACAACCACATCTTAAGAATCCCCAGACATTTTATCCATGTCTCAGTCGATTGAGACTTTGCTATGTCTCAGTCGATGCTATATGCCTTTGATCTTGCATGGAGATTGGTACAAATTTCCTCTTTTCATTTTTTCTTTCTTATTCTTATATACTATGTCACTTGATCAAGACTTGGTTAAATCTTTGGAAATATTACCCGAGTGGTACTTCTTTCCCGTGTTTCAAATACTCCGTACGGTACCCAATAAGTTATTGGGCGTTCTCTTAATGGTTTCTGTGCCAACAGGCTTATTGACAGTACCTTCTCTAGAGAATGTCAATAAATTCCAAAATACATTTCGCCACCCAGTAGCTACGACCGTTTTTTTAATCGGTACTGTAGTAGCTCTTTGGTTAGGTATTGGAGCAACACTACCAATTGATAAATCGTTAACTTTAGGTCTTTTTTAGACCGAGACCTAGCCACCACCCATCCCCTATATCTCCCCTGCCCGAGGTGGACTATTCGTGTATGAGAGAGGGGTCAGAATCAAACACAAATTAAGATTGAATAAAGGAACTTCATTTCTATAAAAGTATAAATCATCACGAAAAGATGAATCACTAATAGGCCATCGATCTCCAGAATGGAGATTACAAATCTCTATACTTCCTCCATTTACTTATAAAAGGCCGCTATGAAAAATACGTTTTGCATCTTTACAAGGCCATAAATAGTAATCGAGACATAAGTTAATGATATTTCCTCGTACTATGAGCATGTTTAATACTTGCATGCATGCAGTCTTAATGACATTTCATTCAGTTTCTTATTTCTTCCTTGCATGCATGCGGCGTACAATGATCCCAGTAAATGAAAAAGAAAAGTTGGTGTAGAAGTAAGGCATTAAATTTTACCTTGCTACCTATAATATCAATTTGTGGCCTTGTATAGAAAAATAAAGGGAGTATCATGAATGCGGCATCTCTCTCATGGTGTAGTTCTTAGGTGATGTGGATCTTGTCGGTGGATGGATCCATGATGGTTCCAAGTGAAGCCAACTCCACCCGAATCTCCTTTTTCTTCTTATCCAACAGTTTCGTGGTGAATGTGCATCAAGAATGTGTTGCGCCCTTAGTTAAAGTCACAAGTTTGGAGTAACAAACGTGACACCAGGCGGTATAGCCGCAAGCACGACAGAGCAATCAAACCAATTCTTGGCTAGGGCTCTGGATGTCTCGTTTGAATCCAACTTGAAAAGGAAAGTTGTTAATATGTTCGTCCTCTTTGCACTATTGGTCAATGAAATACCTAAAAAGCTATGATAATACCAACAACCAGGGTTTCTCCTATTTTGACAATATAATAAATTAAGAATGAAAACATGCAAAATTAAGAGCAAAGCAAAAACTCCAAGATAACATGACACACCGTAGATTCATTAACCCCCTCCCTCCGAAGCTTAAATCCTTTCTTTTCCTTGAGAAAAAAATGGTACACACATCAGATAAGTTGCACTGAAAATGACCTCATTTTGGTGTGAGAAGATGGAGCACTTCTACTCCTATAATTATAACTCCTACAACCTTTAACAAATTAGGTTATTATTTGCAGCTAAAAAAATTTCTACCTAAATAGAGTTTATAATAAAATAAAATTTGAAATTATGTCTCAAGACTTAAGAGTAGGTAACGAGGCAAAAACGTGTGAAAGACAACTCTAAAGACAACTCTGAGTAAAAACTCATTTGGTGGTTGTGTCACGTGATTTGCAATAATTAGGCCATTACAATTATAATGAATAACTATTCTCTACCACACAAAAATAACATTTTCTCTCAATGAAGGTCCGTGGTGTTGAGTCCGAATTCACCGGCCACACGACACAGACAAGGCTCTGTGCCGGTGCCGAGGATGTCGACGGCGGCAATGACCGGTCTGCATCATATGTAGGTTTGAGTGCCTGGCGAACAAGATAGTTGTATTTGACTGCCTAAGGTGGTGGGTTCGCATGGGTCTGGCTGCTGCCCTCCGGCGATGGCTACAGCGGCGATGAAAGAGACGAAAAGCAACATCTCTCTTGGCGTGAACCCCATCTCAACGTGCCCCCGTTAAGCGAAAAGAGACACGCGCAATTTAGTTGGAAGATAAGAGTGTGAGCATGCCATTTGCATTGATGCTCCGGTTGTTATCCCGTCGTGGGCATGTGTCTCGAATGAAGTTTTGTCATGTGAGCCAATCGCTGGCTCCATGATCACCTTGTTGAGGAGCTGACGCCTGCGGTTTATGCTTGGATTAGCACCTCTTTTTTTTTAATAGTGGATTAGCACCTAAGCCAAGGCTAAAACAAACTGTGGCTGCAGGACTGAAAAAGAAACTATCAATCATCTACTTCTTACGTTACGTGTGTTACCACCCGACAGGTTTGGACTGCTGCTCTTTGAGCTTGGGGCAAGCCTAGATGGATTCTCACCATCAACGATAATTTCATCGAATGGTGCACCCACCAAACTTGCACAGCCAAAGAATCAAAAAAAATATCCATGAAGCGTCGGGATGAGAGTCTATTTTATATTTTAGTCACATTCTAGGATGCCATTTTATTTTATTTTTGATGTGAAGACGGTTCTCCAGTGGGGTGTTATGACGCGATAAAAGTTATAGCTATAAGCTATTTATATTGAACAATTTTACTTAATTATATTTTATTTCACTAATAAATTTATGATATTTTCATTAATATGTGATCTTCCATATATTATCTGACTTTTAAATGCATAACTATATAGTCATGCTCTTGTATAGTAAGATAAATATTTGTTATATTATTTTATCGTTTATTATTATGTTTATATGTTTTTGTGGTAAACACATGTTATATTTTTTTCCAGTATGGGATGTTTATGTTACCATGCATCACCGACTTTTGACGATAATCAAAGTATCACATTATTACTCTAAGTAGACAATGTATTATAGTTCTTTTATGGGTGTCTGTATGCATAGTATGGTTAAATATCCAAATAACCTTGTAGATTGTTTCAGATTGTATGAACCTTACTAAGTGTATGAACAAAAACTCGGTGCAACTGAAAATATACTATCAAAAGTAAAGTGTAACGTGTGTAAATAAGTCATTGTGTCTCAAAACCCCTCTTTTGCTTGCTAGTTTTACTAAGTTTGGTATCATTATATCTCTAGGAGATTTCGAGCACATGTTTTCTACACATGATATGCTACTTCATATATGTGACTTATACTGTAAACTATAATATTTTATACCATCAAGAGGAAAAACAGATTTGGTCACCCTACTGTACTAGGCTACCAAACGGCTTCACGCGGTCGATAAGGAAAACATGATTGTGGCGAAATCGAGTCAGAGGAATAAAATCCGATGTCGAAACTAGCATTGCCGCCGGTCCAACTTCGACTAAGAAAACATATTTCTCTTCCCAGACACTTGGACGATGAGAATACCCTACCCTCATGGCACCAAGGGTTAGATAGGAGTCCATTGATTACGGATATCTGGGGCCAACCCATAGGCCATCATAATTGTGGTGTTAAAGCTGAGACAGACTATAGCGACACGGCGACGACTTCACTACCTTTTTTGCACACCCCAAGTAACCTAAACCTTTTTTGTTGTTGTTGCAAATAACCTAAACCTACAGTTATTTACATGCAAGATGCGGGGGCAGTGCTCCTACAGCCGGAGCGACTAACTGAGCGTGGGGAAACCCATGGGTTCAACAGGGTCCGCTAGGAAAACATGGTTGGCTTCCTCTTGCCCCTCATTTACCCTACTAGGTAGATAGGGAAGACTCTGTGTCTAGTCCTTGGTGAAAGCTTTAAGTTTTGTTTGGAACATAATGCTTTCCACTGTGGAATCCTTGTATTATCTCCAAAGACATGCCTTCCCAAATTTGGAATAAAAAGGATGACTCTTGCGAACACCTTTCATAAGCATGAAAGGGCCACCCATTTGCAAATATGAACTTATGTATCTTGATGAAATTTATTAAGTGTTGTTTACAGCTGTGTGCTATAGGAGTGCTGTGTTGAATCAAGATCAGAAACCTGATTCTGATGAGGCGATGGATCTCAATTTGTAAGAAAAGAAACCAAGAACGATCATGTCATTACACCGCAACAGTGCCAACTTGCCTTGTCTGACACAACAGAACAGTCGAAACCGTCACTACCTCACCACGCGGGCGTGCCACCGCGCGCTCACTCTCTGAATCTGGATCCCTAATGTACGAACAGGTGCCAGAGCAAAATTGGTCACAAGGATTTGCTTGTTTCTGCAGAGTACACGTACCTTGCCTCCCCTCGACCTATCATTTGCTATTTTTATCGACCAATCCATCATTTGCTGGCTAGCTAGCTAATTGACCTGAGAGCATCTCCAACAGGCGTGCAACACGCGGCGCCCAAAAACGGTTATAACGCGCGCAACTAACGTTTTTTAGCGCTCATCACAGCGCTGGCTCCAGCGGCCGTCGCAAAATTTAGCGCGCGCGCGGCGCTCCAGCAGGCGCTGCAAATACACGGCGCGCGCGCCGCATACAAACAACATATGCACTCCAAAAATAAAACCAAAAGATCAAACAATCAACAATAAATAGTTTAATTTTATTATTACAACTCAAACAAATAGTTTATCATCCAATACAACAAATAGTTTTACAATACAACATCAAACATACAACATCAAATAATCAAATCATCATGCGTTCTGTCGGCCATTCCATTCCCACCACTCCTCGATGAGATCGTTTTGAAGATCGTCATGCGTTTCGGCACGCCGAATATGATAGGAAGCAACAAATCGGGCCACCCTCGCAGCACTCCGCCGCACTCGCACGGGATGTCCCAAGAGCTCGTACTGGGAGTAGTCTAAATCTTGGCCACGTTCATTCTCGATGATCATGTTATGCATGATCACACAAGCGTGCATGATGTACCAAAGGATCTTTTGATCCCAAAATCTAGCCGGTCCTCTCACAATAGCAAATTGGGCTTGCAAAATCCCAAAGGAACAGGGCGCGCAAGGGCCGGCGGTGACTAGAGGAAGGGGGAGGGGACCGCAGACGCGCGGTGATAGGTCCGGGAAACGCCGTCGGGTTGCCGGAGCAAAGGGGTGGCGCGGCGGCGACGCGGGCGCTCGAGGTGGAGGGAGGTGGGAGACGATGCGCGAGCGCTCGAGTGGTTCCGCGTGCGGGAGCGGGCGCACCAAATAAGCGGCGCGCGATGCCGTTTCGCTCCGCGCGCAGAAGCACTTATGCCACCCGCGGTTTTTTGGGGCGGCCGCTGGAGCGCCCGGTTTCGCTGCGCGCGCGCTAAAACGCGAAATTTTGCAGCGCGGCGCGTTTTTGGGGCTCCCGTTCGAGATGCTCTGAGCCTTGGTTTGGAACAACCCGCACGAGTGGCTGGTCGGCAGGGTTATCTCTGGTAGCTAGCACACTAGGAGCGATGGATAAACAAATCAGGCCCCATTGATTAGGGACTCTCTTCTGTCTCTGCTACTGCATCTCGGGCACAGCTTGGGTATATATATACCGTAATTGTTAATTCTTGCCATCCATGCGAACTAAATTATCATCTCATCATCGTATCTGATCAATCGATGGCATGCCCTTGCACAAGTGGCAACGCACGCAGCAAAATCAACAATGGCACGCCGATATATAGCACGGAGCTGAGCATGAGGCCATGAGGGACTCGGGAAGCATCTCCACACCCACCGACAAGTTGCCGGTTGCCACCCTCCTCCACTTCGCCTCGCGGATCATGCCTTTTCATGACGTTGAAGCCGAGCTACGTGTGAACACACGCGTTCGTGCGTGCGTGCGCACGCACACTCTGTGTCCCGTTCTCTCCTGCTTAGAACGCAAATGGTAGCTCGGATAATCATCGTTATCGGAGGAGATCCGTGCAAGCTCGCTGGGGAACAAGCCGCAAGCCATCGACACACATAAACCACCGATCTGAGTACACAGCTATCGTACGTAGTAATTAAACTACTTGGAGGCTGCCTGCTAGCTTGCTACAGGTGTACTGTAGGGAGCATTATTGGTTTATTAGTTCCTGACAGGAGGAAAGGATGCCGATCTGGCAATGCATATATACGTCCACAGCCTAGCCTCGAGATCTGGACACGGAGGCCACCGCACCTGGCGGATCATGTCTTCGTGCAATGACAGCGGAAGCAGTGGCATCCTGCCCGTCGGAGTGGCGCACCACAGAAGGGGTTGTTGTTGAGGCTTCAAACGGACCGCACCACCTGGGACGAGTCAGCGGGCAAGCGCCTCCCACCGGTGGATCGAAGCACAATTTGCGACAATGCGATGAAATCCCATTGAATCGACCACGACCGTTGTCGGGCAGACTTCTCCCGGGAGTGGCGGAGAGCAATGTGGATGGCCTCTTGCGGAGAGCAATCCTTTTGCTTGGTTCTGCAGAGTACATGTACCATGCCTTTCCTCGACCGATTATTTGCTATGTCTATCAACCATTGTATCCTTAGTTGGCTACCTAGCTAATTGACCCGAGCCTGTGTTTGGAATCAAGTTGGGACAACCCGCACGAGTGGCTGGTCGGCAGGATTCTCTCTGGTAGCTAGCATTAGCAGCGATGCATAAACAAATCAGGCCGTGACTCGCTTCTGCCTCTGCTACTACATCTCGGGCACATATTAAAACCCTAGCAAGCTAGCGAACTGCGGCTTGGATATTATATATACCTTGATTGTCAAGTCTTGTCATCCATGCGAACTGAATTATTATCTCATCATCGTATCTGATCGATCGATGGCATGCGCTTGCACAAGTGGCAACGCAAGCAGCAAAGATCAACAATGGCTGCGCCTGCACACCGATATTAGCACGGAGCACGAGGGACTCGAGGGAAGCATCTCCACACCCACTGAGAAGTTGCCGGTTGCCACCCTCCTACTCTTCGCCTCGCGGATCATGCATTTTCATAACGTTGAAGTCGATCTATGAACTCACCCGTACGTGCGCACGCACAATCTCTCGCTGTCCGCAAATAATTGCTAGGATCATCATCAATTGCTATCGAAGGATATCCGTGCAAGCTCGCCAGGGGACAAGCCACAACTCACCGTCACATTTAGTATTAAACCACTAATCTACGTACACAACTTCTGTATATAGGTAGTACCATAATACTTCCTCCGTTCCTAAATATAAGTCTCTTTAAAGATTTCATTACAGACTACATATGAAATAAAATAAGTGAATATACACAATAAAGTATGTCTATATATCTCCGTATGTAGTTCATAGTGAAATCTTTAAAAGGACTTATATTTAGAAACAGATGGAGTATGTAACTACTCTGTACGAGTCTACCTAACTTCCCACAGTTGTAATTTTTTTTATGAGGCTTCCCACAGTTGTATTAACGTCTAGTGCCTGACAAGATGTACGAATGCCGATCTGGCAATAGCATATAAGCAGCCTTGAGATCTGGACACGCGGAGGCCACCATACCTCACGGATCATATCGCTTTCTAACACACGTCCATGTATACCTAGTGACTAGTGTTGATCTCTCTAAACGCAGGCCGCCAGCTAGTCCCGTCGGTTGACAAATTTTCGTTGCTTCTAGGTTGCTGAGAATGGTCATACGGAAACCAACATTCAAAGAAAACTTTATGAAAATCATGTTGAAAAGTTTGAAACAATTCTAAAAAAAATCTGTCAGACTGCCACGTGTCTCTCGCGGCTTAGTCAAGCTTAAGACGGCTCAGTCTCTCAGACATATTTTCAGCTTCAATGGTAGGGTTGTGCATGTGTGTTCATAGGATGGGTGTGCATCTGTTGTGGGCGTATGAGTCTGTCCTGTGTTTCTAAAAAACACTTTACATCGATATTTTCTTTTACAAATATACTATAGAATATCCATTTCCAAAAAAAAACTTTAGTAGATAATCAAGTGGATTTATAAACCCAACTCTCTGATATTAATGCCCCCTTTGCGAAACAATTGCAGGGGCCACCCCTACCGTATTTTTTTAAAAACCTGTGAAGAATACTTTAGAAAAATATTTGTTGCATATCATTTTTCTCTTATAGCATATATTTTCTTAACAGGTGCAATATATTTATCTCATTTCATTTAATATTTGTATTAACAATAAACTAAAACACCAATTGTGGCACCAAATTATATATTGTCACAAAATAATGCTAATCAAGGACCTAGACCGTGTCAATCCCTAAAAGTTTCAATTTTATACCAAGTATAATCATTGGTTGTATTATACATTTATTTTTTAAACAAACTGAATGATTTTCAGTAAACACCTCTCAAGGCACATGCATAAGCGTTATTGTGGCTATTTATCATTACAATTTTCTCCAACGAGTCAGTCGATCACAATCTGAGAGGGAAGCCGTCATCTCACCGGCAAAGTTGGATGGTGAGAAAACTCTATCCTCGCTGCGCCGAGGGAACAAAAGGAATATATGGCTTTCAGCTCCAAATGACGACTCATAGGTCATCACCACAATGTGCTTGGAGCCGAGGGAGACAATCGTCCATGTTTTCATGGGATGGGGATTCGGGGTTCTCCATGCCTTTTTCATCACTGGTCGCGGGGAAGCCGGTCCACCTCCCTCTAGCCTCTCACCTATTGTAGAATGGGGAAAAGGAAGAGAGTTGGTGGAGTCCCTGTTGAACTGTGTTTGATTGTAGAAAACTTGCAGTGTCTTGAAAGCTACATCTTCCTCAATTCGGTGCAAAATGATGAATGTTACAAAAAAGCCATTCATGTTCCCCAAAAAAAATAAAAAGGAAAACAAATAAAATTGACTTTAATTAGAGTGAGTGAGTCAACCATTTACAAAATAGAGAAGTGTGAATCTGGATAATTTGGCAAGTATTGTTTACAGCCCATGCTTAGACTTTATGTTTCACATCTCAGTGAGGAAACTCATTTTCATTCATGCGGTAGATTTAAAATCATAAATTATTTCGTAGTGAACAAATTGTGTTGTGGATCCATAAAATTAAGGGATTGGATTGCAAAAAGGCCCATTTGTGATGTACTGGCATAGCCCATTTACGAGGAGGTCTATTGACCCGTAAAAGCACCATCTTCTCGTTTTCTCAGTATCCCGTTGCAGGGCACACTTGGGATGACCTAGGTATGTTCACATGCGGCAGATCCAAGAGTTCTGAGAGTTCTATCCCCATCCCATATTAGATGCGCATAAGGCTCTATGCTTCATGGAGACCGAGGACGGAAGATCATTGTCATGGAAAGGTCGTAAGGGTAATCCGAAGATTATGATAGGCAGTTGAGTCTCTGGAAAGGGGATCTTGGCAATGTAGTTTTTGAGGAGGAATACAATCAGTTCTGATTTTTTTAATCATGACATCATGTAGCATAAAATTTCCTAATTCGGTCTCTATATGAGAACCTCTACAGGCCACAATTTTCATGTCTTGGAGATTGTAAAAGGTTATGGATATAAGTCCTTGGATGTTTCAAGGGCACAACGGGTTTTAGCGTTGTATGATGGATTTACCAAAAAGGCAAGCTCTTTGTTAAATCACACGAGTATTTGGATATAAATACCTGATCTCCCTAATAGATACAACTCTATGATCAAACCATTGGCAGCAAAGGTCAGAGAGTTTCCCTTGGCAGACCCAACTTCCTATGATTTTGCGCGAAACATCTACAGTGCATGAGTTAAACTATGTGTTTAAGCCTCTAAAAATGTATAGTCTCTATCACTAGAGGAGGTCGAAGACATTGTTTCGTAATCAAGCATGAGCGGTTGCCCGGTTGGTGTGTTGTTTGTGGCACGTTAGGCCATCTTTTGAAGGAACATTGCACAACCGTCTGCCCCCCCCCCCCCCCCCCCCCCTCCCAAAAAAAAATCCAATTTGAAACATTTCTTATTTTGAAATATTTGAATTGAAAGAAGTTAAACTTCACCTTCATCAAACCAACCTAAAAAACGGGAATCCCTAGTTTTCTAGTACACTAGGAAGATGACTTTAGAGTCAACGTATTTGTTATGTAGGGTCCTGCCAAACTCAGTTTTCGATAAGTAAGAAGCTTAAATAACTACTCTGATTGGTTGGGATTATTAGGTTAGCAGGTCAATTTTCCAGAAACTATGCACTATTGGAGATTCTATTCGTTGCGTCCGTTGATATTTCCAATAATCCCTCAATATCTTCTCATGTAATTAAATAACAATAAATTTTGCCTGCTAGTGTTGCTATGAGTAATGCCTCGGTCACATGCAAGCAGAATGTGCAGGCCACCCACTACCTCCAGCCGTCGGTACTACAGCATGCGTCGCCGCTTTTCTAGGGTTCAACAAGGAGGAATCGGGAATGACAAATGGCACCTCTTTGTGTAACTTATCTTCCATGGGAAACCGATCAGAAAACCATTGTACTGTAGCTATGACGAAACAATCATGAATAAGGAATCATGGGGTTGTATGGTTTGGGCATTTATGTTTTGGATAAGCTAAGTTGTTGTCTCGGCTATGCTTTTTTAGGCTAAAGTATGTGTCTGCGCTGGCAAAATCCTAGGTTAGTCCATGGACTACCCTGGTCACCCCTAGCTACACCAATGCCATTTATCAAGTATGTACTTCTCTTTATGCTTCTTGCGTTGGCAGAAGAACCTACAACAATAAGAATCTAGACCTTTTTTAACACTTCTTTGGATATCTCTAAAGAGGAGAGCATGAAAATCGGTTGCTAGTGAAAATAGCATCGATGAGTGTAAGTCATCGTCCATACAGAAGCATACCTTTCGAACCGAGCTTCTTTTTGAAACGGTTTTCAATTATTTTTAATTCCTTGTTAGTGAGATTGCAGTGATGAATGGTATTCTATGGTATGTAAACGGAAAGGACCCCTCATCACAGACAAACAGTTGCCTATACTAACTCTCAACCTCGTTGGCCTTACCAAAACAGAAGAGCTCACTTTTTTAGAAATTAATTTTTATACCCGACAGTTCTTCAAGTGTAGGATATTTGTGTCTTGTATAAAGGGATGTCATCCTCAATTTTGTGAGAAGGCGTTGAGTATAGAAAAATAGTTTCCAAATTAAAAAGTTTGAATCTTGATTGAATTTGTTGAGTATCATTTCCAGCTTATGTTGGTTGTGGTCTTTGATCTGCTGAATCTCGATCAAAAACTTGATTATGTTCTCAAGATAAATCTGCAATAAAAATGGAGCAAGAAAAACAACCAAGAACAAGCCGGGCACTCCAGTGCAATTGTACGACTTGTCTACATAATGAAACATCTGAAAACCTCAGAGTATCAACAACCAGTATTGGCTAATTTTGATCCCCAAACGTCCGTGGACAGCCATGGACCTGGCACATCCATTTTGAGCCTCCATTTGTGCATGCATGCAACCATGTTCCCTCCATCATCCCCAAATTGTCCGGTTAAATGCATGCCATTGATGCGGATGGAGAGAGAAAGAGAAAATAAATAATAAAGAAAGATAAAAATGGTAGGTGTGGGTCGGATCCTACGTGGATGGTTGCCCAGAATCCTCATATCCTCCAAGTATTTTGTGTGAATTGGGATTTGCGGACAGCCCGGTCATGTCCAGAAATGACTGGGCCTTCCGATTGGACGTTTGGGGGGTCTAGTTGTGGATTCTCTTACTAGCTCATCACTCACTTTCCCTCTATCACACACGCACATGTGCACACACGTGTGTCAGTGTCACACAACATACCACATCCATCTCAGCTCATGCTTCTACTTGAGAGCTCAGCTCGGATCAACTTCA
This sequence comes from Elymus sibiricus, assembly GCA_039707655.1. Classification (NCBI taxonomy): domain Eukaryota; kingdom Viridiplantae; phylum Streptophyta; class Magnoliopsida; order Poales; family Poaceae; genus Elymus; species Elymus sibiricus. The sequence continues at coordinate 507,521,993 of CM077675.1, forward strand.
TCTTTATAAGCCAGCAACGACACATATACACAATGACACTAGTCATCGTCAAAGGAAAATGTCCAAAACAAACCTTCAACATGTAAGCGAAAGTTGAATCGAACTTTGAACACCTAATCCTTGACATCAACACACTAAACCTTGAAAGCCTAATTCCTTAAATCAGCACATCAAACTGTCTCATCCCAACCTATTTTGAACCTTGAGAGCCTTCCCAAACAGGGATTGTCGACGTGGGAGGCCAAACCCGGGATTGTTGGCTGCGGCTGAGGCTATGTGCCGCCCACCGTGAATCTTATCATGGGGTCGTTTACAAGAGCCATTGATGGACCGTCCGAATAACCACGTGGACATGTCACACTGACGTCACTCATTTCTGTCTTTATTTTTTTCCAGGTTTTTTAATTTTTGTACTATTATTTTACGAATGTTTATATTTTGAAATAATCTAAATATATATGTTATGAAAAACACTTCACATAAAATTTGGAAAAATGTTAAGCAAGCATTCGACGTGTATAGGAAAATGTTAACCATGCTTTTGACGTGTATAGGAAAATGTTAATCATGTGTAAGAATACAGTTTTACACATTTCAAAAAATTAAGTGATTTTTTAAAAACTTTATACCGTGTGTAATTCAAAAAAATTATTCCGTACATTCAGAAATATGTCAGATTTATAACAAATTATGAGTTTCAAAAAATGTGTTTGTGACATTTTGAAAAGAACGTGTATACACCGTTAAAAAAATGCTTGCCTAATGAAAAAAAGTTTCAGACCATTAAAAAATGTGATTGACTAGTATTAAAAAAGGTATACAATTTAAAAAACATTTTAACCATGAAAAACATGCTCTCGTAGTTTTAAAAACTTGTTTATTGTCATTAAGAAAATATACAACGTCTATTTGGAAAACAGATTACCGTGTATTAAAAAAAGTGTTGAAAACATGTATTTTAAAAAATGTACATAACGCACGAGAAAAAAACCCAAAGTGTATCAAAAAATACTTCATGTGTGCGCTAAAAGGGTAGATTGTGCACTAGGAAAAAGTAGGCATGTGTCTAAAAATAAAACCAACTAAAATCAGCAAAGAAACAAAAAATAAGCAAAAAAACAAACAATACAAAGAAAACCCAGAAAGAAAGAAAAGAAAACCAAAATTATAACAAAGAAAAAAACAGAGAAAACAAGTGAAAAAACAAAGTATAACGAGAAAAACAAAATATAACAAAAGTAAAAGGAAAGCCAATGAAATACAATTGAAAAACTCGTGAAAAACAAAAGAAAAAAAGGAAACAATTTAAAAAGTATAAAATGCAAAGGAAAACAAGAGCGGGGAGCGAATCTACATCTACGCACGAGAGTAGCAAGCAACTGCGCTAATGGCCTAGCCCGATTGGCTCGCCCGATTCCTAATGTCCCGTCAGCTACCAACGTTGTTAGGGTTGGACTTACCACCTCAGCTAATACCAGATAAACGCTCTCGAAATTCAAAATAGACCGGGACCAGAGAGTTCGGTATGCTGATTTTAGGGATTTATAGTTTAGAATTCGATTTAGCATTCGTCTATAAGTTTATGGTTCATTTTGGACCTTTTCCAGACCTTTTTCCTCATCAAAGCGGTAGCTATAGTTCATAATTCAATTTAGCATTGGTGTACAGGTTTAAGGTTTGCTTTGGACCTCTTCCTCACCAAAGCGGTAGCTCGATCCCAAGGCATCGCCCATGCCTTTCGGCTTTCGCATGCTCGATCTCCGTCCCCCTCGCCTCTTGAGGTCTTGCTCAAAGCCGTGGCAGGGTTGCCTTGCTCTCCTGAATCTCGATCAGAACCTGATTTTGTTGATCTGCAATCACAAAAAAATAGGAATAAAAACAGAGGCCAGAAACCAAGAACGATCCTGGCATTGCAGTGCAACAGTGCCACTTGTCTTGTCTGACACAACGGTACAGCTGAAAACTTCATTGCACACTAAACTCTTTATAAGCCAGCAACTTGTAAAAGCCAGCAACGACACATAGACACAATGACACTAGTCATCGTCAAAGGAAAATGTCCAAAACAAACCTTCAACTTGTAAACGAAAGTTGAATCGAACTTTGAACACCTAGTCCTTGACATCAGCACACTAAACTCTTCCATCCCTGTTTATTTTGAATCTTGGGAGTGTTCCCAAACAGCAACGGCATATGGACACAACTACACCAGCCATCAGCAAAGGCAAAAAGTCCAAAACAAACCTTGAACTTGTAGATGAAAGTCGGATCGAACCCTGAACACCTAATTCCTTAAATCAGCACATGAAACTCCCTGATCCCAGCCTATTTTGAACCTTGAGAGCCTTTCCAAACAGGGATTGTCGACGTGGCAGGTCAAACCCGGGATTGTTGGATGCGGCTGAGGCTATGTGCCGCCCACCTTGAATAATATCATGGGGTCATTTACAAGAGCCATAGTTGGACTGGCCAAATAACCAAGTGGACATGTCACGCTCACGTCACTCATTTTTGTCTTCCATTTTTCTAGATTTTTCAATTTTTGTACTATTATTTTATGAATGTTTATATTTTTAAATAATCGAAATATATATGTTATGAAAAACACTTCACATAAAATTTGGAAAATGTTAACCATGCATTCGACGTGTATTGGAAAATGTTAACCATGCTTTCGACGTGTATAGGAAAATGTTAATCATGTGTAAAAATAATGTTTCACGTTTTTTACAAAATGTACGTGATTTTGTAAAAAAAATATACCGCGTGTGATTCAAAACAATTGTTCCCTACATTCAGAAAAATGTCAGATTTACAAAAAATTATAAGTTTCAAAAATTGTGTTTGTGACATTTTGAAAAGAACGTGTATACAATGTAAAAAAAATGCTTCCCTAATGAAAAAAAAAGTTTCATACCATTCAAAAATGTGATTGACTAGTATTAAAAAAAGTTTATACAATTTAAAAAATATTTAAACGATGTAAAATATATTCCAATGTTTTAAAAACTTGTGTATTGTCATTAAGAAAATATACACCATCTATTTGGAAAACAAATTACCGTGTATTAAAAAAGTGTTGAAAACATGTATTTAAACAAAATGTGCATAACGCACAAGAAAAACACCCAAAGTGTATAAAAAAATACTTCATGTGTGCGCTAAAAAGGTACATTGCGCACTGAGAAAAAGTAGACATGTGTGTAAAATTAAAACCAACTAAAATCAGCAAAGAAACAAAAAATAAGCAGAAAAACAAACAATACAAAGAAATCTCAGAAAGAAACAAAACAAAACCAAAATTATAACAAATAAAGAAAAACCAGAGAAAACCAGTGAAAAACAAAGCATAATGAAGAAAACAAAGTACAACAAAGGAAAAAAGAAAGCCAAAGAAAAACAATAGAAAAACTGGTGAAAAAGAAAAGAAAATAAGGAAAAAAAGAAAATTCAAAGGAAAACAAGAGCGGCGAGCGAATCGACATCTATGCACGAGAGTAGCAAGCGACTGCGCTAATGGCCTAGCCCGATTCGCTCACCTATAGTCGATTCTACCAACGTTGTTAGGGTTTGACTTGCCACCTCAGCGAATACCAGATAAACGCTCTCCAAATTTAGAATAAACCAGGATCAGAGAGTTTGGTATGCTGATTTTAGAGATTTGTAGTTCAGAATTTCATTTAGCGTTCGTCTGCAAGTTTATGATTTGTTTTGGACCTTTTCCTCATCGAAGCGGTAGCTGTAGTTTCATAATTCAATTTAGCATTCGTGCACAAGTTTAAGGTTTGTTGTAGACCTTTTCCTCACCAAAGCGATAGCTCGATCCCAAGGCATGGCACGCACCTTTCGCATGCTCCATCTCCTTCCCCCTCGCTATTGAGGTCTTCCTCCAAGCCGTGGCAGGGTAGCCTTGCTCTCCTGAATCTCGATCAGAAACCTGATTTTGTTGATCTGCAATCAGAAAAAAAAGGAGTAAAAACAGAAGCCAGAAACCAAGAACGATCCTGGCATTACAGTGCAACAGTGCCACTTGTCTTGTCTGACACAACGGTACAGCTGAAAACTTCATTGCACACGTGCACGCGCGTGTGTCACTGTCAGACAACAGACCATGTCCAGCTCAACTGATACTCCATAGAGCTCAGCTGGGATCACCGTCTCCATCTTTATAAGCAGCAACGGCACACGGACACAAACACACACCGGTCTCACGCACGCACGCAGGTGTACACGGACCATCATAAAGCCTAGCTATCTAGCTCTGAAGTGTCCAGCTCGGCGGCCATGGCGCGCGCCTTCGTGCGCTCCATCTCCTTCCCGCTGAGCCCGTCGAGGTCGCCGTCCTCCTCCAAGCCGCGCGCGCCGTCGTCGTCGTCGTACCACGCGCGGTCCGTGAGCCTGCCGTGCCGGTCGCACCCGATCCTAGCGCACCTCCACACGCACATCCGCGCCGTGCGCGCCTGGGCGCAGCAGGGCCCAGCGGCGTTGGCCTCCTCCGTCGCAGCGGGGCTGGCGCACGTCGACGCCCTCCACACCGCGGTCGGCGACCTGCTCGACCTGCCAGAGGCCCAGGCCGCGCTCTCCGGCGCCGGCGGCAGCGTGGACCGCCTCCTCGACTCCTTCCTCCGCCTCGCCGACGCGCACGGCAGCTTCCAGGAGGCCGTGGTCGCGCTCAAGCAGGACGTCGCCGAGGCACTGGCCGCCGTGCGGCGCCGCGACGGTGCGCGCCTAGCCTCGGCCGTGCGGGCGCAGCGCAGGGCCGGCAAGGAGCTCACGCGCCTCGCCGCGATGGCGAGGGAGTGCGCCGTGAGGCCGTCGCGCCTCAGCATCCTCAGCGGTGGTCAAGGCAGCGCGGCCGAAGCCGAGGTGACGGGGCTGCTGATGGAGTCGGCCGCGGCCACGGCCTCCGCGTCCGCCGCGCTGTTCGGGGCCATGGCGGCAATGGCAGGTTCCGTGGAGGCCGAGTCGTGCTCATGCAAGGGCACGGCGGCGCTGGTGTGCCTGGTGAAGAAGAACAAGAAGAAGTCGTCGGCGCCGGGGTCTGGGGAGGACGAGATGGCGGTGGCGGCCGTGGCGGAGAGGCTGGAGGAGCTGGAGGAGTGCATCGAGGAGCTGGAGGCCGGCAGCGAGAAGGTGTTCCGGAGCCTCGTCCAGACCAGGGTCGCGCTCCTCAACATCCACACTCTCCACATCTTCTAGCTTCCTATTATCATCCATGAAATTAGTGGTAGCAATCCAGTGTAACTGTAAGTAAGTAGATGATTAATCGAAGAAGAATTTGTGCAACTCTTGCATACGTCTGATTGTAACCCAATGTTAGTAGTACAAATCTTGGTTCTGCGCATCATTTCGTGTTCAGAATTTAGTACACTCTTCATACTGTTAAAACAAAAGTGAAGAGTGGTAAATTATGCAGTAGTGATCATTCATCAGTAGTAATCTTGCCATCATCCGGGGGAAGGGGAGTTCCGCCACCTGAATATATTACTGAAAGAGTCATAGCAAGCTGTGGAACAGAATTATAGAGGCACGTTACAAGGTGCAGAGAAGAATAGACGCCAATAGGAGACGACCTCCTTGTCACAAGGTTTGGAGAGTCTATGTGACTAAATGTCCAAGTCTTAGATGATTAATCTGACATAGGTAGATGAGTGTATATTTATGGCCCTAATGGCCATATCGTTTCTGGTATCCCAGTTCTTTCAGAGGATCGTTTGTAACACGAATGTCCAGCCGCGAGCCGGAACAGTCAGGGAAAACAAAGCATCCCATAGGTCGTCAATGGGGCCAGATATAGGAGTGATTCCCAGCGGCTACCAGATGGTCGGTGTCGGTGTCGAAACCGGCGGATCTCGGTTAAGGGGTCCCGAATTGTGAATCTAGGAACGATGCTAACAAGGGACGAAGGGGACAGTGTTTACCCAGGTTTGGGCCCTCGTGAGGTAAAACCCTACGTCCTGCTTGATTATACTGATGAATGAGATGGTTACAGAGTTGATCTGCCTCGATATCAAAAGAGCTAAACCCTAATGAATTGAGTTGTTCCTTCTACGAACTAAGCCCCCTGGTTTATATAGACACCAGGGGTCCCTAGGGTTACAGATGGTCGGTTTCTATCCGGGCACAGATACGCCCATTCTGACTTGGAGGACACACCAAGTCTTCGGGCCTCCTCCTTCCGAACACGGGATTGTCTGATAACTTGGCCTTCTAGCAATTGCTCCTGTACGGCCCATAAGGGATGAATCCACGGCCCGAGGACCCCTTAGTCCCGGACTCCCTCGGTAGCCCCCGAACTTGCCTCCAATGCCGAGGCACTTCATGTTTGGCAGCTTCATTCACCAAGGGTCATCGGCTTGCGAGGCGAGTTCTTCTCTCCTCCGATTCATCAGACAATAACCTGACCACATTAAGAATCCCCGACTGCCCGGAGAGGCACGTGCCCACAACATCGATTTCTCTGCCCGAGGCTCAACGAAACTCCTCGATTCCTGTGCCCCAATAGAAGGTAGGCATCTCAACAGTCCTTTTACGGAAATACCCTCGACAAGCCAAGGGATAAGCGCCTATTTATAGCAAGTCGAACTTGTCGTAGGCAACGCTTCCTCCTCGTCCGTCTCTAAGGAACTCTAGCATCAACCAAACTTTGGAGGCATGGTGAGTGTCCCAGGTTCTTCCTCGCGCCCTCACGGCCGCCTTCCCGGCGACTGGGCCAGCTTTTCTGTCTCTCTCCTCTGGCTGCGCAGTCTCGAGACGCAGGGGTATCTTCCTACTTCGGATCTGGCGCCTACTCGCGCATGGTTAACATACGCGAACTGCGTGGCTTTCGCGGAGAACTTCCCCACGCCCCGCCCAGAAGAGAGGGTATGCTTCACCTCCTTCCTCCTACGAGGCCTAGGTTTTCCCATTCACCCCTTCTTGAGGGGCCTCTTGGAGTTCTATGGGATCCAGCTCAACAACCTTACCCCCGGGTCAATCCTGCATATCTCGGGCTTTGTCGCCCTTTGCGAGATGTTCCTTGGTTGCGAGCCCCACTTCGATCTATGGCGAAAATATTTCTGCCTCGTCCCCCGAACTCGGGGAGGAACAATCCGGGAAGTGGGCGGAGCCGAGGTGTGGCGCATAGCCGGGACGGGGTACCTCGTCGGAACTCCAAAGAAGGAATCCGAGGAGTGGGCTTCGGACTGGTTCTATATCGAGGACATCCCCTTATTCGACCCAGCTCGAAGAGGTGTGCCCGAATACTCCGAGGCCCCTTTAAAGAAGCGATTCAACTGGCGTCCGAGGAGCGCCTCACAAGAGAAGAGCGCCGAAGTAAAGTGCCTGGTCGCCAGAGTGAAGCTGCTGGGCCACAGTAAGCTAACCATTATCGACGTAATGGCCGCTGCTATCACCCGTTGCGTTCAACCCTTGCAATAAAGGATCCATCCCCTATGGAGCTATAATGGGACGAGCGACACGACCCGTTGCAAAAGACTGGGGCCTGCCGACCAAGCGGCACTGGCAGTCATGTTGGCCGACCTCTTCAAAGGAGAAAAGGAAGATTTTGTTCGCCTACCGACCAGGGAAGGCTACTCGAATCATAACCCCATTGAATGGGTAAGTTCATTCATACTCCCTACCCTCGGATCATCAATTCTTGATTTCACTGACCGGAAGTGTGTTTTCCCCCAAACAGCAATGGAGGCGTCAGGTTGAGACAGTTAAATGAACCACCCCACAACCGGAGGATTATTCCCGCAGCGACGACCCCAGATTTCACGATGATCCGGAGCTTTTAATTGAGTTTGAGGACGGGACCTTCTATTCGAGGAGCGTTGATGGATCCAAGGTGGCTCTCCAAGCCGATCATCCTGGGTCACTCCCTTCCTCTACGACCAGCGAGAAGTAGGCTTCCTCTTGGAAAAGACGTTCGTCCCCTGTAATCCCGATCTCATCGACCTCTGTCCCCAAGGGCCGCCGGTCTACACACCGGTCACCTTTGGAAACTACTCCATCAGGGTCTGCGCCTAACAATGGCCGGGCTCCTGGGCCAGAGACTGCGGAGGAAGTTTTACCGACCACTCCTCCTACTAAAAGGAATTTAACCTTGCAGTTCAGTCTCTGTTTTTGTGTGTTTCGAACATTCATGTTTTTTAAACTGTCATATTTAGGAGACGAGTAGAACCACCTCCGTCCGAAGACGCCGAGAAAACGCCGAGCGATCCCCAACCAGGGTCTCTGGTACATGCCGAAGTGAATGCGAGAATTCCCACCGCGGGCCAACATCCCGAGGATACAGGGGATGTCTCGGCTACCAACTCTGAGGTTGAAAGTGCGATGAATCACCGACGACGGAGGGAGGCACTGCGTCACTCCGTATTTTCCGATCAGGAGTTCAATCCTCTTAATTCCGTAGACTCATACCTCGGGGCCGCTCGAGCTGGTCTTGATGGAACCGCTAAAATAATATCTGCCAGCCTGCAGGTAAATGATCGGCTCAAAAGGCCAATCATTATCCGCAACCCAGTAGCCCCCGAGCCTTAATTTGGTCGGAACGGACGAATTCAAGGGTCTAACAACTATGTTCATGTGCATGTAGGTTTCAAAGCAATGGAACGAGAAGCTGTCTACGGATCTCGAGTCAAGTCGAGCAGAGCTGCAGGAAGTTAGAACCGAACTCGAATAGGTGAAGAAATTCACTCGGGAGGCGCATGGTGAGTACAAAGTATTGCTTCTTGTGCCAGAGTTATTTAGAGCACATCACTTCTGACGAAGGATTGTTTCCTAGCAGCCGAGTCCATAGGGCAATTGCAGAAGGATTTGGATGCCTCCCGACAATCCCAAAGGTATGTTGAATCCTAGCTAGAGGCCGAGCACCGTGTATTGACTCGAAGTCTTGAGGACAAAAACCAGCTCAAAGCGGAAAACCAGCGACAGGACGAAGAAATTAAGAGCTTGAGAGCTCACTTGGAACAATCCTGCCAAGAAAACCAACGATTGAAGGGTGGCATGTATTGTAAGTGAAAATCTAACCTTCATCCCACCAAGTTATTTGTATTGAGTGTAAGGAGCATTGTTTATTTCCTGTCCAGGTCTCCTGACCGGGCGTCCCGAGGAAGAAGTTAGCTCGTATGGAGTAGATCTTTTAAAGGAACTGTCCGTTGTGCACGAGCAGGCTCAGAGGGCGATAAGGGTTCACTACTGGAATCAGGTGCTTTGCCGTCCGCCACGGCGGACGGCAAAGGGTAGGTCCACTGACGGCAAAGCCTTTGCCATCCGCCAGCAGACGGCCAAAATTTTGGCACTGTGAACTCCGGTAAAGGGGTGCGTTGCCGTCTGCCTCGGCTCAGCGGACGGCAAAGACTTTTTGCCGTCAGCCTGCAGACGGCAAAGCGGCTGGACGGCCTATCACTGGAGTTAGCCCCGTTAGTGGCTAACGGTAGCCTTCGCCGTCTGCCACTGATGGCAAAGAGCTATGTACCTTTGCCGTCTGCCCGCGGACGGCCACGCCACACGGCCCTTTGCCGTCTGCCCCCGGACGGCCACGCCACACGGCCCTTTGCCGTCTGCCCCCGGACGGCAAAGAGACCAAATGGCCCCAGGCCTGCTGCTCCCAGGTTGTACAGGGGACTGCCACGTGCTGCCTTTGCCGTCTGTGGCAGACGGCAAAGAGGCAGTATTGCCCCTGTTTTTTCTATTTTTTGTTATATCCAACAATTTTCACAGGCAAAATATGATATATATATATACATATATTTCACAGAAACCATATTCTTGCCATACTGATGATCATCCAACAAACATACCAAATCAAAAGTATCAAATGTCACATTGTTCACCATATTACAATAGTTTCATCCATACATACATAGTTTCATCCATATGTAGCAAGTTTCACATTGTTCATCGATACAAAATCAAAAAAACAAGTAACACAAGCACTCCATCAACCACAAGCACTCCATCAATGCAAGCTTCCGTGAAGTGAATCTAATCTGCAAAATGGGAAATAAGTAAGTTAGATGAAGAAGACTAGAAGAAGAAGAAGAAGAAGAAGAAGAGGAAGAAGATGAAGAAGCGTTTTTCTTCTCTTTCTCTTTCTCCTCTTGTTGTCATTTTGCAAGAAAATAAGCTAAGTATATGGCATTTCTGAGGTTACCAAGTCTATTATGCCATTTTTGAGTTAACTAAGCTTATTATGTCATTGTGGAGGAAATAAAGCTAAGTATAGGTAATTCTGGAACTAAGTGAGCTTATTATCTCATTTTGTAGGAAGCAAAGCTAAGTATAGGTCATTTTAGAGCTAACTTAGGTAAAATAGGTCATTTTGGAGGTAAGTAAGCTTACTATGCCATTTTAGAGGAAACAAAGCTAACTTAGGTAAAATATGACATTTCTAAGCTAACCAGGTTGAATTGAGACTTCAGAGCCATTACTTGCGCGATGGCATCCAGCTGACAAAGCTCAGTGTGCTCATGGAGAGGATGTTTTGAAGACTCCAACATTTCATAGAATGACTTTGCAGATTCCTCCATCTCATCGTTCGAATCCCGAGCATCATCAAAGTCTTGCACCATGTCTTCGATCCCAGTACCATGCTCGTCGTTGCCACGATGAACCACCTCAGCTCTCGCACGTTGGGCAGACTCACCATGAAAAGTCCACACCGTATAATTAGGCTTAAACCCCCACTTCTGTAGGTGTTTACCCATTCTACCCTCTGTCTGCCTTTTAAAGTTGTCGCACCGAGGATAGGGACACCATGTTTTTTCCTGGCCATTTGCAAATGCGGCTCTCACAAACCCCTTGGTATTTGTTAACCAGTCTTTGGTCATGTCTTTCTGACTGGTGTGACCGGTGTACATCCACGCACGATCACTCATCTTGCCTAGCTACTGGACACACAAGAAATATATATATAATTCAGGATATATATTCATCAGTTAATCAAGTTTGTCAGTTTTATTACGTCCATGCAACCTACACGCTAATAGGTAAAGATAGGTCCTAATCCCACCCGAGTATGTGTAGATTGGGTTCGTTTTCCCATGCTCTGCTCCGGATCCGACGCAGAATTTTGACAGTACCTCCCCGCTGTTCTCCTGATACACGTCTCGGCAATAAGCAAAGAGGATGTGTACCCGGAGAACAACAGGGAGGCACTGACGAAATTCGGCATCGGATCTGGAGCAGAGCATACGGGAAAACGAACCCAATCTACACATACTCGGGCTGTCTGTGGATAACGTTGGACAATTCGAAAGGATGGCGGTTATAAATATGCAAGGACATGCATATTTATAGATGCCTCCCTTTCGAACGGGAGACACATACTGGTCACGCATACTGTTCATTTGAAGACACCTATAGCTAGCAAGTTTCATCGGCACGAAGACAGGAACAGAGCAAATTAAGGGGGGGAGGAGATGTCATTTGTGCTCACCCACGAACGCAGCAGGGGAGCTCGTCCAACGCACAGGGAGGTCGTCGAACACCAGACCCTCGCAGCGACGAAACAACTACACATTGAAATCCACCCGATCAACACAAATATGATGTTTTTCATAACAAAATCGGAATATATATATGACCTAACTGATAATTTACAAAACTAAGACCCCATCGGCCTCTGGAAGGCCGAAGAGCACCTTTTCGATCAAAAGGAGGCCGAAGAGGTGTCGGGGGTCGGGGTCGGGGGTCAGTGGCGTCGGGTGTCAGTGGCGTCGGGGGTCGGGGGTCAGTGGCGTCGGGGGTCAGTGGCGTCGGGGGTCGGGGGTAGGGGTCAGTGGCGTCGGGAGTCAGTGGCGTCGGGGGTCGGGGGTCAGTGGCGTCAGGGGTCGGGGGTCAGTGGCGTCGAGGGTCGGGGGTCAGTGGCGTCATGGGTCGGGGGTCAGTGGCATCGGGGGTCGGGGGTCAGTGGGGGTTAGTGGCGTCGGGGGTCTTCTTCTTCTTCTTCTTCTTCTTCTTCTTCTTCTTCTTCTTCTTCTTCTCCTTCTTCTTCTTCTCCTTCTCCTTCTTCTTCTTCTTCTCCTCTCCTCTTTTTCTTCTTCTTCTTCTTCTTCTTTTTTCTTCTCCTCCTCTTCTCCTCTTTTTATTCTTCTTCTTCTTCTTCTTCTTCTTCTTCTTCTTCTTCTTCTTCTTCTTTTCTTCTCCTCTAACTAAGCTAATTACAATAGCTAATTATTAACTAACCTAACTAAGTTAATTAATAGTCACTAATTAACAACTAACCTAACTAAGCTAATTAACAGTAGCTAATTAACAACTAACCTAACTAAGCTAATTAACAAATTAAACGAAAAAAGAAGGAAAAAAGAGGGACTCACCGGAGGGGGGCGACCGGGCGACAGGGACGGCGCAGGGAGGCCGGGCGTAGACGGACCAACAGATCAACGGGGAGGAGGGGGCGCGGGGAGGAGGGGAGCGGTGGTCGAGGAGGGGGGCGGTGGTGCAGGAGGGGCGGCGCGGCGGTGGAGGAGGGGGTCGCGGGGAGAGGGGGCGCGGGGAGGAGGCCGGGGCGGTGGTGGAGGAGGGGGCGCGGGGAGGAGGGGGCGGTGGTGGAGGTGGGGGGCACGGTGGTGGAGGACGGGGTCGCGGGGAGGAGGGGGGCCCGGGGAGGAGGGGGTGGTGGTGGAGGAGGGCTCGCCGCGGGGAGGGCTTGCTCCGGCGGCGGGGCGCGGGGAGGAGGGGAGGGCTCGCTCCGGCGGCGGGGGCGCGGCGGTGGGTTTCGGGGGTGCGGGGAGAGAGAGAGATGCAGCCGTTATGGGGGGAGAGGGGGGTTTGGGGTGGGGGCCGACGACCGTTAGGGCGCCATCTTCTTTGCCGTCTGCCAGCTGACGGCAAAGAGGCAAAAGGCAGACGGCAAAGAGTAGCGGACGACATCCATAACGTCCGGTTGACCAACGGTCCAGTGGGTCCACCCCCGTGCTCTTTGCCGTCTGCCTTTCGGCTCTTTGCCGTCAGCTGGCAGACGGCAAAGAGCTGACTGATGGCAAATTAAATCTTTGCCATCAGTCAGCTCTTTGCCGTCCGGTTTGTGGCAGCTGACGGCAAAGACCCTCTTTGCCATCAGCCAGCAGACGGCAAAGAACAGGCAGATGGCAAAGCACCTGATTCCAGTAGTGGTTATGGTTAAAGCCTTATGGCCGGCTCAGACGCCTCCGGAAGGGATGGCAGAGTTGGCCGAGAAGTTCAAGGGAGCTCAGAGTCGTTTCGAGCTTTGGAAGACCTCCGCTTGCCGAGCAGGAGCCCTAGAAGCGTGGGCCATGGTCAAGACCCGCTTTACCAAACTCAACCCGGAGCATATGGCCCGGGTTGGGCCCGTAGGGCCGGATGGTAAAGAGGTGCCAGTGAGCTTGGTTTATGACCAAGTGATGCCTGCTGCTCGAATGTCACAGGAAGATTGTGCCCTAGACACCATAATAGACCATCTTGAGTGACGACCTTTAGTTTTGAATCTATGTAACGATGTACTTTTTTATCAAAACCCACTCTGTCCATGCTGTAAACGTTGTCTTAACCGGTCGTCGGCCTCTGTCTCCGTTGCCAATAGCTATGGAGTATTCCGGACTAAGCATCCGGTGATAACAGGGAATTGTCTCGGGAAACTAAGCAATCAGACCTTGTGGTTCGAACAGACGAAACGTGCATGGGGAGGTATGTTATATTACTATTTAACGTAAGAAACATCTTCCAAAGAAAATAGTTCCTCTATGGGTTCCTTTCTTTAGGTTACTACGTGAACCGTAGATGTCATAGTCGTGTATCTGTATTATGCGGATGATTTTGCTGCTTGGGGGGAATAGCCCCCATGTACGGCAAGAAGTGTCAACTCTACCTTTATTTTCTTCCTAGCCGACCAATTTGTATCATAAGAATGCAAGCCTTCGGCTTCGCCCGTCTGAGGTACGTGTCCGGGTAACCCGGCCGTAACAATCACAGAGGTGCTCCCTTTACCCCCTAGCCGAACAATCGGGAACGTAGGGGCTAAGCATAGGAGCAAGGCAATCCGGCTTGGCTAAGACTTAAGCCTAATTGGTGCATAGGTGGCATGGAAGTGGTGTTGGGAGAGTGTATATAATACGAATAGCCAGAGTAAGTGAGGTGGCTTCTTGACGGAGCCCCCAGGTGATTGCCAGGTAAAACATTTACCGATGAGATCATAGTTCGGTTAAGCCGAACAAAAGTTTAGAGAGAAGGTCTAGCCACTCCTACAAAGGAAAATAAAAGAAAAAGAAAAGAAATACAAGGGTTTGGTGGGGGACAAGGCGACATCGGTCTATCTGTAGAAGCGCCGGAGGCGAGCTGCGTTCCATGGGTTTGGTTCGAGACGATTGTCCTGCGGATTGCGAAGACGGTAAGCTCCTCCTGTCAGTACTTCGTCAATTATAAAAGGGTCCTCCCAATTTTGTTTGAGCTCATGCTTCTGCTTCTCTGGGAGGCGTAAGACCAACTCGCCGACGTTATGGACTTTAGCTCGAACCTCCCTCCTCTGGTACCGCCGAGCCTGCTGTTGATAGAAAGTAGATCGAGCCCGGGCTATGTCGCGCTCCCCCTCCAAGGCGTCTAGGTCGTCTTGCCGATCTATCTCGGCTTCTTTCTCCTTGTACATGTGAACTCTTGGCGCGTCATGAATGATGTCACAAGGGAGGACTGCTTCCGCCCCGTACACCATAAAAAATGGTGTGTATCCCGTTGATCGGTTCGGAGTTGTACGCATGCCCCACAACACGGAATCGAATTCCTCAACCCAATGGCAGTCGGACTCTTGAAGTGATCGGACCAGGCGAGGTTTAATACCGCTCATAATGAGACCGTTGGCCCATTCAATTTGTCCGTTAGTTTGTGGGTGGTATACCGAGGCGTAATCGAGCTTGATACCTAGGTTGGAGCACCAGTCCTTGACCTCCTGGGCGGTGAAGTTGGTTCCATTGTCGGTTATTATAATGTGTGGGACACCGTAACGGTGCACCACGTCGGATATAAGGTCGATGCCGGTCCTGATTTTGCTGAACTTACTGGCTTTGCTTCGATCCATTTAGTGAATTTATCGACCATGACCGGTAAGCATTTCTTTTTCTTGGTCCCCCCTTTAAGTGGTCCGACCATATCTAATCCCCATACCGCAAAAGGCCATGTGATGGGTATCGTCCGAAGAGCCGTTGGAGGCATGTGGCTTTGATTAGCAAAGAGTTGACAGATGACACAATGTTGAACGAGTATGTGAGCGTCAGTTCGGGCAGTGGGCCCGAAGAACCCGGCTCGAAAAGCTTGCTTACCAGGGCCCATGCTGCCGCGTGGTGGCCGCCCATACCTGCATGTATCTCTGCCAAGAGCTGTCTTCCTTCTTCTTTAGATTTGCACCGTTGGAGGACCCCCGTGGTGCTCTTTTTGTACAATTCTCCTTCATTGACCTTCTAGGCTTTCGATCACCGCACTATGCGCCTCGCCTCCTGATACGTCTCCAACGTATCTATAATTTTTGCTTGTTCCATGCTGTTATATTATCATTCTTGGGTGTTTTACAATCATTTTACTACAATTTTATACTATTTTTGGGACTAACCTATTAACCTAGAGCCTAGTGCCAGTTTCTGTTTTTTTCCGTGTTTTTGAGTTTTACAGGAAAGGAATATCAAACGGAGTCCAAACGAAATAAAAATCTACGGTGATTTTTTATGGACCAGAAGAAGCCCAGGGAGCGTTGGAGTTGGGCCAGAAGAGCCACGAGGCCACCACAAGCCTGGGGGGCGCCCCCCCCCCCTAGGACGCGCCCCCCTGGCTTGTCGCCGCCTCGTGGCCCACCTTGACTTGTTTTCGACGCCAAAAATTCTTATAAATATAGAAACCCCCAGAAACAAACCGAGACCAGGAGTTTCGCCGCCGCAAGCCTCCAGAGCCACGAAAAACCAATCGGGAACCCGTTCCGGCACCCTGCCGGAGGGGGAAACCATCACCGGAGGCCATCTTCATCATCCCGGCGGTCTCCATGACGAGGAGGGAGTAGTTCACCCTCGGGGCTGAGGGTATGTACCAGTAGCTATGTGTTTGATCTCTCTCTCTCGTGTTCTTGAGATGACACGATCTTGATGTACCGCGAGCTTTATTAATATAGATGAATCATATGGAGTTTTCCCCTCTCTATCTTCTTGTGATGAATTAAGTTTTCCCTTTAAAGTTTTCTTATCGGATTGAGTCTTTAAGGATTTGAGAACACTTGATGTATGTCTTGCGATGGGATATCCGTGGTGACAATGGGATGTTCTATTGATCCACTTGATGTATGTTTTGGTGATCAATTTGCGGGTTCCGTGACCTTGGGAATCTATGCATAGGGGTTGGCACACGTTTTTGTCTTGACTCTCCGGTAGAAACTTTGGGGCACTCTTTGAAGTTCTTTGTGTTGGATTGAACATGATGAATCTGAAATTGTGTGATGCATATCGTATAATCAAGCCCATGGGTACTCGTGGTGACATTGGAGTATCTAGGTGACATTAGTGTTTTGGTTGATGTGTATCTTAAGGTGTTATTTTAGTACGAACTCTAGGGCTGTTCATGACACTTATAGGGATAGCTCATACGATTGATCGGAAAAGAAAACTTTGAGGTGGTTTCGTACCCTACAATAATTTCTTTGTTTGTTCTCCGTTATTTGTGACTTTGGAGTGAACTCTTTGTTGCACGTGAGGGATTTACATATGATTCAACTATGTTAGTATTGTTGAGAGAACTTGCACTAGTGAAAGTATGAACCCTAGGCCTTGTTTTCAAGAATTGCAATACCGTTTTTGCTCACTTTTGTTACTTGCTACCTTGCTGTTTTTATATTTTCAGATTACAAAAACCTATATCTACCATCCATATTGCACTTGTATCACTATCTCTTCGCCGAACTAGTGCACCTATACAATTTGCCATTGTATTGGGTGTGTTGGGGACACAAGAGACTCTTTGTTATTTGGTTGCAGGGTTGTTTGAGAGAGACCATCTTCATCCTACGCCTCCCACGGATTGATAAACCTTAGGTCATCCACTTGAGGGAAATTTGCTACTGTCCTACAAAACTCTGCGCTTGGAGGCCCAACACGAGTCTACAAGAAGAAGGTTGCGTAGTAGACATCAAGCTCTTTTCTGGCGCCGTTGCCGGGGAGGCTAGGTAAGCGGCACTCACATCCCGTCAACGAAGCTCTTTTCTGGCGCCGTTGCCGGGGAGGTGAGTGCTTGAAGGTATATCTTTAGATCTTGCAATTGAATCTTTTAGTTTCTTGTTTTATCACTAGTTTGGTCTATAAAAGAAAACTACAAAAAAATGGAATTGAGGTTGCCTCATATGCTTGTGCTCAAGTGTTAGAAGAAGAAGTTATTAAAATGTTTGGCACTAGATCTTTGAGTGATGAGCATGATTGCAATGTTGTTAGTATGAATTCTTTGAATATCCATGATGCTAATGATATGCAAAGCCACAAGCTTGGGGATGCTATGTTTGATGAATATGATATTTTTAGTCCCCCATGTTTTGATGAGCAAAACTATTATGATGATGGCATGCCTCCTATCTATGATGATTATGATGATGACATGTATGCTATAAAGAGTGATAGTAATCATGAAACTTTTCATCATGATTTTAATATTCAAAGTGGTTATGTCAATCAAGTATCTCATGATAGTTATTTTGTTGAGTTTGCTCCCACTATTATGAATGAGAAGAAAATTTCTTATGTGGAGAGTGACAAAATTTCTATGCTAGTAGATCATGAAAAGAATGCTTTATGTGCTGGTTACATTGTTGAATTCGTTCATGATGCTCCTGAAAATTATTATGAGAGAGGATCTTATCCTTCTACATATTGCAATAATATCAAGTTTCCTCTCTATGTGTTCAAAGTTTTGAAGTTATGCTTGTTTTGCCTTCCTATGCTAGTTGATTCTTGTTCCCATAAGTTGTTTGCTCACAAAATCCCTATGCATAGGAAGTGGGTTAGACTTAAATGTGCTTTCCATGAGATTCATGATGCTCTTTTGCATGTTTCAACTACTATTCTTATTTGAGCATCATTGAAATCATCATGCCTAGCTAAAAGGCATTAAAGAAAAGCGCTTGTTGGGAGACAACCCAACACTTTTACTTTCTGTTTTTGTGTGTTAACATGATTAAGCTACTGTATTAATCATGTTTTGTATCTTTTATTTCAATAAAGTGCCAAGTAAAGCCTTTGGGATGACTCACAAGATTAGTAGAATCGATGCTGAACCAAAACAGAATTTTTTGACTCCAGTACAGGAATTTACATTTTTTACTGGAGCGTGATAATGATCTGAAATTTTTATAAAGTCTTGAGATACAAATTATTCAGGTTGTGCTAATTTTTCAGAATTTTTAGAGATAGGGAAGTATGGTTACACTACAGATCTTCACAAACTGTTCTGTTTTTGACAGATTCTGTTTTGCATGCATAGTTTGCTTGTTTTAGTGTTTCCATAGCTTATATTTAGCGGTATAAATTATGGGAATGATATATTACAGTAGGTATTATGTGAGAACAATTATGAATCTTGTCTTGACAGTACCTAAGTGAATGCTCTTTATTTATTATTCTAACCCATCTCACGAAGTTCCGTTAAGTTTTGTGTGATTGAAGTTTTCAAGTTTTGGGTGAGACACCGATATGAGGAGAACAAGGAGTGACAAGAACCTAAGATTGGGGATGCCAAAGGCACCCCCAAGGTAATATCCAAGGAACACTCAAGCGCCTAAGCTTGGGGATGCCCCGGAAGGCATCCCCTCTTTCATCTTCAACACTATCGGTATATCTTACTTGGAGCTATATTTTTATTCGTCACATAATATGAGTTTTGCTTGGAGCGTCATTTTATTTTCTTGTTCTCTGTTAGGTGTCATTTATAATCTTGTTTTTCAATAAAAAGTTCCAAGAATTGCCTTAGGATGCTTGCATTGCATGTTTGAAGTGTGCTGTGTAAAAAACAGAAACTTTTGCTGTAGTGTTTGAATTTTCATATTTTACTGGAACATGGAAAGTTTCTGAAATGTTTACACAGTATTGTCATATAAATTTCATAGCATGTCCTAAATTTTCATAATTTTTTGAGTTACAGAAGTACACTGGTTTAATACATTGCTACAGACTGTTCTGTTTGGACAGATTGCTGTCATAGTTTTGTTATCTAGTTATCCTATAGTTTCCATAGCCTATATTGATAGATATAAATTGTGGAAATGATAGTATACAGTACCTAATGTTTGAAAATTATTATGCAACTTGTCTTGGCAGTACATAAAGAGTTGATTTATTATTATGTGTACTAACCTATCTCACGAGTTTTTTCAAGTTTTGTGTGGATGATGTTTTTGAGAATAGGTGAAACCATGATATGAGAGGATTGAACGAGATACAAAAGCTCAAGCTTGGGGATGCCCAAGGCACCCCAAGTAAATATTTCAAGAAGTCTCAAGCATCTAAGCTTGGGGATGCTACGCATCCCATCTCTCTTCGTCAACTATCGGTTAACCTATGTTGAGCCTAAATTTTTATTCGTTCGCATGATGCGTGCTATTCTTGTAGTTCTATTATTGTTTAGTTTGCTGTTTGAATAAATTACTCAGATCTGAAAATATTTATTGAGAGAGAGAGAGTCCTCACATAGCTACTTAATTGTTTGACTACTCATTGATCTTCACTTATATCTTTTGAGAGTAGCTTGTCATTTCCTCTCATGCTTCACTTATACCTTTTTGAGGGATGAAATCTTTATGCTCATGTGCTTCATTTAAAATTGTTTGAGCTTGTCAAAAAAGCAATGGCAATATATGAAACTAGTCCCAAAGTGATAGATATCCAAGGAGGATATAATAAAAACTTTCATGAAGATCATGGGACAAATTAAACTTGATTCTTTGTAATAGTTTTGAAACATGATGATAGTAATATGTGAGTTATGTGAGTGAGTAATTATGCTTTAGTAGGAATATTGGTGTTAAGGTTTGTGATTCCCTATGCAAGTACGAAAGTCAATAGTTATGCAATGAAGTTATATCCTACTTGTGGTGCATTATTCGGTGTTAGTTATGTTAAATGCTCACTTATGTGAATTTTCGTTTCTTGGTTTGGTTGCTTCCCAATCTATTTGCTAGCCTCCATTTGTACTAAGTAGAAATACTACTTGTGCATCCAAAATCCTTAAACCAAGTTTTGCCTTATGAGTCCATCATACCTACCTATATGCGGTATTTCCATGCCGTTCCAAGCAAATTTGTATGTGCCATCTCTAAATTTTCAAAATAAATTTTGTCTTTTGTGTGCCCGTACCGCTCATGAAACGGTGGGGAGTGTCCAATATTTTCCCATGCTAGATGTGTTATTCTCACGATATGTGTTGATTCACTGTCATTCACGAGAAAGTGGCTGGTATTCGGGATGCCCAGTCCCATGCTCAAAAATCAAAACAAAATATAATGAAACAAAACTCCCTCAGGATTGTTGTTTGTATGGACGGTACCCGTGGATTCGGCTCGCCATGGAGTGTGATTGATTGGTGGAGGGGGAGTAAAAACTTTATTTTCTGTTTGGGAACCGCCTATGATACATCTAGCATGGAAAGTATTGTGAGCTACTTTGTCGTTTTCGTTGACAGGAAAAGCATGCCACTCAAAATAGTTTTCTCTCTCAATTTAAACCTTGAGCTCTGGCACCTCTACAAATCCCTACTTCCCTCTGCGAAGGGCCTATCTATTCACTTTATGCAATTTTTATTTTTGCTTTGAGTCTCCATCTTCTCTTATAAGCACCAACTAGGGGGCACTATGATCGTACTTGAGCATTGGGCATAGCTAATATTTGAGTGTGTTTCATGAATGGATCAATGATTGAGCATGATGGGCTAGGGATAACTTTCTTTAGTGTTGATATTTTGAAAGACATGGTTGCTTGTTGACATGCTTGAGTATTGAAGTCATTATGTTAAAACTAGACTATTGCTTTGAATCATTTACTAGTCCAAATGTCCATGCTATACAAAGAACATAAGAATATGATGAACTTGTTAGGCAGCATTCCCCATCAAAAATTCTGTTTTTATCATTTACCTACTCGAGGACGAGTAGGAATTAAGCTTGGGGATGCTGATACGTCTCCAACGTATCTATAATTTTTGCTTGTTCCATGCTGTTATATTATCATTCTTGGGTGTTTTACAATCATTTTACTACAATTTTATACTATTTTTGGGACTAACCTATTAACCTAGAGCCTAGTGCCAGTTTCTGTTTTTTCCGTGTTTTTGTATACTATTTTTGGGACTAACCTATTAACTTTGAGGTGGTTTCGTACCCTACAATAATTTCTTCGTTTGTTCTCCGCTATTTGTGACTTTGGAGTGAACTCTTTGTTGCACGTGAGGGATTTACATATGATTCAACTATGTTAGTATTGTTGAGAGAACTTGCACTAGTGAAAGTATGAACCCTAGGCCTTGTTTTCAAGCATTGCAATACCGTTTTTGCTCACTTTTGTTAGTTGCTACCTTGCTGTTTTTATATTTTCAGATTACAAAAACCTATATCTACCATCCATATTGCACTTGTATCACTATCTCTTCGCCGAACTAGTGCACCTATACAATTTGCCATTGTATTGGATGTGTTGGGGACACAAGAGACTCTTTGTTATTTGGTTGCAGGGTTGTTTGAGAGAGACCATCTTCATCCTACGCCTCCCACGGATTGATAAACCTTAGGTCATCCACTTGAGGGAAATTTGCTACTGTCCTACAAAACTCTGCGCTTGGAGGCCCAACACGAGTCTACAAGAAGAAGGTTGCTTAGTAGACATCACATCCGTTTGGTCATCGGGGAGTTCTTTGTGCAGAAGGTAGGAAAGGAAGGATTCTGTCCGCGGTGTGATTACGGCCATCACTTCATTGGCCGCGGAAGTTTCCTCAATCGTGGAACCGCCGATGAATAGCTCATCCGGATAACCCGCTCTTCGCCGTTGGTTATGGCGTCCCTGCCGTTGTCCTGCCATGCCACAGAGGGTTTGAAGAGCCTTTCTAGGAAGGTGTTTTTAGGGACTGGGTCGCGTTTGGCGCCCATATGAGTGAGGATGTCGGCAGCTTGATTGTTGTCTCTAGAGACGTGGTGGAATTCTAGTCCTTCGAATCGTGCAAATATCTTGAGGACGGCATTTCTATAGGCTGCCATTTTCGGGTTCTTAGCATCGAATTCACCATTGATCTGAGAGATGGCGAGATTGGAGTCTCCCCGTACTTCGAGCCGCTCTACGCCCATAGAAGTCACCATCCGGAGTCCATGCAACTGAGCATCGTACTCGGCCGCATTATTGGAGTCGGCGTACATGATCTGGAGGACATATTGGATATTGTCGCCGGTGGGGGATGTGAGGATGACTCCAGCCCCCAGTCCGGCGAGCGTCTTGGATCCGTCGAAGTACATTGTCCAGTGTGAGTATGTGGTGTATTCCCTAGGGAGCTCAGCCTCCGTCCATTCGGCAATGAAATTAGCAAACACCTGAGATTTAATAGCTATGCGTGGTTTATAATTGATTTTGAACGGGAGGAGTTCCATGGCCACTTGGCTAGGCGACCGGTGGCGTCCCTGTTATTGATTATATCGTTGAAGGGCTCTTCGGAGTCCAGTGTGACCGAACACTCCTGGAAATAGTGTCTAAGCTTTCGTGAAGCCATGAACACTGTGTAGGCTATCTTATGATAGTGCGGGTATCTGGTCTTGCACGGAGTAAGTACTTTTGATACATAATATACTGGTTTCTGTACCCAGTGTTTATGGCTCTCGGCCTCCCGTTCTACCACGAGTGCTGTACTGACGACCTGGTTGGTGGCCGAGATGTATAGCAACATCGGTTCGCCCGTACCGGGTGCTGTTAGTATGGGGTTGTTGGCTAGCAGCGTTTTGATTTCCTCTAGTGCAGCTGCGGCCTCATCGGTCCATTCGAAGTTCTTGGTTCGTTTCAATAGCTTGTAAAGGGGCAGAGCTTTTTCACCGAGGCGCGAGATGAAGCGGCTTAACGCCGCCACGAAGCCTGCCAGTTTTTGGACGTGTTTTAGCTCCGTGGGGACCGCTAATTGTGACAAGGCTCTGATCTTGGCCGGATTAGCTTCGATGCCCCTATGGGAGACTATGAATCCGAGCAGTTTGCCGGCGGGGACACCGAAGATGCACTTGTCTGGGTTCAGCCGTATATAATACTCCCGCAGGCTGGCGAATGTTCGGCCTAGGTCGTCCACAAGCTGGCTGACGTGTTTGGTCTTGATGACCACATCGTCGACGTACGCCTCGATGGTTTTGCCGATTTGTTTTTCCAGGCAAGTTTGAATCATGCGATGGTACGTGGCGCCTGCGTTTTTTAGTCCGAAAGGCATTGTATTGAAGCAGAATGGCCCGTAAGGGGTGATGAAGGCGGTTGTGGCTTGATCAGACTCCTTCATTTTTTATCTGATGATATCCGGAGTAAGCGTCGAGGAAGCAGAGTGAGTTGTGTCCGGCAGTGGCGTCAATTATCTGGTCAATGCGGGGTAAAGGGAAAGGATCTTTAGGGCAGGCTTTGTTAAGGTCTTTGAAGTCGACACAGAGCCACTAGGATTTGTCTTTCTTTGGCACCATGACCAGGTTTGCCAGCCATTCAGGGTGTTTGATCTCTCTGATGAATCCGGCTTCGAGTAGTTTTGCGAGTTCTTCGCCCATAGCTTGACGCTTGGGTTCGGAAAATCGACGTAGGGTCTGTTTAACCGGCTTGAAGCCTGCAATTATGTTCAAACTATGTTCGGCCAACCTTCGGGGGATTCCGGGCATATCTGATGGGTGCCAAGCGAATATATCCTAGTTTTCGCATAAGAACGTGCGTAGTTCTTCAGCGACCGCAGGGTCCAACTGAGCTCCGATGGACACCGTTTTATTGGGGTCCGTTGGGTGCACCTGAAATTTTATGATTTCGTCTGTAGGTTTGAATGACGTAGACTATGGCCTTTTGCCGAGGATCACGTCGTCCTTATCTACGATAGAGCGGAGCGTAGTCAGTTCCTCAGCGGCCAGCGTCTCAGCTAGTGCCTCGAGGGCAAGCGACGTTGTTTTATTCTTGGCTCGAAGCGCACTATCTAGGTCGCTTGCAACTGTGATCACACCGTTGGATCCCGGCATTTTAAGTTTCATGTGACCATAATGAGGAATGGACTGAAACCTTGTGAAGGCGTCACGCCCTAAAAGGGCATGATAACCGCTGTGAAAGGGTACGATATGAAAAAGTAGTTCCTCTGTTCTGTAGTTATCGGGAGTACCGAACACTACGTCGAGGGTTACTCGCCCCGTGCAGCTTGCCTCTCTTCCGGGGATGATTCCTCGAAAGGTTGTGCTGCTTCGCTCGATTCGAGACTTATCGAACTGCATTTTGTCCAAAGTTTCCTCGTAAATAACACTGTAGCTACAGTCACCGAAGCAAACAGCCTGCACACCCCAGGCAGCTGCCTGCCTGGGGCCTGAAACCGCCTCTGGTTGGCGACGCCGGCCGGCCGATCACAGTGGCCGGCATGTCTTCGTGTCTCGCGTAGTTCATGCTGGGATCTCGCCGGCCGTGCAATGCATGGACGGTGGCCGGTCGGCCGGGTCGAGCTGAAGTAACGAGCATGTTTGATGGACATGACGGTCGCCATTAACGTACCATGCATGCTTGCGTGTTAATTTGCATATGGATGCATGCTACTAGTAGTGATCATGTGCTCGCATCGCATGCATGGCGCTATGTGGTGACAGGTCTGGCTCCGTTGTTTTCTTGTGCTTCATCGTGGACATGATTAGCTGTGCTGCAGTGGGCATGCACGCAGCCGTAATGTGCTCCGACAGTGAAGTGCTCGGGCATCTGTTGTTGAGGGAAACGCAACGTGAGGTTTTCACCTGTCTGTCAGACAAGGCAAGTGGCATTGTATTGCCTGCTGAGATCCGTTCTCGGTTTCTGGCCTCTGTTTTTTCTCCATTTATTTTTTGTGATTTCAGATTGATCACCTGAAAAAAAAAAACAGGTTTCTGATCAAGATTCAGAAGACAAAGCCAAAGAACAGGGTGTAACCAATAACTAAATTAGTGTGTTCCACCAACTTATATTTCGTGGCTTCAATGAAAGCCTAAAGAAGCCTTTTCTTTAATTAGGATTTACAGTTCCCACAAAAAAAGGATTTATTGAACACTCACAAAAATGCCGTCAAGGTGAACGAGCGACTAATCCGGTAGATCTTGAGATTGATGATGACACCATAGACACCACGCTATCAAGGTGAACGTAGCCTCCCACCAAAAGAGTATCCCCCTCAATAACACACACATGTTAAACTTGGGGTTTGATCCCGGTGTGGCACTGGTTGGTTCTCAAAATGTTGGTTCTTCAACTGTTAAACATCTTCTTATATGCAATTGTGATTTTGCTCATGCCATGAGACGAATCTTATAGGGTTGCATCTAACTACATCCTCCTGAAGCATTGCTAATGTGCTATTAATTGACCGAAAAGAGTAAATACACCCTCAATTTCAGGGAATTAGGGGCATATCAAGTTTCACCATTTTAACCAACCGAATGTGGGTTATGTGCAACAAGGTTACCATTGAATTCGAAAAAAGTTTTCAATAGTATTAATCAGAAGTCACGTAAATTAGATATTACTAGCATAAATGCCCGTGCGTTGCAACGGGAGAAAATAAATTTCTTAACACAAACTAAAATAAAAATTATTATTTAATTTACGATCCACATCAATTATATCCAACATGAAAAAGATTTGTGTTTTCAACCATGTTGTCTTTGCAAAAACATTTAATAAATGGTTGAAAATTTTCGATTAGATTCATTTTTCCTAATAAATTTATAGTTGACAAAAAATGTTTGGGAATTGAAATTGTTCAAAATTTCTTTGAAATTTCTTGTTCATATTTTCGAAAATTGTTCAGGTTTTCATAATTATCTTCACATTTTCAAAAGTTGTTTACGTTTTAAAAATTGTTCATTTATTTACAATTTCATTCACTTTTCCAAAATTTACGTTTTATAATACGTTTTTAATTATTATTTTTCGAATTTCAAAACTTCTTCACTATTTCAAACACTGTTCGCATTTATTTTAGAATTTGTTTTTACAGTTTACCAACCAGGCGGTAGCTCAAGTGGTTGGGAACACTGTGTGTCCTTTGAGGGGTTGTGAGTTCGATTCCAGAATAGCACTATTTTTAGACTTTCTCTTCGCATTGTGCCAATGAATGGGCCGGCCCATTAAGATTGTGCCCTCCGCTCTGGTTGTTGACGGGCCAGACGTTTTTTGCGGTCCTGAAAAAAAAAAACGAACGACGTACGAATATATTTTTGCGTGCAGTCGTTTGTGTTTTAGTACCACCTCGTAGAAACAGCCAAAGAGACCACGTATGGGAGAAGTGGAAAAAAAAAGGATGACGGTGAACCCGACGGAACCAATAGCCACTTTATTATTATTAGGGAAAGATTGATCTAATTGGTGGTCAAAATTATATCTCGAAGTGCGGTCACACCTTATTCATGGGAATGGATGAAGTAAGAAGTTGAGTGCCCTTATGTTCCCCGATGCGGCTTTATAGGACTAATCTGGTGTTTTTTCACCATGAAATTAATTCTTCTTTTTCAAGAACAAGCAACGCATCATGAAAATTAATGGTGCAGGCAAAAATACGATCTCAGTATTTTTGGGCAAATACTCCTTTTTTTTCGAAAAGGGGGTTAACCCCCGGCCTCTGCATCAGAACGATGCATGCGGCCAATTTATTAATAAGCAAATAGTTTAACAAGGTCTCCAAGTCTCAGAAAGTAAAAATGCTCACAAAGAGCTAAAAACAGGGAATCGGGATAGCCACAACCGGCGGCATAAAAATAGATAGGAAGCTAAACACCTATCCTACTACATGACCGCCATCCAAACCGGTTGAAGATAGCCCGTGCTATCGTCTCCCAGCAGATAGACCCAGTAACCATACGCTCCCTGGCATCCATCGGAGTGAGTAGCGACCACATACGGATCAACGTAGTGGCCCGGAAGATAACCTGCAAGAAATGAATATTTGTTGTTCCGTTAAAAACCAAATCGTTCCTGCAGTTCCATATAGCCCATAATAAAGCACATATGCCTACACGAATGTGTCTCGCTGTTTCTATGTCAACTCCATTTAGCCACGTCCCAAATAACGTGTGGATGCTAGTAGGAGGAGCAATGTTAAACGCTATATGGACAGACCGCCATAAAATTTTGGCCATGGGACACTCAAGAAAGAGGTGTTTGATAGATTCATCATGATCACAGAAGCTACATCTTCGAGATCCTGACCAGTTACGTTTTGCCAAATTGTCCTTAGTGAGAATGACTTGTTTGTGGACAAACCACATGAACACTTTAATTCTTAAGGGCACTTTGACTTTCCAAATATGCACAGATCGAGGGATAGAGGCCGAGTTGATAATATCCAAATACATGGATTTTACCGAAAACACTCCATTCTTGGTTAGTTCCAGTGTAACTGATCTAGCTGTTGAGAAAGGTGGACATCCATCAATCTTCTCACAAGATGTAGCCAAGCTTCCCAACGATTTCCCGCTAAAGTCCTTCTGAATTGAATATTTAGAGGATTGGACTGTAATATTGTTGCAACATAGGCGTCTCTACGCTGAACAATATTATAGAGAGAAGGATATTGGATAGCTAGAGGCGTCTCTCCTAGCCACGTATCCTCCCAGAATCTCGTGGAAGTAACATTGCCAACGATAAACTTTGTCCTGTGGAAGAAGGCTGATTTCACTCGCATCAGTCCTTTCCAAAAAGGCGAATCGGTTGGTCTGACCGTCACCTGTGATAAGGTCTTAGAATGAAGGTACTTATTACGCAGAATGTTGGCCCATGTGGCATCGGTCTCTACAGATAACTTGTACAGCCACTTGCTGAGTAAGCACCTGTTCTTCACCTCTAAATTTTCAATGCCAATACCACCCTGGTCCTTTGGCCTACAAATAATATCCCATTTAGCAAGTCTGTATTTCCGTTTTAGCTCATCACTCTGTCAGAAAAAACGCGATAGATAGAAGTCCAATCTTTTCCGTACCCCTACTGGTACCTCAAAGAAGGAGAAAAGAAACATTGACATACTCGTGAGCACCGAATTAATGAGAATTAGCAGGCCTCCATATGACATAAGTTTGCCCTTCCAGCAACTTAGTTTCTTTTCAAATCGATCTTCAATGCACTTCTATTCTTTGTTAGAGAGCTTGCGATGGTGAATCGGTATGTCCAGATATGTGAAAGGCAGCGAGCCCAACCCACATCCAAACAGTTGTTTGTAAGCTTCTTGTTCGTCTTTAGCTCTCCCAAAGCAGAACAATTCACTTTTATGGAAGTTAATCTTTAACCCTGACAACTGCTCGAATAAACATAACACAAGCTTCATATTTCTTGCTTTCGCCAGATCATGCTCCATGAAGATGATAGTATCATCTGCGTACTGTAGAATGGACACTCCAACATCCACTAGATGCGGGATGAGACCACCTACTTGGCCATTGTCTTTACCTCTTCCTATCAGAATTGTTAGCATGTCTACCACTATGTTGAACAAGATAGGTGACATCGGGTCTCCCTGTCTTAGACCCTTGTGTGTCTGGAAATAATGACCTATATCATCATTCACTTTTATTCCGACACTGCCCTTTTGCGTGAAAGAATCTACCTGCTTTCTCCAGGATTGATTGAACCCTTTCATTTGCAAGGCCTGCTGAAGAAATGGCCACTTAACCTTGTCGTACGCTTTCTCAAAATCCACCTTAAAAACCACCCCATCTAGTTTTTTCGTATGGATCTCATGGAGCGTTTCATGAAGGACCACAACCCCTTCAAGGATGTTTCTGTCCGGCATGAAGGCTGTTTGAGATGGTTGCACCACACTGTGTGCAATCTGCATCACCCTGTTAGTCCCCACCTTGGTGAAGATTTTAAAACTGACGTTAAGAAGACATATCGGTCGGAACTGCTCAATCCGTACCGCCTCTGTCTTCTTCGGGAGCAAAGTTATCGTTCCAAAATTTAAGTGAAATAGCTGCAAATGCCCAGAAAACAAATCATGGAACATTGGAAGCAAATCACCCTTAATAATATGCCAGCACCTTTTATAAAACTCTGCCGGAAAGCCATC
Source organism: Elymus sibiricus (assembly GCA_039707655.1). Lineage (NCBI taxonomy): Eukaryota > Viridiplantae > Streptophyta > Magnoliopsida > Poales > Poaceae > Elymus > Elymus sibiricus. The sequence goes on from CM077675.1 coordinate 507,551,213, forward strand.
CAGCCTAGGCGCTTTATTATTCTTCATCTGTGAAATCGCCTCAAACACCTCTTTCTCTGAAAACGGGGCGGATAAGATCTCATTCTCATCCATCGCAAGTTGAGGGATATCCTCAACCCTCGACTCATCTAAGGACACAAAACTATCCTCAGGAGCCCCAAACAGCTGCTTGTAATAATTGGTAATGTATAATTTTAGGTTCTCCTGACCCAAAATCGTCCCCTCATCTTGCTCAAGCTGAAATTTTTTCTTCTTGCGATGCATGCCATTCGCAATCATATGAGAGAATTGTGTGTTATCGTCCCCTTGGACGAATTTTCGCACTTTAGCTCTAAGTGCCCACTTCAATTCTTCCTCTCGCAGCAATTCTTTCAGTCTCAGCTCCGCCTCCACTTTAGCCTCCAGCTCTCTGGTATCTAAAATAGAGGACTCGGCCTTTAAATCTAAGGCATCTATAAGGTTAAGGAGCCTTTCCTTTTCGACCTTATAGACGCCGCTCAAATGTTTGGCCCAACCGCGAAGGAACTGTCTTAAGTGTCTAATTTTATTCTGCCATTTTTCTACGTTCGATCTCCCTCCTGAATCCTTAGCCCACTCCCATGCTACCAGATCCAAGAAACCTTCTCTCTCAAACCATGCTAATTCAAAAGAGAAGATATTTTTATTCCCCACATGAGTCGCCTCCCCAGAGTCAACAAGAAGTGGGGTATGATCAGAGATCGCTCGCGACAACGCCTGAACCATCACCAGAGGAAACTTCTGCTCCCAATCCACACTGGTAAGAACACGATCCAACTTCTCATAAGTTGGATTTGGCAGTGTGTTGGTCCAAGTAAATTTTCTATCAGAAAGCTCGATCTCCCTGAGATCCAGACTTTCAATAATAGTGTTAAACATGAACGACCATCTGCCGTCATAGTTATCATTGTTCTTTTCATCCCGCCTTCTTATAATGTTAAAATCGCCCCCAACCAGAATTGGGAGCCGTTCATCTCCGCAAATACGAACTAGGTCAGCCAGAAAATCTGGCTTTAGCTCAGGCTGCGCAGCTCCATACACTGCCACCAGTGCCCATTGGAACCCATCAACCTTCGACCTAACCCGAAATTTAACCGCAAATTCTCCCAGAACAACGTTCCGAACCTCCAAAGTTTCGCACTTGACCCCAAGTAAAATCCCACCGGATCTTCCTCTTGGGGGTCAGCAATGCCAATCAAAATCAACTCCTCCCGATAAGGTGCCAAGAAACTGAGAGCTAAAATTGTCTCTACCAGTTTCAGAGAGGGCTATGAAATCTAACTTGTGCTCTATAGATGCATCTGCCAGAAACCTTCGTTTAGCCAAGTCTGTCAGACCTCTGCTATTCCAAAAGATTCCTTTCATTTTTCATCATAGAATTTTTTAGCAGTCCGGATCCTAGCACTTCTGCGCACAGCCGAAGCCGGATAAATCTTCCAGTTCCACTTGCGCTTAGGCTTGTTTTGCTCATCAACTCGGTCCATACAACCGAGCTCAGTGAGTTTACATGCCTCTGGATCGACGAGAGTTGAAACCTCCTGAGATTCAAAACTCTCGTCCTCCTCAGACCGGGCGGGAGAAGGCGCAAGGTCCTCACAAAGACTATCAAGAACCCTAACACCTAAAGCATCAATTTCCGAGTCATTTAAAGGTTTAACAGCCGCTAAGTTTCTAATCATCTCCAGGGCTCGCTCCGCCTCAAGATCAAGTAGGTCATTAACAGATTTAGCAATTTCTTTTCCATTACTACCTAGCGACACTCCCAACTGATTTGCATTATTTATAATATCGCCCTCAGAAAAATGCAAAATGGAATTGGAAGTATTGACTGACAAACCTGTAGTGACCTCAATGTCACGAAGCTTGGCCGCTCGCATGGCGCGCCCCAGCTGCAGGTCATCAACGTCAGGCCGATCCTGGAGACGGCTGCTCAACCGTCGACCTTCAGACCTGGGATCCGGGATCCCTCCGAAGGCGACGACCCCCAACCGGCGTCTTAGTTGGCGAAGATGGTGTGGGCGCGGTAGTGGGCGTACCTCCAGCCGGTACTGTGGGAGTGAGTGAGCGCAGAGCCTCCTGCTCGGCTACCCCACTCCCCATCATACCGCCGGAGCGACTCGGGAGCACCACGGGAGAGGTGGAAGCGAGGGCCTCCTGCCCGCGCCCCTCCCCAGCCTCAGCATCTGTCCCTGTGCCCGGAGCACCTCCGGCCTGGAAGGCCACCGGCACGCTCATCCTCTCCATCGAGGCGGTGTCCCGAGTGACCGCTATGGGGGAGTGGGAGCCACCTACCCACACCCCTCCCCAACCTCGGCACCGACCTCGGCGCCCCGATCACCTGCCGCCGCGGGCACCACTGGGCTGGGCGCTCTCTCCACCGAAGCGGCCCCCCGAGTGCCCACCGCAGCGTATCCACAAACAAGGGCCTCCTGCCCCACAGTATCCACATCAGCAGCAACCCGCGGCGTAACTCTCTCCGGCCCAGAAAACACCCTAGGCGGAGAGCGGTGCGTCGGTGGTGATATAGAATCATGAAGCATCACCGGCGGTAGCTCGACTTCCGCCGGATCATCCATCTCAACTCTGTTGCTCCATAACCGACTGGGAGCAGAACACGATCCAAAGGACCCAAAAATCAGAGTCGTGGAAGATGATGTCCCCTTGGCAGACTTATCCGCCTTAGCAGACTGCAAGTTCGGCCCCTTAGCCGACTCCCGTGGTGTGTTCTCAAACCCCTTGTTCTGATTCCCAGGGGCTCCATCCCCCTCAGTCGTATCCATATCCTGTTGCTCATCCCCCTCCTGTAGTACCGGTGTATCCTCGATCTCAATCTCTAGCTCGTACGTGACCCCCGCATGTGTCCACTTGACCACATCCGGCACAAACTCAATACTAACCACACTGACAAGTAGCCTCGCCACACCATGTGCACGAGTGAAAGGCATATCTACCTGTTTTGTCTTGCCAATGAGAGATCCCAAGCTCCAGGTTACCAAGAAGTTGTTCAGCGGTTTGGGTGGTGCACCCGAGAGACGTACCCAAATCTGATCTAAAGGAGTACCCTGTGGTTCTTTCTGCTTCCACTAGTCGAAAGCCATGATGATACTAGTATTCGTTACTCAGCACATGCCAAACTTAAGAATATGTAACTGATCCTCCTTAGTGGGAAAATCTACCTTGTAAGTCTGGTTCTCCAACTTGACAAGGTTCCACTGAAAGTTACCCGGTACCAACTCCCGCAACTGCTGCACAATCTGTGCCTCTGTCATGGACCCATTAGTCACCTTGACAACTGCTGGGAAGGAGCTCTCCATCACATGCAGCGATGGTGCCACATCAGGTGACTCAAAGAACATCAACTCCTGACAACAAACTCCGTATATATTGACCACCGGTTTAGGACCTGAAAGAAGCGGACACTCACTGGACATATGTTTCGACCTGAGGCAATAATCACAAAGCTCTGTAGTACAGTCTGCGAGAAAGTGTCCCGGCTCGCCACATCTATAGCATGTCAGCTTCTTCTTCTTAATGGCCCACTTAGATAGTTTTTCACCATCCGATTTGTCCGTTCCCTTATCAGACCCACCATCAGCTGTCTTAGCAGCCCCTGAACCGACCCCCGGAATGTTGACCGCCGCCAGAGCCCGGACTGTGTCTACAGCAACCTGGGGCAAAGTAGGCGAGGCCGTCGCCACAGCAGCCGTGGCATCAACCGGCTCGGCTTGGGCCACATCAGCCGAATCGACATGCGGTGGTGGAGGTCAAGGTGGAGGCGGGCGCCGGCCCCCTCCTCTCCCACCGCGGAAGCCTCGGTGACCTCCCTGGTTATATCTGTTGTTAGGTCCGGCTACCCCTTCGACGAAATTTCAGGGAGGTCCTTGGAAGCCGCGCCCAGGTCCTCCGCCATTGTACCACGCATACCCGCCACCACCTCCAGTGGATGACGAGCCGCGGTGTTGGCCTTCGCCGTAAGCGTCATATCCGTCGTCGCCCCACTGACCTCGAGGTGGGTACCGATTGCTGTCTCCGCCGAAGTTCTCCCGGCCACCGCCATAGTGGCCGTCGCGGCCGTGCCCATTGTTCTGGCGCCCAGCAACCGGACCAGCAGCCAGCGGCTGCGCGTCCCGCGGCGCCTCCTGCTGCCTTGAGTTACCCCGTCCCGGGGCCTGGGCGGTGGCGGCCCTTGCTGGTGGCGCTGCAGCGGGTTGAGGCGGCCCCGGCTTGGGAGGTGGCTGACCACCGCGGCCGGCCATGGTCGACGGGAAGATGCCGACGGCCTGCCTGATCCGAACGGCCCGCCCAGTCCCAAGCGGAGGAAACCCCGGCGTCGCTACGCGAGGAACCCTAGCGGACAAAGGCAACACTCGTGCATGCGGCGGCTCTCGTTCCAAAGCGACTACATGCAACGAGGGTTCGATCGACGTACGAGGTTTCGTGGCTTGGGTCCCTAACTGGGCCGTATACCCAGGTTCATTAGAGCCCACGACCTCCGAAAACCTCGACCCCAACTCCTGGCCCAACAACGATTTCAAACGTGCCCTTCTGGCCGTTCTGATCTCGTCGGCCGACGTAACCTTCGGCGGCGGCGGCGGCCGCCCCGGCGTCCGCCTCATCTTCCCTCTCTTCTTCTTAGTAACCAATGTCCAATCAGCCGGAATGAAGTCTGACAACGTGTGTAGTGTTCGGGTTACCTTCGGGATCGGCCCGATCCATGGCTTGAGCATTGGCTTTGCCTGCTTCAGTATCTCCTTTGTCCGGCAAAGAACAGCTGTCCGGCGATGAACGGTTGTGGAGACGATCCCCGACGGCTTCTCCGCCACAGAAGTCTCAACTGATGCCGATGCCGCCGTAGTCTTGCCCTTGCCTTCCTTTCCTTCGGTGACCTCATCCACCTCGCTTTCCTCGTCGTCCTCGTTATCCGCGAGTACCCAGAAACGGCCTCCGACCCGTGGATCCGGCTTCCCGTCGTCGGACTGCGATGACAAGTCGACGAGCTCGATCGCTTCCACCGTATCAGGAACCACCTGCACGCGATGATCCACAACCACATCGTAAATATCAATACGCAAACGAGAACCTACCGTGATCCGGAAGTCGCTCGCTAGGTAGTCGTCGGCAAGAATATCGTAGTCCATATCCAGCACCGTTGTCCAGTGAGAAGCCGGATGGTGATGCATACGCCCGTCGATCCACTCCCCATGCCGACGAACGTCGGTGAAATGCACAGCCCACCGCTCCGGGATCCCCCCATCCGCACTCCCCCCCTCCTGGATCTCATCTCGACGGGAGGATCCGCCGAGATCTACCTCCGGCGGCGACGCGAGGAGAGGCGGCGACGAGGAGAAACATGGCGGCGGTGGCGGCAAGTCAGCGGGAAGCGCCGGCGGCGGGGACGTGGTCTGCGGCAAGTCCGGCGCCTCCGGCGGCCGCGGGCGGTCTCCCAAATACTCCTTATGTCTTTAAACTTGCGCAGAGAACCTAGTGAAATATAGGTATTACTATACTTATAAAAAAGGATATTACTATACTCCATGTTGTACAATTGGCCGTTGGCCAGATGGCCTTGGCGGGAGACACAAGACATGGATGTGTGTTCCTGAGCAACGTGAACTGTGGCGCGCATCTGGCATGACCTGCGAGGCATGGTGGCTCACCGGCGCTGTTAACGACGTGCTCGTCCAGACCTCGAGGCGGGCTGGGTGACGTATGTTCATTGCCAGATATGACAGTTTTGCCTGCTGGCACTACGAGTTGCATAGGTGGTTAATTAAGTGTGGTGATTAGCTGGCGCTTGTGCCCCATGGCATGGAAGGATCTCCGATGATGACGACGGTAATATAGTATAATCTGGATTTTGTTAAGTATGATGATCAACTGTGGCTTGTCCATGACCATGCAAGGATCTCCTATGATAACGACGATAATATAGCATCATCTACGTTGAGAGCTAGACAGGGAGTGTGGGCGCGCACGTATTGAATAGATCCCTTGATTAATTTGAAGGACGGATCCGCAAGGTGAAGAAGAGCAGGGTTATAACAGGCAGCATCTTGGTAATGCGGCTTTACGAATTGTGATGCTTTTTATAGCATGAACAAGAAGTACGCGGGCAAAAATCACATCTCGACAAAACTTGCCAAAATGTTCCGTATGATACGGTGGTAAAACTTGCCAAAATGTACTCCATGTTTTACATTTGGCCGTTGGCCACTTGACCTTGGCGGGGACACAAGACATGGATATGTGTTTCATGGCAACATGAACTACGATGCGCAGCTGGTGTCTGCGTACATGGTGACAGGACATGATCACCGAGGCATTGTGGCTTACCAGCGCACTAAGGGATGCGCCCATCCAGATCTTGAGGTCGTCCGGCTTCCCTACGTGAATTGCAAGATCAGACATTTTTTCCTGTTGGTACTACGAGTTTCATAGGTGGCTTGCCCCCCTCACCATGCGAGGAACTCCTATGATAATGATGGTAATATAGTATCATCTGGGCTGCGAAACTGGACAAGAGTGTGGCCGCCCACGAATTGTATATAGATCCAATGGTTAATATGGTATTATCTAGGCTGCGAAAGAAAGAGATGTGGTGTTGTTTAAAGTAGATTTTGAAAAAGCCTATGACAAAATTAATAGAAATTTCTTTTACTTCATTACGGAAAAGAAAGGTTTCTCTCCCAAATTTATTAGTTGGGTTATGCAGACAGTAGTAAAAGTTAAGTAGCAGTCCAGGTCAATGACCAAATTGGGCCTGTTTTGAGACAAAAAATGGGCCTGGGGGGGGGGGGGGGGGGGGGGGATACTGATGATATGTGGTGTGAGCTTAAAAGGATTTGCAGTCAAGTAGTGCTGATCGAATAGGAAGACAATTGCAGTAGGCTTTTAACCAAATCTAAAAAATATGTTAGATCCCTTTACCTAGCTCTAAAAACGGACAATGTAGCATGGCCACATAGAAAGTTGTGGCATGCCAAGATTCCGTAGAAATTTAAATTATTTTCATGTCTCGTCTCTAGGAATAGTGTGTTGACTAGAGATATGGCTAAAAGAAATTGGAACGGTAAAGACAGAAGTTATAGTTTTTGCGATCACTCTGAAACAGTGGAACACTTGTTTTGTACCTGTGTACTCACCAACTTTATATGAGGTGTGGTTAGAAGCGTATGGGGCATTGGGGATTTTAGTAGTTGGGTTGAAAGATTTCCTAAGAAGGTGAGACACATGGTGGCAGTGGGTGTTGTAGCGGTGTTTTGGTCTCTGTGGAAAGCCAGAAACGCTATTAAATAGTTTTCAACATGTATAATAGCATGATCCCAGTTCTCTGTTCTTTCAAATATCTTATTGGATCTTTTTTGTGCTAGGCTACAGAAAAAATAAGGCGAGTAGATGCTTCGTGTCGTTCATGTTGTGAATTGATTCGTCGGCAAAAGAAGAGGATGAGAGCCGATGACCAAAAGACTGTGAGTAGGGTGATCTCTTGGTTGTCCCGTTTTATGGTGTATGATGATCATTTTGGGAAATTTCTTGGGGAGCTTTTGTTAGTTTTTAGTGATCTCTGGCTGTAAGGAAAATTGTAGCTTTATTAACTTTGATCATGGGATGGAGCCTTGTGTGGTTGCCAGACCATGCTTTCTTTTCCTGAGTATGTTTTTAATTCTTTTCCCCTAGATGTCATGGTAGGATATCGAGGGGGTCCTGAAGACTACAATTTAACTGCATTATTGGTTTCTTTTCATTGATGAAATGAAATTGGGGGTGCGCCCCTCAGTTCATAAATAAAAGTGAAGGTCCACGAGGCAAGAAAGCTAAGGGTAGTGGCAACTGGCAACTTCTCAGTGGGTGGGGCGATGCTTCCTTATCCAAGTGGTGTACATAAATCACGCCGCAGCAGCCATCGTTGAACTCTGGCCGTGAAGTGGCAATGCCGTCACTCCATTAGATACTATAGTGATGGGATATCCTCATGATTTTGCATTATTAATGGAACCGTGGCGATGCCATGTACTTCTAAAAAACACCCCCATGATATTTAGGAGTTGACAAATTTTATATAGCGGTTTAAACCGTGCCTGATCGAAAGCATTTTGAACTCAACAAGTTGAGGCGGCCAATCGACCAATCTACTATGAGTACTACTCGAATCGATTGAGTAGCACTGACATAGAGAGATTCTTGCGAACAAGCCACTCGTGCGGATTAAGTTGTTCCCAACTTTCAACCCAATTAGCTGGCCAGCTACCCAGCAATGGTAAAATATTTTGATACTTCATAGATGAGCTTAAAAGACACGCTCCTTGGTCGCTCCAGCGTGCGGACAGGAGCGAACACTAGCCGCCAACAACGTCGTACCCACCACCCAAGCCTCCCTTAGCGGTCGGCGTACTGTAACGCCAGGCAAAGCGTGCGGCTCGGTGGTAAGGTCTCTTCCTCTTTCTGCTCAGGGTGGTGCAGCGTGGACCATCCTCTTCGGCGGGAGCTCGAGCGGCGAAAGCTCTAGCTCGAGGCGATGCAACGAGATAACGCAGGGCGCTGCAGGCGCATCAGGACCGACATGCATGGATCCATGTGCGATGGCACGCGTGTGAGGTAAGGTGGGTGAGGTTCTACGTGGATTGGGTCGTGAAGGGGCCTGGCAGTGAAGTATTGTTGTGTGGCCTCCACGGCAATGGTGCGGGCATGCATGTTGCTTGGGTGTTTCCGTTGGCCACGCCGAGCGTGCGTGGTGATCTGGCGGCTCTAGTGGTCGAGCGGCCCTTCTTGGTTGGAGACAGAAAGAGGGGCATTTTCGCATTCCTCTACATGGGAAGGTACAACACAAGGGGAGTTCCAACGGCACGGATCTGCCGCCGGGAGATCGCTCAGTGACTGCAAGAGGGGTTGATGTTCTGGCAACGATGGAGCGGCTTCGCTGTGTGAGGGTGCAGGGGCGCGCCTGAGGCTTGGTCGTGGCATATTCCTGGTCCTCATCGCGTGGTGCTTGAGAAGGATTGGCAGTTCATGCTGCATCCCATGACCTGGCTTCCGGTCGACGGTTGGTGGATCCAGCGGCTGATGCTAGACTGCGGCCTCCGCAAGCTAGGTGCGGTTGGCTACTTCGACGATGGGTTCCTTTGACTAGCAGCCGGCTCGGTTGTGGTTAGGTGGGTGCCGTTGTGAGATAATGTGCAGATGAGGTGGTGCCGGGAGCTTGGATGAAAACAATGTCTCAGTTGTGGCCGTGATCAGCTATGGAGATGGCCGTCACTGACTTTCTTGGAGGCATCTCTGCATTTCTGCCACACCCCTCCCACACATATCGCTGCAGCTCTGGGGAAACCCTTAATCTTGTTTGATTAGACAACGACGATGCCTTGGCATTGTATTCCCCTTGTGGGCTTCGTCTTTGGGGCTGGGTATTGGTGAGCAGGACAAGACGGTTGTGTTGGCGTCGAGGCTTCTATGGCAATGGTGATTGGGGGGGGGGGGGAGAAATGTCGGACACGTGGCTATGCTTTAGGTAATCGTCTCTTGTCCGGCGTGTCCGTAGGATTGCCTTGGCTAGTTTGTTGCTGTGAAATCGAAGGTGCGGTGACGTGGTACTGGTGGCATACGATGAAGGGTAGCATGCAGGTGGTTCGTTTTGTATCTTCTGTGGCGCCAGTAGTGCCTAGTTCTCCTTCGTGGTTCCCCATTAGAGTCGAAGTTGTGCTGTTTGGTCGCAGGTGGCTGAGTTCTGGCATGGATTTTCATTCATCTCCACACGCCTCTATAGTGTGGGTTTGGTCGACAATCGTCTACATCGAAGTCGGAGTCATTTGCTCAGGGTTTAGGGATGGCGTCTAGGGGGAGGGTGATGACGATGACATAGGTATGCTGTCTCGGCGAGGCCCTCTTGGGAGTGGTGTGCGTGGTATATCTTATGTATGCCGCTTAGCGGTTGTGATGGCTTTCATCTGGTTCTGTGTGATTAATTGGCCAATCTAGTTTTCACTTGGTTTTTCTCAATTAACTGAGAAACTATTTTCTTTTTAATGAATGCAGAAATTATCTTATTTCGGAAAAAATTAACACTTCATAGATAGTGCAATGCAGTATGAGGCAACTCGATATCCTTGTCTGACTCAGTTTGGGGCCTGTTCTTTTCGCCTCATAATTGTTTAGAATCTGATTCTGGGAAACTACCCATAGAATCGTTTGTCCCGTTCTTTTCCATGATTCTAGCCTAAAATTGTTGTACGAGTTGTCTATTGAAATGTTTGTAACGCCCCTATATTGAAGTGAGTGATGAATAGGTAACACTTGGTTATTTCTGACAGTTTCTTGTCTAATTTGAAAATAAGAACGAGCTGCAAATCTCATAAAGTACATAATATTACAATCTAAATGTGAGTTGCAAATATCATAAAGTGCTTAATATTACAATTGAGAACCAGAGTTAGACATATCATAAAGTGTTTCATCACCTTCATAACCATACTCATCATCCAAATTGATTCGAGATGTAGAACCTTGATATGTGGGAATTGACACTCTCGCATGCTCATGTGTGACACAACCAGCATCAAACACCTCCTCCATTTTGTCTTCCCCCGCAAGTGGAGCATGTCAAAACTTGCCAGCCTGCGGACGTGCCTGCCATAAAATAGCATGTATTCATGTTAAATGAAATGAAAGAAGCAACATAACTCGCTATTTAATAAAATGACAAAACAAAAAAAGTACCTGCTACTCCAATGCCCCCCTCTAATCCGTAGCAGCAATGGTCTTTTTATAAGGATCTCTTTCGATGCCCCAAGCTTTTTGAAGCAATGTGTTCCATATGGCATAATCTCACATGTTTCTTAATTGTTGGTGCCAATAGTTTCTCCTGGAGCGCTCATTAAGCTTAGTAAGCAAATTAACAAGTCCTAAATCAGACAAAGTGGTGTTCTCTGGCACGGTTATTTACTCGCACCTCCTCTATATGCACACATCCATATAAATGGAATGAGCCGGAGCATCCCATATTCCTTATGAATGCTTCAATTTTAACATCTACAACATTCACGTGTCAATGTTTTAATCTATACATTTTTTTACTAAGCAGCCATCAATCCAGACCACTACCAAAATAATAGTAAGCAATCAATCGTATAGAAGTACATTCCTTACAGATTTTTCATACAATTTGTTTTGCTAAATGTTGCATACAAAGCAACATTCAAATTAATATACCATCAATCACATGTTTGCACCATCCGAAGAAACATACAAATTAACAAACAAGCAGAGAAATTAACATACCATCAATCGCATATAGCAGCCATCAATCCATGCCACATAGAAATTAACATACCTTCAATCACTTATAGCTACTAAGAGAAATATCAATAAAGGGAGAGAGCATGAGGGAGAAGAGAGGCAGTGGAGGAAGAGCTCACCACCAAAAGTTGTGTTTCCCGAGGTGGAGAGAAGGGAGGGCTAGCTGGGCGGAGGGAAGGCCGGTCGTCCTGCTGCCGGGCGAAGGGAAGCGAGGGCCGGGTGGGCGGGCGGACGGGCGGGTCCTGCTGCGGCGCACAAATGGATGTTGGTCGGGCGGGCAGGAGTCGAGGAGGGGCGGATGGGCGGGCAGGAGTCGAGAAGAAGGGGCGTCCGGCCTGGGGCGGCGTCGCATGGGCTTCCCGTCGGCGGACCTGGTGACGCCGGGGCCGGGAGCTGGCTGGCGGCGCGCCAAACCGTAGCTCGAGGTGGCTGGGACGATGGGTGTGCATGGTGGACGAAAAGTTCGTGAGAAAATCCCTTGTTTTGGCCTCGCTTGGTCGGGCTGCCCGAGTGGCGTTCCGTCCGCAAATACAGTTGTCAATAGGGGTCTTAGTTCAAACCGAACCATTTTCTTTTGAGGGACTGACTAGAATTGTGAGAATCGCCGAGTTTCGGTACTTCTAGGTTGCATTGTAATTCTGGGATGATTTTGGACTTCATGAGGCAGAGATGAATTCTTTCTGATTTTGATTCTCCGAACAATAATTTTTCAGGATAGGGCCAAAGGAACTTGCCCCCGTTTGGTATCAGACAGTATGGCTTCAGTTGGCGGTAGATCGGTACTGGCCGCATCAATGCACTCCCTAGATGTTTGTTGTTTTGCTATGTTCTTTGGTTTGTTTTTTGTACTGCTAGCTAATGAGTTACTGCCAAGCTAAGCTAGTCCCACTCCCGTTTATCGTTTGAGGCATAGTTTAAAAAACCGGACCGGACCGACGATCGGACCGGAAAAAACAGGAACCGATGCCCCTTTTGGTTTTTTAAGCTACAAAGACTGACCTACAATTGGACTGAAAAAATCATGTAAGCCGGCCGGGTTTTGCGTGAACCGGAGGTATAAAACCAACGGTTCGACCAGAGCCACACACAAAAATAGAAAAATAACCTGCGTCAAAGGGAATTCAAACCCATGATGCTAGATATGGGTGTGTAAGTTGCATCTTTGTCCCAATAACCATCTCGGCTGGACAAATTTCTTGTCAAATTAAAGTAAATGATTGTATTATACATCTATTTAGTATGGCATTAATATACAAAATGCATTATTTATGGTATAAAAAACCAGGCATCGAACCGATGAACCGGCGGTTCGACCGATGAAAACCTGAACCGATAGCCTTGCTGGTTCGATCACCGGTTTGGTTTTCTAAACTATGGTTTGAAGTGCCTTGCTGCAGACACCAGTCTCGTTCCCCACGTTTGAGCAGAACAAAGCTGATTGAGATCGGATCATTACAGCCCGTTTGGATGTAGATATTGGAGGCTGGAAATCGCACTTGGTATTCGGTTGGCCCGAATGCCGCTGTTTGGGTGACCTAGACATTCGAGTATGGAATTCGGGCTCGATATCGAAGCGTTTTTCCTGAACACACGTGCGGCCTTTCCCAAATTCGAAGCCCCAGAGCATAGTATTCCTTGGAATACCCACGGTGTTCGTAGACGCTTTGGTTGTTCCCCGCACACGAAAAAGAAACCTCGCTCCGACCGCCGCCTCCCAGACCGGCGGCTCCTCCGGCGAAATAAAGTCCAGCGCCCTCGCCTAGCCACATGTTCCACCTCTCAGGAGTCAGGACACGGGTTTTTCTGCAACACGCAGCCGGCCGCACTCCTCCGACAATCCCCACCTCACACACATCCCTCCACCCATCGCCCTCTTCAGCTCCAGAGCCCCATCTCTCCCCAGCCTGGGATCTTCCTCGGACGGCATGGAATAGGCGGCAGGGACGAGTCCGTCAGGAGATGGGCGGCGGCCGCGGCGAGTCCGGCAGTGGAGCTCCGATTTCCGGCAGAGCGTGCGTGCTCGGCGCTGCTTTGCGTGTGTGGCTATGCTCCGTGCTGCTCGGCATGCGTGGGTGCGTTGCTGTGTAAAGTACGAAATAGATGAACATCTAAACAATAAAATTGGCATTGAAGCTCAATATCAATGTCATGGATATTTGGCATTGGAGCCAATGCAATGTCAAGATCTTAAATGTCTACATCCAAACACAGCGTTAGAGGTTTCCGGTCACATACGTTCTGTTCTGTAAGCTCTGTTCACAGCCTCTAGACAAACAGGGAACCAACATTTCTAGCATTTCCAAACACCGAAATCTGACACCACCATCCTGTGGCACCGACCGACCGTTGAGCGGCGTGTGCGGTCGCGGGACACGAGAGATGCGTACGTACAAGTACAGCTAGAGGTACGGGCCCGTACAAAATAAGACATGCCGGCGCCGCTCGCGCTAGCACACGAGCTGTCCCTGCCTGCCGGTGCACGGATACACACACGCGTCACCGTGGTCCTGGGGTGCCCGAGGCGAGCGGATCGTGTCGGGCACTAGCTCGCCGCGCGCGCAACTGCAGCACGGCCGCTCACCCGCGCGCAGGGATACGCCACCGTTGTTGTCGATCGAGATCCATGGATGGATCATGGGTGCCTCTAACTAGCGTGTTGGTGCTAGGGATACCGCACTGGAGTGTACGTGTCCTTGCCGACGCCGGTGGTTCGCTGGCACGGCGTGTCTTCTTGTCGATCTCGTGGCATGGACGGTGGCCGGCTCTCCTGATTATTGCTTCCTGGTCGATCTAGTAACAAACTCACGGGGAAGAGTAGAAATTAAAATTCAACATACTCCAATGGAAATTCACGATTAGCAAAGATCGAACCGTTGGTTGAGACGCTCGTTGACCATTGGATCGGTTAGTGGACGTGCATGCCAGGCCTGATCAGAGCCGATGGACAAAGCTAGAGACGAACCATGGACATCCATGTCAGACTGTCGATGTGAGGATGGATGGATGGGAATATTTATGTTGGAGCATCGATGGATCGCCGGGTGGATCTCTGTCGCCACAACAAAGCTATAGGACAAAACACGACACGTTGTCTACAATGCGTACGTACAACTGAAAGTACAGGGCGCCGTACAAGCCAAAAGACACATGCATGCCTGTCTCCCCCGTGCGCGCATCCGCGTGGCCCAGTGCGCCCTCGGCGGATCGTGTCCGGCGCTGGCCGCGCACGCGACGCGCCGACGCGTCCGGCTTGGCCTTTCGTGCGTGCCCGGGTGCATGCTTGTATGGCCCTGGCTCCGCGCTCATGGATGCGTTGGCCGTCGATCGAGATTCGTGACCGTTCGCGATCGGCCGAGCTGCTAGCTATCGATCGACCAACCGTGCAGCGGTAACGATCAGTGTCAGTGGGCGTGGCATGGCATGGCATGTCTTCTTGATCGGGCTGAACTACAGTGCGTGGCTAGTAGCATGCCCTTTGTTCATGTGATGAGGCCTGGCCCCGTTGTTTTCTTGTGCTCGATTGTCGACAAGATTACCTGTGCTAGTGGTACTAATTTAAACGGGGCTCTCTTACTCAAGGAGTATCAGTTGGTCCGTCAGTGATGCGCGCGCTGTGCGTTGTAAGTTGTAACATGTGAGGTTAACCTTGTTGTAACCTTGTTGTTTTATGAATATATGCGTGGTTAACCTCAAAAAAGTTGTACATGTGAGGTTTCCCAGCTGTCTGTCAGAGCTAAGACAAGTGGCATTGTTGCAGTGTAATGCGAGGATCGTTCTTGGTTTCTGGCCACCTCCATCTGCGTTTCTTGGTTTCTTTTCTGAGACTACAGATCAATCGCCTGTACAAAAATCAGGTTTCTGATCGAGATTCAGTAGATCAAGGCTAATGGCAGGCTGTAAATAATAACTTAAAACTGGGTGCGTACCATCGAGTTGATTTTGGCATGTCATAATAGATATACGTAAGTTGACTGAATTGGTAATTTAGGTAAGTCTAATTTTGTGGGAGGAGGAACGGTTGGAAGAGGATGAAAACTGGAGGAAATTGAAAGGAAGGTGATCATAGGATCTCTTAATCTACTGACCCAGAAAATTGATTTACCCAAAATAAATTTTCAGGCGACTTACATATAGCCGTTCCCTTTGCATGTTTTCATGAAAGCATTGAAAAAACCACTTGACTTTAATTTCTATAAAGTTTTATTGATCTCTCACAAAAATGATTTTTCCTGTAAATAATATCAGGACTAGTTATGGGGTGTCATTTTGACCCATGGATAATCTAATTAAAGAAATTGGACAATACCTCATACATTTGTTCTGGAACTGTTAACCATGTTTTTTTTACGGTTGTGATTTTGCTCGCACCATGCGGCGAATTTTCTACGTTGGCGTGTAACTAATTTCCTGATTGAAGATTTTTTTTTCTTTGTGCGAAAAAGACTCAACTCTATTATAAAGGTTCACCAAAAGTATAAAGCAGACCAAACATAATAAAAAAATTACATTGAGGCCTCTAGACTCAACTCTATTATAAAGGTTGACCCGAAAGACCGATACAAAGATGAAGCGCCGCCTCTGCGAGGCCTAAAACCATATCCTATCTACTAGCTGGAGTTAAGGCATCAGGATTACCCTCCCCATCGTCGGCCACTGGAGCAGCAGGCAAAGGGGAGGCGAATGCATGGACTCGTCGGCAAAGATCGACGGGTTGAAGGCTTTCCCTAGTCTCCCTGCGAGAATAAAAAGGAAGAATAAGAACTATTTGTGACATGTGCGTGGAAATTGGCCAAGGAGACTAAATACTCCATACTTTCCGGTTTATAGGGCTCAAATCTGAAATCCCATCAACCGAGGCATATGATGTGTGGAGGAATGTATCTCGTACTTTACACCACTATTCAAATTAAACTGATGCATTAATTTGGATTAATTGCAATGCATGCATGCTTGGCCACTAGATGAGTAGGAACATTGCATTCATTGGTGTGTTCCTTTCAATTTTTGCATGCAAAGATTTAATGCGCCTTGAATCTTAAAATGAGATGGAGATGAGCCCTTTAAATCGGAAAAATCAAAAAATTGAGATAAACCCTATAAACCGGAAAGGAGGAAGTAAGAAGTTGAGTGCTCATAACTGGTCACGATTGCAGTACTATGTACGTCAATGTGGCTTTATAAAAATACTAGTATGATGTTACTTTATGTGTTTTTAAGGCATCAAATTAATTCTCCGCTGCAGAAATCTAGATTAATTTTCCGGCTTTCTTTTTGTGAGTAGCAGGATATTTTTCGTGTATATTTGGCCGTTGGCCATAGAGGGGGGGAGACACAACACATGGATGTGTGTGTTTTCCTTGGTAGCCTCCAACGACAACGATGCAGCTGGCACGGCCATGGACATGATCTCGAGGCGGCCGGCTGCACGCATGTACTCCGTATTGCCAGATCGGCCGCCGTGCCTTCTGGCACTAGACTCTTTTCTTTTCCGGCTATAGATCGAGTGGCTTGTCCGAGGTAGGATCGGCGAGGCAGCTGGTGGCAACTTCTCGGCGGGTGCGGCGATGCTTCCCTCGCCCTACTTGCATCCTATAAAAACGCAAGTCGCCAGTCGGTCGTGCAACCATCGGATACGATCGATGATTATCGATTTAGTACTAAAACCTCACGATTTGCATGGCCAGAGAGTTGAGAAATGAGAGTAGGGAGTAGTCTGTATCCAAGCTCAATTAGCAGCTGGCGTACGTTTTAAACGGGGACGACCGACCAGTCTCTACTCAAATAAATTGGGTTTCGTTTGTTTAGCAGTTTATCCACACGAGAGAGATTCCGGCCAGCCACTCGTGCGGGTCAAGTTGCTCCCAATGTCCAAACCCAAGCTCAATCAGCTACACACCAAAGCACCAACACCAATGATAGTGTGTTGATAGGTAGCGCACGTACGGGGAGAGAGACGGGGGGGGGGGCAAGTGAAGGTACTCTGAGAGATTGGGGGGCAAGGTACTCTGAGAGGTTGAGACTGAAAGAACGAGCCAATAGTAGAAAACAAGCCTTTGGACTGGAGCATTAGTCCCAGTCGGGTTTTAGACCGGGACTAACGTGTCCACTAGTCCCGGTTTATGAGGCTAGGCATTAGTCCCGGTTCATGAGGAACCTCTAGTCCCGGTTGGTATCACCAACCGGGACTAAAGGCGTGGTGGCAGGGTTGCGTCAGGCTGGAGCCCCTGCGAGGCCCTTTAGTCCCGGTTGGTATCACCAACCGGGACTAGAGATGGACCTTTAGTCCCGGTTTGTATCACCAACTGGGACTAAAGGTATCACTATAAATAGTGCTTCGTCCAGCCCGAGCCCAAGCTCTGTGTTTTCTCATTTCTCTCCTCTGTTCTCTTCCCTTGCTCGAGCTCATTCTCCATTTTTGCCAAGATTTGTCAAGATTTGAGACACCCCATACATACAAATGTTCACAAAGGTTAGCAACTTTGTCCTTTCATCTCTCATTGCTAGATTAGCTCGTGCAATGCTCTATAATTATAGTGATTTGTGGGTTTTAGTTTGGGAGTAATTATGTGGGAGTTTATTTCATTCATATGCAATTTGAGCTCAAATTAACTTCTTAGTTTGCATATGTGTAGGTGTGGTTTACTTAGTGCCTTCCCGTCCCCGTCCTAACCACCGTCGATCGCCCGCACCGTCCCGTCGTCGGCACCACCTTGGTGAGCCTCTTGTTCTTATACTTTTTATTAAAAAAAATCTTATTTGTATGATTTAGATAGTTATTTGTATAATTTTCTTACTTGTATGATTGTTTGTTATACATAGTGCCATGGTTTTGGTATCCATGCCCGTCGGCCCTTGATACGTCTCCATCGTATCTACTTTTCCAAACTCTTTTGTCCTTGCTTTGGACTCTAATTTGCATGATTCGAATGGAACTAACCCGGACTGACGCTGTTTTCAGCAGAATTGCCTTGGTGTTATTATTGTGCAGAAATAAAAGTTCTCGGATTGACTTGAAAATTTACGGAGAATATTTTTGGAATTAATAAAAAATATTGGCGAAAGAATCAACTAGAGGGGGTCCACCCATTGGCCACAAGCCAGCCCCCCCCCCCCCCCCCCCGCCCTAGGGCGCGCCCTGGTGGCTTGTGGGCCCCCTGCAACTCCTCCGACCTCAACTCCAACTCCATATAATCCTATTCGGGGAGGAAAAAATAAAGGAGAAGAGTTCATTGCGTTTCACGATACGGAGCCGCCGCCACCTCCTGTTCTTCCTCGGGAGGGCAGATCTGGAGTCCATTTTGGGCTTCGGAGAGGGGAAATCGACGCCGTCGTCATCACCAACCATCCTTCATCACCAATTTCATGATGCTCTCCGCCGTTCGTGAGTAATTCCATCGTAGGCTTGCTGGATAGTGATGGGTTGGATGAGATTTACCATGTAATCGAGTTAGTTTTTGTTAGGGTTTGATCCCTAGTATCCACTATGTTCTGAGCTTGATGTTGCAATGACTTTGCTATGCTTAATGCTTGTCACTAGGGCCCGAGTGCCATGATTTCAGATCTGAACCTATTATGTTTTCATGAATATATATGTGTTCTTGATCCTATCTTGCAAGTTGTAGACACCTATTACGAGTTATGATCCGCATCCCCCAGGGTGACAATAACTGGGATTTTTTTCGGTGATTACCGTAGTTTGAGGAGTTCATGTATTCACTAAGTGCTAATGCTTTGGTCCGGTTCTCTATTAAAAGGAGGCCTTAATATCCCTTAGTTTCCATTAGGACCCCGCTGCCACGGGAGGGTAGGACAAAAGATGTCTTGCTAGTTCTTTTCCATAAGCACGTATGACTATATAGGGAATACATGCCTACATTATATTGATGAATTGGAGCTAGTTCTGTGTCACCCTATGTTATAACCGTTGCATGATGAATGCCATCCGACACGATTATCCATCACTGATCCATTGCCTACGAGCTTCTCATATATTGATCTTTGCTAAGTTACTTTTCCATTGCCACTGTTACGATTGCTACAAAACCGCTAATGTTACTTTTGCCACCGTTACCGTTACTTCCATACTACTTTGCTACTAAATACTTTGCTGCAGATATTAAGTCTTTCAGGTGTGGTTGAATTGACAACTCAGCTGCTAATACTCGAGAATATTCTTTGGCTCCCCTTGTGTCGAATCAATAAATTTGGGTTGAATACTCTACCCTCGAAAACTGTTGCGATCCCCTATACTTGTGGGTTATCATCCCTCGTCCGGTTTATGATTCGGATGTGGTATATTCTCTTTTATAACTATTTGTTGCATTTCGTGTTAATGACAATTATGACCATCAAGTTGACATACATATTTTTTTCTAGGAGGTATGTTAACCGGAAATTCCAACCGACCCTATTGTCGAGAAGTTAAATTCAGTTGAAAAAGAAAACGATTATTTGAAAGAAAAATTGAAAAGAGTCGAAGAAGAGAAGATGAAATTGGAGTTGTACGTTGCCGATGTCGTCGATGATCATAAGATCAAGATGGATGCAATGCGCTTGAAGATTAGAAAGATTAGAAAATATGCCATTAATAAAAAGGCTTGGTATCATTATGCTGTTGGATCAATTGTTACCTTAGTTGCGATTTTGATCGCATTTGTTGTTGCATTTAAATGCTTTAGCTAGATAGTTGTATGTTGTTTTATGAGAATAAGTGTGTATGAACTTGTATTAATTTGGTCACTTTGATGTTATGTAATGAAGACGAGTCGGCAATGGATGTATGAAGACCGACACTCTCCCCAGTTCATTAATGGCGTGCATAGTTTTCTGCATGCGGCTGAGGCAAACAAGCGGAATGGTTTTATGTGTTGTCCATGTGCTGTCTGTAAGAATGATAAGAATTACTCTAGCTCAAAAGACATCCACGTCCACCTGTTTACGTCCGGTTTCATGTCCGGCTATAACTGTTGGACCAAGCACGGAGAAAGAGGGGTTCTAATGGAAGAGAATGAAGAAGAAGAGGATGATGACAACTATCCTAGGTTCCCTGAATACAATGGTACTACAATGGGGGAAGAGAATGAAGAAGAAGAAGAAGCTGAAGAAGAGGCATCAGATGAGCCCGCTGATGATCTTGGTTGGGCCATTGCTGATGCAAAGAGAAACTGCGAAAGTGAAAAGGAGAAGTTGAATTTGCAGCGCATGTTAGAGGATCACAAAAAATTATTGTACCCAAATTGCGAAGATGACAAGAAAAAGTTGGGTACCACACTGGAATTGCTGCAATGGAAGGCAGAGAATGGTGTATCTGACAAGGGATTTGAAAAGTTGCTGAAAATAATGAAGAATAAGCTTCCAAAGGACAACGAATTGCCCGACAATATGTACGAAGCAAAGAAGGTTGTCTGCCCTCTAGGATTAGAGGTGCACAAGATACATGCATGCCCTAATGACTGCATCCTCTACCGCGGTGAGGAGTACGAGAATTTGAATGCATGCCCGGTATGCGGTGCATTGCGCTATAAGATCAGGGGCGATGACCCTGTTGATGATGTTGAGGGCGAGCGCCCCAGGAAGAGGATTCCTGCCAAGGTGATGTTGTATGCTCCTATAATACCACGGTTGAAACGTTTGTTCCAGAACAAAGAGCATGCCAAGTTGTTGCGATGGCACAAAGATGACCGTAAGAAAGACGGGAAGTTGAGAGTACCCGCTGATGGGTCGCAGTGGAGAAAAATCGAGATAAAGTGGCTGGACTTTGCAGGTGTAAGAGCATAATTTCCCCTAAGTAGTTTTGGTGGTTGATGACAGTGCGTTTGCGGACTAACTGTGTGCATTAAGCTTTAAGAGATTATCAGGTGGCATGAGACGGTTATCTTCCCCTCAAGTAGTATATCAGAAGACGGAGTCTTTTCCTTTCGAGGTTAGGTTGGTGGACCTGAGTCGTAGGAAAATCCGTACTATTAAGAGGGGATCCGCATCCGGAAAGGTTGGGAGGAATCATCACGTACACTTCGCACCCCCGTCCTTTCCCGGCACGATGGAGCTTTCTCTGCCCCCAAAGGCTCCAAAGTTTCTCTTAAGCGGAAGTACCGCTCCAGCGGTACTACTGCCCTGAAGGATTGCTCGAACGACCGCTTAGTTCTTAAGCGGAAGTTCCGAGCGGTACTACCGCCCTAAACTACCGCTTATATTTCTTAAGCGGAAGTTCCGAGCGGTACTACCGCCCCGAACTAGCGCTTATGTTTTTTAAGCGGAAGTTCCGAGCGGTACTACCGCCCCGAACTACCGCTTAGGTTATTTAAGCGGAAGTTCCTAGCGGTACTACCGCCCTGAGGAACTTTGGAACCACTTTCGCATCCTTTTTCTTCCGGACTTCTGGAACCTCTGAGCGGAAGTACCGCCCTCTCCAGAGCGGTACCACCGCCCAAAGCGGAAGTACCGCTCCCTCCAGAGCGGTACTACCGCTTAGTTGTTCCAGTACGTGTATAAGCGGAAGTACCGCCCCCTAGGACGGTACTACCGCTTATGCTCGTATCTGGGCAGAAAAATGGCCAGTTTTCTCCCCACCTATATGAGTGAGTCTTCTTCCTCCTTGAGACTCACCTCTTCCCACAAAAAGCTCCATTGTTGCTCCTAAGCTTATTCTTGCTCCTTCCCCCTCCCTAGCCATCAAATCTTGTTGATGCTCTAGGGTTTGGAGGAGAGGGCCTTGATCTACACCTCCACCGAGAGATATTTGGTTCCCCCCATCAATCCCTTGCGGATCTTGTTACTCTTGGGTGTTTGAGCACCCTAGACGGAAGAGGTCACTTCGAAGCCATAGTCCATTGCGGTGAAGCTTCGTGGTGTCATTGGGAGCGTCCAATTAAGTTGTGGAGATTGCCCCAACCTTGTTTGTAAAGGTCCGGTTGCCGCCTTCAATGGCACCAGTAGTGGAATCACGGCACCTCGCATTGTGTGCGGGTGTGAGGAGAATACGGTGGCCATAGTGGCTTCTTGGGGAGCATTGTGCCTCCACACCGCTCCAACGGAGACATACTTCCCTATACCGGGAAGGAACTTCGGGAACACATCCTCGTCTCCATCGGTTCCTCTTGTTGTTACTTCTTACCTTTACTTTGTGCAAGCTACTTATATTGTTATATCTTGTTTGCTTAGCTTGTTGTTGAGATTAGCATCATATAGGTTGCTCACCTAGTTGCACATCTAGCCAATCTATTTGTTGCTAAGCCCAAATTGTTAAAGAAAAGTTAAAAATTGTTAGTTGCCTATTCACCCCCCCTCTAGTTAACCATATCGATCCTTTCAATTGGTATCAGAGCCTCGTCTCTTTATTAAGGGTTTCACCACCCAAAGAGTATGGAGGGCGAAGACGAGCGGTTGGGAGAACTTCCCGAGGACATGGGAGTGAACACGGTCTCACGCGAGGATTTAAATGAGGCCATGTCCTCGCTTAAATCCTCCATGACGACCGAGGTCAAATCCATGTTTAAAGAATTCCTTGACACACTTAAACTTTCCACCGATGCGGTTCAAGTGGTTAATCCCACTAACTCGACATCGGATGTCAACTCCGGTAAGGAGGGGGCTAGTGCTGATAAAGATAATCGTTCTCAAGGAATTAATGGATCAGGGACTTTTGCCTCAGTTTCCCCTCCCTTGGTCTATGGAGGACCGGTGCACCCACCTCATATAGTTAATCATGGTCCTCCTCCTAAGCTTGTTAAAAATGATTTTGCTAATTAGGTTTTCTGTATCAAGTCTCATTTAGATCACAGCTCAATTTAACTCATGCGAGTCATTGAAGAAGGATACTACCCTCGTGATCCACGCAACCTCACTCCAAGGGAAGAAGCGGATAAACAGCTAAATTCCTCCGCTTTGTTCATACTCCAAGCTGATGTTCCTACTGAAGATCTACCTCACCTGCGTCCCTTCACTGTTGCTAAAGAGTGTTGGGAACACATTATCTCCATGTACAAGGGCATCTCAAGCATTCAACGGTCAAACTATGAAGTTGTCCTTGATCAGTCAGATGAGTTTGTAATGGTAGAGGATGAGGAACCGTGTGAGGTCTATCGAAGGGTGACTGCTCTCGCCGTTGCCCTCAAAGATCATGGCAGCAAGGATGTGGATGATACTTGGATCAAGCGTAAGTTTCTGAAGGCCATCATGCCCTACAACAAGGCCATGTCCGCTGTCATCCGTCAAAGACCGGACTTTCACACCTTGTCTTCTGGTGATGTGTTGGATGAATTTATTGCAATGAACATCCTGAACACAACAGCTGACAATGCTCTCGCTCGCGTGCAACGGTCAAAGAAATAATCCCCCAACCTTGCTTTGAAGGCCAAGGTATGTCAAGAGGAAGAAGAAGAAGAAGAAGAAGAAGAGGGTTGCCCCGAGGACACCAAATATGCTTATCATGAGCACATGGCTCTTGCGTTCAGGCAATTTTGGGGCAACAAGAGAAACACAAGGCCCAACTTCTCCAAGAACAACTCAAACGGGTCAAAGGGCAAGCAATGCGTGAGGACCTGCTACAACTGTGGCAATGTGAGTCACTTTGTGGTGGATTGTCCATACGAGAAGAGGGAAGACAATGGTGGCAAGCTCATCCGCAAAGATAAGGCCAAGTCTTTCCCCAACAAGGCCAACTTCACCAAGAAGACTTCACACAAAGTGTTGGTGGCTCAAGAAGAGTGTGCATCGGATGATGATTGTGATGACGGAGACACAAGTGGTGAAGGAATGGCAATGGCATCGGTGGCAATTGCATCCTCTACCCCAACAAAGGTGTCACTCTTCGACGCCCCAAATGAGAACCACATCGCTAGGTGCCACATGGCAAAACGTATCACCAAGGTAACCTCCAACGCCATAACCTCAAACATTAAGACTTCTGTTTCTTCCACTCCATCTTTGTTAGATTGTGTGGATAAACCCGAGGAGGCGATAGAGGGTGAGAATGAGTTTGACAAGTTCTTGTGTAAACTCAAGGGAGAGTCCAAGAAGCACTTCGTTGCTCTCTTGGAACAACTTGGTGAGGCCAATGACACGATTGATTCTCAAGAAGAATCTCTTGAGGAGATGAGAGGCCATAGTCGTGATTATGCCGACGAGATAGCAGATCTTTCTATTGCTCTAGAGGAAGAGTGAGGTCTTCATTTGACTTTTAAGGAGTCACAGAATGACGACTTTGCTAAATTACGTAAAGATTATGATCATGCTATTGTTCTCAACCGTGTTCTTAAATCTAAAAAGGTTGCACTTGGGGTTGACCATGCTCGACTCAAGGATGAGTTTGTCTCTCTTGACAATGCTCATAAGGCATTGAAGAGCGTTCATGCTTCTCTTAAAGAGTCACATGATCAACTCCAAGTGAAACTCACTAAAGAAATTGCCACGTGTCCTCCCTTTGTCTTAATTGATAATGCATCTGCTACTAACCCGTGTTGTGAGCATGCACATCTTGTGGAGGAAAATGCTAAGCTAAAAGAGCAGCTTGAGAAAGGCCTTGTGACATGTATACAAGGTGAGAAGAATCTCAATGACCTTTTGAGCAATCAAAAGGAAGTGATCGCAAAGGAAGGAGTTGGGTTTGCACCCAAATCCAAAAAGAAGAAGAAGAAGAAGACCACGCAGGCTCCTCCACTCAAGGAAACATTTGTCAAAGCAGGGAGCATTACTCATGAGAAGAAGAAAGACAAGGTTGTGAGTGATATTGCCAAGAAGGGCAAGATCACTCCCTCCAACAAAGCCGGCGATTTTAACCCCTCATATGTTTTGTGCCGTGCTAGTGATGGGCATGTGTATGCCAAATTTGTTTGTTCTTCGTATGAGTATATTGAGTGGTCTATTTGGGTTCCTAAGACCCTTGTCACTAACATGAAAGGACCCATTCAAGAATGGGTACCTAAATCCAAGCATTTATCTATTGTAGGACTTTGCTTCCGGGGGAGTCTCATGGTTGCTCGATAGTGGAGCAACAAATCATATGACCGGAAGCAAGGACTTGGTGGTGGACGTTCGACCCGATGCATCCGTGGCCACCCAAGTCTCATTTGGAGATGATGCAATCTCAAAGGTATTGGGTCTTGGCAAGGTGGTTATCTCTCCGACCTTAACTATTGAGAGAGTCATGCTTGTTGAGACCCTTGCATACAATTTACTTTCCGTTCGTCAACTTGCACTCATGGGTTTTAGTACTTTCTTTGGCATTGATACCGTGACCCTTTTGTGGAGCAAGACTCTTAAAGTAGCCTTTGTTGGACATGTCGAAAACGGTCTCTATGTGATTAACTTCTCGGAGCGACCCACTAAGACCGCGACATGTCTAATGGCTAAAGTTGATGTGGGATGGCTTTGGCATCGCCGACTAGCCCTTGTCAATATGAGATCTTTGCAAAGTCTCCTCAAAGGGGATCACATTCTTGGAGTAACAAATGTGAGTTTTGCCAGAGATCGTGCTTGCAGTGCCTGTATCGAAGGAAAGCTACATGAAAAAGCTCATCGTCCAACTACTACAATCTACTCAAAGAGGACCTTCGAGCTCCTTCATATGGATCTCTTTGGGCCTCCATCTTTTGACAGCCTTGGAGGAAGAAGATATTGCTTGGTGATTGTGGATGATTACTCGAGATACACATGGGTATATTTCTTCAAGAGGAAGAGTGAGACCCAATAGACCGTCATCGACTTTGCAAATGAAGTCCAACGTCAACATGAAGCAAAGATTTTGATGATTAGAAGTGACAACGGCACTGAGTTCAAGAACTACACCCTAGATGAGTTGCTCAGTGATGAGGGGATAAAGCACCAATATTCCACACCTTACACCCCTCAACAAAACGGTTTTGCGGAGAGGAAGAACCGGACGTTGATGGATGCGGCAAGAACCATGATGGCGGAGTTTAAATCTCCGTACAACTTTTGGGCCGAAGCCATCAACACAGCGTGTCATGCATCAAATCGGCTCTATCTCCGCAAAGGCTTGAACAAGACACCTTATGAGATTCTTACCGGGAACAAGCCCAACCTCAAATACTTCCGGGTGTTCAGTTGTAAGTGTTTCATTCTCAAGAAAGGTGTTCGTTTGTCTAAATTTGAATCTAGAGCCCATGAGGGCATATTTGTTGGTTATGCTGCAAACTCTCATGCTTACCGTGTCCTCAACAAGTCCACGAGACTCATTGAGGAGACAAGTAACATAGAGTTTGGTGAAAATAATGGCTCCCAAGTGGAGCAAAGTGGTCTTTGTGATGTAGGTGATGAAATTCCTCCCCAAGCCATAAGAAGAATGGGTGTGGGATACTTCCTACCCGTTGAGGAACCCCTTGTGGCTGAAGGAGAAGGACAATGTTCTACTCAAGTGGAACCATCACCGACGCACGACCCACACGCTTCCGAAGAACGCGGTGAAGGCCCTCAACCCCGTGATCAAGATCAAGGGCAAGATCAACTTGATAGTGATGTTTCTACTTCACATGATGCTCAAGATCTTGTTCACACCCCCGTGCAAGCTCAAGATCAAGATGAAGCTCAGGACCAAGATCAACTTCAACATCAAGGTCAAGCTAAAGATCAAGATCATGCTCAAGATCTTGAGCAAGCTGGTGCTAGTACCAAAGCTCGTCAAGTTACCAAGCCTCAACTTTCCATGGAGGAAATTCTTGAAACACGAGCTGCCAAGACTGCCTCCAAGCTTCAGAAAAAGCAACACCTCCTAGAGAACGTCTACGGAAGCTTGAAAAGAGGGGTAACTACTCGTCGCCAATTAACAAACTTTTGTGCACATCATGCGTTTGTTTCTTGCTTTGAACCCCTCAAGGTACAAGATGCACTCGAAGACGAGGATTGGCTTGAAGCCATGCATGATGAAATCAACAACTTCGAGCGCAACAAAGTGTGGCAATTGGTGCCAAGACCAAAAGAGAATCACAATGTCATTGGAACCAAATGGATCTTTAAGAACAAGCAAGATGCACATGGTATCATTATTCGCAACAAGGCAAGACTGGTGGCTCAAGGCTACTCCCAAGTCGAGGGTATCGACTACGGTGAAACCTTTGCCCCCGTTGCTCGCCTTGAATCTATTCGCATGTTGCTTGCTTATGCTTCTCATCATGATTTCATATTATATCAAATGGATGTGAAGAGTGCTTTTCTTAATGGTCCAGTTAAGGAGTTGGTATATGTCAAGCAACCCCCGGGGTTTGAGGATCCCAAGTTCCCCAATCATGTATACGTTCTCGATAAGGCACTCTATGGCCTTAAACAAGCCCCACGTGCATGGTATGAGCACCTTACCGAGATGTTGCAAGATCGTGGGTTTGAAATTGCGAAAATCGAACCCACTCTTTTTACTAAGAGGGTTAACGGGAACTTGTTCGTATGCCAACTACATGTAGATGATATTATCTTTGGTTCTTCTAACAAAGCTTTTAATGATGAGTTTGCCGCACTAATGACCAAAGAGTTTGAGATGTCTATGATGGGAGAGTTGAAGTTCTTCCTCGGATTCGAAGTCAAGCAACGAAGACAAGGAACCTTCATCAACCAAGCCAAATACACTCAAGACATGTTCAAAAGGTTCAAGATGGATGAGCTAAATCCTCCGAAGGCCAACACTCCGATGCCACTCAAATGCCAACTTGACAGTGATCCCAATGGTAAAGCTGTGGATCAGAAGGTATATCGCTCCATGATTGGATCTCTGCTTTACCTTTGTGCATCTAGGCCGGATATCATGTTGAGTGTGGGAATTTGTGCACGATTTCAATCCGCACCTAAGGAGAGTCACTATGTGGCTGTCAAGCGAATCTTTCGATATTTGGCTCATACCCCAAACTTTGTCTTATGGTACCCCAAAGGTGCTTCATTTGATCTCATTGGATATACTGACTCGGATTGGGTGGGAGACCGTGTGGAAAGGAAGTCCACTTCCGGAGGTTGCCAATTTCTTGGCCGCTCTCTGGTAAGTTGGTCTTCCAAGAAACAAAACTGTGTTTCTCTCTCGTCCACCGAGGCCGAGTATGTAGCCGCCGCAAGCTGTTGTGCTCAGATTCTTTGGATGAGGCAAACTTTAAAGGATTATGGTGTCAACTGTGACAAAGTGCCTCTTTACTGCGACAATGAAAGCACGATCAAGATCTCCAACAACCCGGTTCAACACTGCAAGACAAAGCATATTGAGATTCGTCATCACTTTATCCGGGATCACATCAAGCGTGGAGACATAGATCTTATTCATCTATATACTAAGGAACAACTTGCAGATATATTCACAAAGCCATTGGATGAAGCAAGATTTCGCGAGTTAAGGCATGAGCTAAATATCATTGATTCGAGCAATGTGGCTTGACTTAGTGCACACCCCACCACACTCATCATTATGTCTTGTTTAGGTGTAGGCATGGACTTAGGGGGAGTCTAGTTCTCTCAATGAACTATCCCTCCTCCTATTATGCATAAATTAATCAAGTCTTTCACATTCGTCATTTTTGATGACTCTTGTGCTTCAAAGACGAGTTTTGGTCATGGGCCCAAGGTTAAAATCTTCGCGGTGCCATACCGTTTGACTCAAACATAGGTGGCTTCGGCCACCGCCCCCACCTCCTAGTGAGGCATTTGCATTACTAGTGCATATTGGTTCGAATTTGTTGTTTCATGTCTTTGTCTCTTCGGGTTTGGTTTCTCATAAAGACTTGGAGTAACTTCTTGCATGCGTCTAGTAGAATGTCTTGTTGCTCTTCAACACCCCTGATTTGGTGGATTTGCTCTATTTTGCTGGGAGCAGTTTTTGGTCATACGCGGTACTACCGCTCTGGTGGACGGTACTACCGCGCAAGTGGAAGTACCGCCCATACCAGCGGTACTACCACTTCGGGGGCTCTCTGACGATTCTAGTAGTGGGCAGGGGGAGTTCTAACTCCTCCCCATACCCATTCACGGTCTCGTCTCCGCCCCTGGCGACCGAAGCTCTCCCGGAGGCCGGCTCCGGATCTCCCATTCCGTGTCGGTCTTCGCATTTTCGTCCGGTGGGATTGAACCCCACCTCTCCCTCGTGCCATGGACCCCGGTATTGCCCTCGTTCTTCCTCGTTTGACCTAGCTTTTTTCGATCTTAAATCTAGGGCAATGCGTGTGGTGTTCCTTGTTTTTCTCGCTATTTTTGGCATGAGTAGGACGAATATGATCACTAGAGATATATCAGATGGTTAGGGATTCGGAGTGTGGTGGATTGTGGTCACTTCCCTGCCGCGGGATCTTCCCGTTGCCAGGGCGGTACTACCACTCCGGCATGACCGGTACTACTGCTTCGAGCGGAAGTACCGCTCCTACCCAAGCGGTACTACCGCTTATCACTGCATCTCCCACCTCTGAATACTTTTCTCTCTCTAGTAGTTTTGCTTGTTTTTTGCTGGATATTTACAGTTGCTCCGTCTCTTGCCGTTCCTTCTATGTGAGTTCAGGTGATGATGGCTCTGCTATGGGTGCTCGTCGTGTGAATCCAAGCCGTGGTAGTTCCAAGCGGTACCGAACGTCTGACGAAGCACAAGCTGGCTCAAGTGCTCAACCCCAGCGGCAGTCCACAAAGAAAGTTGCCACCAAGAAGCAAGATGTCAAGGAACCTCAGGATATGTCTGGCACCGAGTTCTATGAGTTTCGTCAACTCAATCCTTTCCGCCGCCCTCAGGACCCCAAGTTTGTTGGTCGTCCCTTCTGGAACAAGGCTCAGTATCTCATTTATGCTGGAGTCCTTAAGGGCAAGACGAACCTGTATGTGCCTCATGTCAAATCCATCAACACGGAGCATATGGTCAACAACCCTCACTCTGCCTACTTTGCTGAAGCTCGTGCTCTTTGCCAGCAATGGGGTCTGTATCCCATTATTTCTTTCAACAAGGATTTCGACTCAGAGCTTGTGGCTCAATTCTTTGCCACTGTTCACTTCAACGCTGATGAGGAGCGGAGCTTCATATGGATGACAGGTGGCAAGGTCTTGTGTTCCAACTGGAAGACTTTTATGAACTCCTTGGGTTATGCAGACTCAGGGGAAAATGAGCCAGTTGGTCTCCGACCGCACACTGCAGAGCAAGCCATTCACAAGTCCAAGCTCGTGCGCTACCAGAGGATTGTAAAGACTCACAAGGGTACTCACACTGAACTCATTCCATTTCTAGACATCATGCACCGTATCTTCCGCAACTCTATGTTTCCACGTGTGGGGAACTTGGATCAGGTTCACTCTTATCTCGTGAATCTGCTTCTTCTGTGCATCAAGGAAAAAGGAAAAGATTCCACTTTGGATGTTTCCCACATCATGTAGACGGAGCTTCGCTTAGCAATTCTTGACAGGAAGGTGCCTATCTACGGTCCCTATATCTTCAAGCTCATTGAGGATACTTGGGCTGAGCAGTTCCCCGATGAGCGTCTTGTCACTGATCACATGGTGACTCATGGTGTTCTTAAGCTGCGTGTGAAGGAGGATTGGGGCATTGCGCCCTCTGTGCCAGAGATCGCTCCCACCGACTCTGATGATGAGTCTGAGCCTGACTATACTGATGCCTCCTATGTTCCTCGCTCTGAGACTGTTCCCTCTTGGGCTGCCAAGCTCAAAACCAAGGTGAAGAATCTTTTCTGCTTTCAGATCAAGGGACAGTACAAGGCCCATGTGGAGGCCAAGAAAGCTCGTAGCCGTGACAAGAAGATCATGAGGAAGCTTGGTCTGCAGATTGACAGCGGGTCTGAGGAGAGGATTACTGATGAGGAGGAATGGATCAAGAAGAATTGCCCATATGATGAGTCAGAGGATGATGTGCCTGCTGCTACTGATGAGGAGGAAGATGATGAGCCTGACAACTGACTATTCTGTGCCTATCATCACTTGGTCTCACTTTAGTCCTCTGTGCCCCTTTTGGTGTCTCGATGCCAAAGGGGGAGAGAGTGTGTAGGGATTTGCTGAGTCACGAGTATTTCTCCTTTTAGCTGCGCATCTCTTCTCTCGTGAACTCATTTATTTGCTTTGGTTGTTTGCTTTGCTTTATGATGTCAGACTTCTGAGTACTATGTATGGTGTAAGACATACTACCTCTTATATCCGTTATGCCTACATTATCGTGAGTCTATATTTCCTTACTTGCTTACCTGCTTATCACTCATTCCGTTTGTATGCAAGTATGTGGCCTCGTCTATAAAATATAGGGGGACTGGTGACCCTAGAGTGTGCTATGTGCATTCCAAAAGCATATTCAAATAGGGCACACATCTAGGGGGAGCCCGTCTATATTTTGTAGATGTTGGGACTGCCATAGTCTTACTGTATATCTTTTTGGCAAATCCCGTGTTGTCATCAACCCACCAAAAAGGGGGAGATTGTAAGAGCATAATTTCCCCTAAGTAGTTTTGGTGGTTGATGACAGTGCGTTTGCGGACTAACTGTGTGCATTAAGCTTTCAGAGATTATCAGGTGGCATGAGACGGTTATCTTCCCCTCAAGTAGTATATCAGAAGACGGAGTCTTTTCCTTTCGAGGTTAGGTTGGTGGACCTGAGTCGTAGGAAAATCCGTACTATTAAGAGGGGATCCGCATCCGAAAAGGTTGGGAGGAATCATCACGTACACTTCGCACCCCCGTCCTTTCCCGGCACGATGGGGAAAATGAGCCAGTTGGTCTCCGACCGCACACTGCAGAGCAAGCCATTCACAAGTCCAAGCTCGTGCGCTACCAGAGGATTGTAAAGACTCACAAGGGTACTCACACTGAACTCATTCCATTTCTAGACATCATGCACCGTATCTTCCGCAACTCTATGTTTCCACGTGTGGGGAACTTGGATCAGGTTCACTCTTATCTCGTGAATCTGCTTCTTCTGTGCATCAAGGAAAAAGGAAAAGATTCCACTTTGGATGTTTCCCACATCATGTAGACGGAGCTTCGCTTAGCAATTCTTGACAGGAAGGTGCCTATCTACGGTCCCTATATCTTCAAGCTCATTGAGGATACTTGGGCTGAGCAGTTCCCCGATGAGCGTCTTGTCACTGATCACATGGTGACTCATGGTGTTCTTAAGCTGCGTGTGAAGGAGGATTGGGGCATTGCGCCCTCTGTGCCAGAGATCGCTCCCACCGACTCTGATGATGAGTCTGAGCCTGACTATACTGATGCCTCCTATGTTCCTCGCTCTGAGACTGTTCCCTCTTGGGCTGCCAAGCTCAAAACCAAGGTGAAGAATCTTTTCTGCTTTCAGATCAAGGGACAGTACAAGGCCCATGTGGAGGCCAAGAAAGCTCGTAGCCGTGACAAGAAGATCATGAGGAAGCTTGGTCTGCAGATTGACAGCGGGTCTGAGGAGAGGATTACTGATGAGGAGGAATGGATCAAGAAGAATTGCCCATATGATGAGTCAGAGGATGATGTGCCTGCTGCTACTGATGAGGAGGAAGATGATGAGCCTGACAACTGACTATTCTGTGCCTATCATCACTTGGTCTCACTTTAGTCCTCTGTGCCCCTTTTGGTGTCTCGATGCCAAAGGGGGAGAGAGTGTGTAGGGATTTGCTGAGTCACGAGTATTTCTCCTTTTAGCTGCGCATCTCTTCTCTCGTGAACTCATTTATTTGCTTTGGTTGTTTGCTTTGCTTTATGATGTCAGACTTCTGAGTACTATGTATGGTGTAAGACATACTACCTCTTATATCCGTTATGCCTACATTATCGTGAGTCTATATTTCCTTACTTGCTTACCTGCTTATCACTCATTCCGTTTGTATGCAAGTATGTGGCCTCGTCTATAAAATATAGGGGGACTGGTGACCCTAGAGTGTGCTATGTGCATTCCAAAAGCATATTCAAATAGGGCACACATCTAGGGGGAGCCCGTCTATATTTTGTAGATGTTGGGACTGCCATAGTCTTACTGTATATCTTTTTGGCAAATCCCGTGTTGTCATCAACCCACCAAAAAGGGGGAGATTGTAAGAGCATAATTTCCCCTAAGTAGTTTTGGTGGTTGATGACAGTGCGTTTGCGGACTAACTGTGTGCATTAAGCTTTCAGAGATTATCAGGTGGCATGAGACGGTTATCTTCCCCTCAAGTAGTATATCAGAAGACGGAGTCTTTTCCTTTCGAGGTTAGGTTGGTGGACCTGAGTCGTAGGAAAATCCGTACTATTAAGAGGGGATCCGCATCCGAAAAGGTTGGGAGGAATCATCACGTACACTTCGCACCCCCGTCCTTTCCCGGCACGATGGAGCTTTCTCTGCCCCCAAAGGCTCCAAAGTTTCTCTTAAGCGGAATTACCGCTCTTCAGAGCGGTAGTACCGCTCCAGCGGTACTACTACCCTGAAGGATTGCTCGAACGACCGCTTAGTTCTTAAGCAGAAGTTCCGAGCGGTACTACCGCCCTGAACTACCGCTTATATTTCTTAAGCGGAAGTTCCGAGCGGTACTACCGCCCCGAACTACCGCTTATGTTTTTTAAGCGGAAGTTTCGAGCGGTACTACCGCCCTGAACTACTGCTTAGGTTATTTAAGCGGAAGTTCCTAGCGGTACTACCGCCCTAAGGAACTTTGGAACCACTTTCGCATCCTTTTTCTTCCGGACTTCTGGAACCTCTGAGCGGAAGTACCGCCCTCTCTAGAGCGGTACTGCCGCCCTAAGTGGAAGTACCTCTCCCTCCAGAGCGGTACTACCGCTTAGTTGTTCCAGTACGTGTATAAGCGGAAGTACCGCCCCCTAGGACGGTACTACCTCTTATGCTCGTATCTGGGCAGAAAAACGGCCAGTTTTCTCCCCACCTATATAAGTGAGTCTTCTTCCTTCTTGAGACTCACCTCTTCCCACAAAAAGCTCCATTGTTGCTCCTAAGCTTATTCTTGCTCCTTCTCCCTCCCTAGCCATCAAATCTTGTTGATGCTCTAGGGTTTGGAGGAGAGGGCCTTGATCTACACCTCCACCGAGAGATATTTGGTTCCCCCCATCAATCCCTTGCGGACCTTGTTACTCTTGGGTGTTTGAGCACCCTAGACGGAAGAGGTCACTTCGAAGCCATAGTCCATTGTGGTGAAGCTTCATGGTGTCGTTGGGAGCCTCCAATTAAGTTGTGGAGATTGCCCCAACCTTGTTTGTAAAGGTCCGGTTGCCGCCTTCAAGGGCACCACTAGTGGCTTCTTGGGGAGCATTGTGCTTCCACACCGCTCCAACGGAGACGTACTTCCCTTTACCAGGAAGGAACTTCGGGAACACATCCTCGTCTCCATCGGTTCCTCTTGTGGTTACTTCTTACGTTGGTGTTTTGCTACTTCTTGAGCTTGTGTTGGTTTTCCCTTGAAGAGGAAAGGGTGATGTAGCAGAGTAGATAAGTATTTCCCTCAGTTGTTGAGAACCAAGGTATCAATCCAGTAGGAGACACAAGCAAGTCACCAATAGATGCACCTACACAAATAATCAAACACTTGCACCCAACGCGGAAAAGGGGTTGTCAATCCCTTCACGGTTACTTGCAAGGATGAGATCCGATACTGATAGTTGGAAAAGATTACTAAAACGAAAAGAAAAACAAAAGTAAATAGATCTGAAAATATAATATGGAAAATAGACCCGGGGGCCATAGGTTTCACTAGAGGCTTCTCTCTTGAAGGCAAATAATACGGTGGGTGAACAAATTACTGTCGAGCAATTGATAGAAAAGCGCATAGTTATGACGATATCCAAGGCAATGATTATGCATATAGGCATCACGTCCGTATCAAGTAGACCAAAATGATTCTGCATCTACTACTATTATTCCACACATCGACCGACTCCTGCCTGCATCTAGAGTATTAAGTTCATGAAGAACAGAGTAACGCATTAGGTAAGATGACATGATGTAGAGGGATAAAATCAAGCAATATGATGAAAACCCCATCTTTTTATCCTTGATGGAAACAATACAAATACGTGCCTCGCTACCCCTACTTTGTCACTGGGTGAGGACACCGCAAGATTGAACCCAAAACTAAGCACTTTTCCCATTGCAAGAATTACCAATCTAGTTGGCCAAACCAACCCAATAACTCGAAGAGACTTGCAAAGATATGAAATCATGATTATAAGAATTCAGAAAAGACTCAAATAATATTCATAGATAATCTGATCATAAACCCACAATTCATCGGATCTCGACAAACACACCGCAAAAGAGTATTACATCGGATAGATCTCCATGAAGATCATGAAGAACATGGTATTGAAGAACATAGAGAGAGAAGAAGCCATCTAGCTACTAGCTATGGACCCGAAGGTCTAAGGTGAACTACTCATGCATCATCGGAAGGGCAATGGAGTTGATGTAGATGCCCTCCGTGATCGAATCCCCCTCCGGCAGATTACCGGAAAAGGCCCCAAGATGGGATCTCACGGGAACAGAGGCTTCCGGAGGCGGAAAAGTATTGTCGTGGATCTTTTTGGTATTGGGGGAATATTTGGGAATTTATAGGCCAAAGATTAGGGTTAGGAGGCCTGCTGGAGGGCCACAAGCCAGGGGGGCGCCCCCCCCTAGGGCGCGCCCTGCAGGCTTGTCGCCTCCCGGCAGGTCTCCTACCCTCCTCTCCAAGTCTGGTAGGTTTCTTCTGGTCCAAGAAAAATCATCACGAACATTTTATTCCGTTTGGACTCCGTTTGTTATTCCTTATCTGCAATACTCAAAAACAAGGAAAAAAACAAAAACTGGCACTAGGCGCTAGGTTAATAGGTTAGTCCCAAAAATAATATAAAATAGCATGTTAATGCATATAAAACATCCAAAACAGATAATATAATAGCATGGAACAATCAAAAATTATAGATATGTTGGAGACGTATCAAGCATCCCCAAGCTTAATTCCTGCTCGTCCTCGAGTAGGTAAATGATAAAAACAGAATTTTTGATGTGGAATGCTACCTAACATATTTATCCATGTAATATTCTTTATTGTGGCATGAATGTTCAGATCCATAAGATTCAAAACAAAAGTTTAATATTGACATTAAAACAGTAATACTTCAAGCATACTAACAAAGCAATCGTATCTTTTCAAAATAACATGGCCAAAGAAAGTTATCCCTACAAATTCATATGGTCTGGCTATGCTCCATCTTCCCCACACAAAGTATTTAAATCATGCACAACCCCGATGACAAGTCAAGCAATTGTTTCACACTTTTATGTTCTCAAACCTTTTCATCTTTCACGCAATACATGAGCGTGAACCATGGATATAGCACTATAGGTGGAATAGAATATGGTGGAGGTTGTGAGGAAAAGGAGATGAAATCTCACATCAACCAGGCGTACCAACGGGCTATGGAGATGCCCATCAATAGATATCAATGCGAGTGAGTAGGGATTGTCATGCAACGGATGCACTAGAGCTATAAGTGTATGAAAGCTCAAAAAGAAACTAAGTGGGTGTGCATGCAACTCGCTTGCTCACGAAGACCTAGGGAAATTTGAGGAAGCCCATCATTGGAATATACAAGCCAAGTTATATAATGAAAAATTCCCACTAGTATATGAAAGTGACAAAATAGGAGACTCTCTATCATGAAGATCATGGTGCTACTTGAAGCACAAGTGTGGGAAAAAAAGATAGTAGCATTGTCCCTTCTCTCTTTTCTCTCATTTTTTTTTATTTTGGTTGGCATCTATCGCCTTTTTTTTATTTGGGCTTCATTGGCCTCTTTTATTATTTGTAAAGTTCGGAGACTCATCCCAACTTGTGAGGGAATCATAGCTTCCATCATCCTTTTCTCTCATGGGACAATGCTCTAATACTGATGATCATCACACTTTTATTTACTTACAACTCAAGAATTACAAATCGATACCTAGAAAAAAATATGACTCTATATGGATGCTTCCGGTGGTGTACCGGGATGTGCAACGATCTAGCATAGCAAATGATATAAATAAACGGACAAGCCATGAAAACATCATGCTAGCTATCTTACGATCATGCAAAGCAATATGAAAATGATGGTGCGTGTCATAATAAACGGAACGGTGGAAGTTGCATGGCAATATATCTCGGAATGGCTATGGAAATGCCATAATAGGTAGGTATGGTGGCTGTTTTGAGGAAGGGTATATGGTGGGTTTAATGCACCGGCGAAAGTTGCGCGGTACTAGAGAGGGTAGCAATGGTGGAAAGGTGAGAGTGCGTATAATCCATGGACTCACATTAGTCATAAAGAACTCACATACTTATTGCAAAAGTCTATTAGTTATCGAAGCAAAGTATTAGATGCATGCTCCTAGGGGAGAGGTTGGTAGGAGTTAACCATCGCGCGCTCCCGACCCTCACACAAAGGATGACAATCAATAAACAAATCATGCTCCGATTTCGTTACATAACGGTTCACCATACGTGCATGCTACGGGAATCACAAACTTCAACACAAGTATTTCTACCAATCTACAATTACTCACTAGCATGACTCTAATATCACCATCTTTATATCTCAAAACTATATGCAAGGAATCAAACTTCTCATAGTATTCAATGCACTTAATATGAAAGTTTTTATTATATCCCTCTTGGATGCCAATTATATTAGGACCAAATTCATAACCTAAACCAATTACCACGCTGTTTAAAGACTCTCAAAATAATATAAGTGAGGTACGAGAGTTCAATTATTTCTATAAAATAAAACACCACCGTGCTCTAAAAAGATATAAGTGAAGCACTAGAGCAAAATTGCCTAGCTCAAAAGATATAAGTGAAGCACAAAGAGTATTCTTATAAATTCACGATTAATGCGTGTCCCTCACAAAAGATGTGTGCAGCAAGGATGATTGTGGCAAACTAAAAAGCAATGACTCAATCATACAAGACGCTCCTAGCAAAACACATATCATGTGGTGAATAAAAATATAGCCTCAAGTAAATTTACCGATGGATTGAAGACGAAAGAGGGGATGCCTTCCGGGGCATCCCCAAGCTTAGGCTCTTTGGTATCCTTGAATATGGCTTGGGGTGCCTTGGGCATCCCCAAGCTTAGGCTCTTGCCACTCCTTATTCCATGGTCCATCAAATCTTTACCCAAAACTTGAAAACTTCCCAACACAAAACTCAACAGAAAACTCATGAGATCCGTTAGTATAAGAAAAATAAATCACCACTTTAGGTACTGTTGTGAACTAATTATTTATTTTTATTTGTTTAATATATACTGTATTCCAACTTCTCTATGGTTCATACCCCCCGATACAACCCATAGATACATCAACATAAGCAAACAACACAAAGAAAACAGAATCTTTCAAAAACAGAACAGTCTGTAGCAATCTGTAGACTTTGAATACTTCTGTAACTCCAAAAATTCTGAAAAATTAGGACAATCTGAGCAGTTTGTATATTAATCTTGTGTAAAACTTTCAGACTCATTCGACACTATGGTGAATTTATAAAATTCCTGGGCTGAGCGCAAAAGTTTCTGTTTTTCAGCAAAATCAAATCAACAATCACCGTAGACCATCCCAAAGATCTTACTTGGCTCAAACACTAATTAAAACATTAAAACAAAATTACTACAGAGGTAATAATGTGTAAAGCACTCAAAAACAGAAACAAAAACAAAAAACATAAAATAAAATTGGGTTGCCTCCCAACAAGCGCATCTAGCTAGGCATAACGATTTCAATGATGCTCACATAAAAAGTAGTAATTGAGATATGCAAAAGAGCATCATGAATAGCATGAAAAACACATTTAAGTCTAACCCACTTCCTATGCATAGGGATTTTGTGAGCAAACAATTTATGGGAACAAGAATCAACTAGCATAGGAAGGCAAAACAAGCATAACTTCAAAACTTTAAACACATGGAGAGGAAACTTGATATTATTGCAATTCCTACAAGCATATGTTCCCCCCTCATAATGAATTTCATTAGCATCAAGAAGTAATTCAACAATATAACTATCACATAAATCATTCTTTTCATATTTCACAAGCATAGAATTTTCATTACTCTCCACATAAGCAAATTCCTTATCATCCATGGTAGTGGAAGCAAACTCAACAAAATAACTATCATGAGACACTTGATTGACATAACCACATTGCAAATTAAAATCATGATGATAAGTTTCATGGTTATCATTACTCATTATAGCATACGTGTCATCACCATCACCATAAATAGGAGGCATGCAATCATCATAATAAATTTTCTCATCAAAACTTGGGGGACAAAAAATATCAACTTCATCAAACATAGAATCCCCAAGCTTGTGGCTTTGCATATCATAAGCATCATCGATATTTAGAGAATTCATACTAGTAGCATTGCAATCATGCTCATCATTCAAGGGACTATCATGAATCACTTCATCAAAATTTTCAGATTCATGATTTTCAAACAAAACTTCATAGAGATAATCAAGTGCACTCAACTCACTAGCAATTGGTTCATCATAATTTGGCATTTTGAAAAGATTAGCAAGTGGATGAGGATCCATATCAATAGATTTTTAGCAAGCGAAGATGCAAGCAAATAGAAGGCACATGGCAACACAAGCAAACAAAAATAGATCCGGCAAGAAAAAGGCGAATAAAACGGCAAATTGGTGAAGTGGGGGAGAGGAAAATGAGAGGCAAATGGCAAATAATGTAAATGCAAGAGATGAGTTTGTGATGGGTACTTGGTAGGCTTGATGTAGATCTCCCCGGCAACGACGCCAGAAATTGGCAAGTTGACGGGAGAGTTCTTGTCTTGACATGCTATGTATCGTCCCCGGCAACGGCGCCAGAAATCCTTCTTGCTACTTCTTGAGCTTGCGTTGGTTTTCCCTTGAAGAGGAAAGGGTGATGTAGCAGAGTAGATAAGTATTTCGCTCAGTTGTTGAGAACCAAGGTATCAATCCAGTAGGAGACACAAGCAAGTCACCAATAGATGCACCTACACAAATAATCAAACACTTGCACCCAACGCGGAAAAGGGGTTGTCAATCCCTTCACGGTTACTTGCAAGGATGAGATCCGATAGTGATAGATGGAAAAGATTACTAAAACGAAAAGAAAAACAAAAGTAAATAGATCTGAAAATATAATATGGAAAATAGACCCGGGGGGCATAGGTTTCACTAGAGGCTTCTCTCTTGAAGGCAAATAATACGGTGGGTGAACAAATTACTGTCGAGCAATTGATAGAAAAGCGCATAGTTATGACGATATCCAAGGCAATGATTATGCATATAGGCATCACGTCCGTATCAAGTAGACCGAAACGATTCTGCATCTACTACTATTACTCCACACATCGACCGACTCCTGCCTGTGATAATCCCCAAGTGCAAGGAATCATCGTAGCAATTTCCAAAGGTGGAAGTGATAAGTATGGAGTGTCAAACCCACAAGGAGCTAAAGGTAAGATCAATATTCTCTCAAGTACTATCTGCCACTAATACGACTCTTCGTACGCCGAACGTTTGCTTCGAACTAGAAACGAGAAATAAAACTCCGTTGTAGGTATGAAGAGAATAGCTTTGCATGATAACGGAGAACTAAAATATAAAAATAGGTGATGTTATCATAAAGTTAGAATATATTACAATATATTACAAATAGCGAGTGTGGAATAATGATGGGTCGGTGTGCGGAATTGTCCTAGGCAATTGTTAACAAGATCGGTAATCATTATTGCAATTTTATATGAGGGAGAGGCATAAGCTAACATACTTTCTCTACTTGGATCATATGCACTTATGATTCGAACTCTAGCAAGCATCCGCAACTACTAAATATCATTAAGGTAAAACCCAACCATAGCATTAAAGCATCAAGTCCCCTTTATCCCATACGCAACAACCCCCTTACTCGGGTTTAAGCTTCTGTCACTCTAGCAACCCACTATAAGCGAATCATGAACGTATTGCAACACCCTACAGCGGGAATCCTTCACGTGTGCGCGGCACTCAAGGCACCATAGGACAGCACCAAAGTAAAACATAAAACTCAAACCAATCTAGATCATCAATCAACCCAAAGGACAAAAGAAATCTACTCGAAATATCATAGGATGGCAACACATCATTGGATCATAATATGTGGGATAAAGCACCATGTTCAAGAAGGGGCTTACAGCGGGATGCGGGAGAGTGGACCGCTGAAAGGAGATGAGGATGGTGATGAAGAAGGTGATGTTGATGAAGACGGTCACCGCGGCGATGGTTCCCCCGATGGCACTCCGGGGAGAGGGTCTCCCCCTTGTGCTTCCTCCTCCATGGCCTCCCCCCTAGGTGGGGAGAGGTTCTCTCTCTGGTCCTTGGCCTCTATGGTGATGATGGCCCCTCCGTCTTCCTCCTCCATGGTCTCCGGTGATGGTGACCCCCTCCGGCAGGGTGCCGGAGAGGGCCAAGATTGATCTTTCGTGGCTACAGAGACTTGCGGCGGTGGAACTTCCGATCTAGGTTTCTTTCTGGAGGTTTCTTGATTTATAGGAATTTTTGGCGTCGGTCTCACGTCAAGGAGGTGCCTGAGGGGCCCACAAGCCAAGGGGGCTCGCCCTAGGGGGGGGGGGCGCCCCTATGGCTTGTGGCTGCCTCGGGACTCCTCTCCGGTATCTTTTTGCTCCAGTATTTTTTATATTTTCCAAAAATATTCTCCGTAAATTTTCAGCCCATTCCGAGAACTTTTATTTCTGCACAAAAACAACACCATGGTAGTTCTGCTGAAAACAGCGTCAGTCCGGGTTAGTTCTAATCAAATCATACCAAAATCATATAAAATTATTGTAAACATGGCATGAATAATTCATAAATTATAGATACGTTGGAGACGTATCAGCATCCCCAAGCTTAATTCTTGCTCGTCCTCGAGTAGGTAAATGATAAAAGAAATAAGTTATGAAGTGTGAATGCTAACAAGTGCACAAATTTGATCAATGATAATTCCAATCACTTTTTCTAGCATCAATATAAACCATAATCAATAGCTCATCTCATAAAACTTCTCATGATCAAGTAACAAGCTATTCACATGTTAAAGTATAGGCCAGAAAGTTCCTTGAAAACTAACAAACCATATTCCTGGTCATCGAATAATTGCAATTCATCTTATTTTCAGGAAGGGTCTATGTAAGAGCTTTGATTTAGCAAATTCCACATACTCAACTATCATATAGTCTTCCATGATTATTGACACTCAAAGCATTTTTTTAGAACAAATAGCATCCATCGAACACACAGAAAGATAGGGGCTTAATGTTTCGCCTCCCAACTTATTTATCATAAAGATAATTGTCAACAATAATAATTCATGATCAAATATATTTTTATGGATATATATGTCTAGATCATTCCCCAACACATGACGCTTTCCAAGAGAAAAAGGCGAAATATAGGAAGTGGTGAAGATCACGATGAAGTAAAAGATAGGCCCTTCTTAGAGGGAAGCAGAGGTTGTCATGTGCTTTTTGTTTTTGGATGTGCAAACCCTTAATGCAAAGGAATGTCACGTTGTATTGCCCTTTGTGATAGCAACATTTATTATGCAGTCCGTTGCTTTTATTTCTTTACCATCACAAGTTCGTACAACGCTTATTTTCCCTTACAATAAAAGATCATACATATTTAGGAGCAATTTTTATTGCTTTTTGCACCGATGACAACTTACTTGAAGGATCTTACTCAATCCATAGGTAGGTATAGTGGACTCTCATGGAAAAACTGGTTTAAGGGTGTTTGGATGCACAAGTAGTATTTCTACTTGGTGTGGAAGTTTTGGCTAGTATGAGGTGGAAGCAAGCACCACATGTTGGAGGATCCATAACAATATAACTTCTATACAAATATACCCAAACATAACTCATTAAGTTGTCTTCCT
The DNA here is from genome assembly GCA_039707655.1 of Elymus sibiricus. Taxonomy (NCBI): domain Eukaryota; kingdom Viridiplantae; phylum Streptophyta; class Magnoliopsida; order Poales; family Poaceae; genus Elymus; species Elymus sibiricus. The sequence continues at coordinate 507,594,379 of CM077675.1, forward strand.
TGTCCAATTTCAACTAATTTGCTCGAGTTTGAAAATAATTAATGAGCTCACAATCATAGAAGATGTCCAAGATAGTATATTTATATGTGGAATCTCTCTTCCTTCAATGTTCTTTCATGAATTGTTCAAGTGACCAATGCGGTGTTTGCTAACTTTCAATAAATTTTACCACCTATACTTATTATGTGTGAAGTCATTACTCCCCATGGGATAAGTATATGAAGCATATTTAATTTCAGATTTATGATATACAATTCATTCAACCATTTACTCATAGGATATAAGTGAAGCACGAGAGTGAATGACAAACTACTCCAAAAAGATATAAGTGAAGATCAATGTGTAGTCAATTATTTAAATAGCCATGTGAGGACTCTATCTCTTATTCAGAATTTCAGATCCAATGCTTTTATTCAAACAGCAAAACAAAATAAAAATGGCACTCCAATAATAGCACGCATCATGCGAATGAATAAAAATTTAGGCTCAACATAGGCTAACCGATAATTGTTGATGAAGAGAGATGGGATGCGTAGCATCCCCAAGCTTAGATGCTTGAGACTTCTTGAAATATTTACTTGGGGTGCCTTGGGCATCCCCAAGCTTGAGCTTTTGTATCTCGTTCAATCCTCTCATACCAAGGTTTCACCTATTCTCAAAAACTTCATCCACACAGAACTCGAAAAGAACTCGTGAGATAGGTTAGTACATATAAGAATAAATCAACACTTCATGTACTGCCAAGACAAGTTGCATAAAAATTTCCAAACATCATCTACTGTTTACTACCGTTTCCACAATTTATATCTACCAATATAGGCTATAGAAACTAGAGGATAAGTAGTTACCAAAACTATGACAGCAATCTGTCCAAACAGAACAACCTGTAGCAATTTATGAAAATAGTGAACTTCCGTAACTCAAAAAATTATGAAAATTTAGGACATGCTAAGGAATTTGTATGAAAATACTGTGTAAAATTTCAGAAACTTTCCACGTTCCAGTAAAATATGAAAATTCAAACGCTACAGCAAAAGTTTCTGTTTTGTACACAGCACACATCAAACATGCAATGCAAGCGTCCTAAGGCAATTCTTGGAACTTTTTATTGAAAAACAAGATTATAAATAACACCTAACATAGAACAAAAAAATAAAATGATGATCCAAGCAAAGCACATATTATGTGACGAATAAAAATATAGCTCCAAGTGAGGTTACCGATAATGTTGAAGACGAAAGAGGGGATGCCTTCCAGGGCATCCCCAAGCTTAGTTGCTTGGATCTTCCTTGAATATTACCTTGGGGTGCCTTGGGCATCCCCAAGATTAGGGTCTTGCCACTCCTTATTCTCCTCATATCGATATCTCACCCAAAACTTGAAAACTTCAATCACACAAAACTTAACGGAACTTCGTGAGATGGGTTAGTATGATAAAGAGCAAACCATCCACTTAGGTACTGTCAAATACAAGATCCATAATTGTTCTCGCATAATTTCTACTGTAACTTATCATTTCCACAATTTATATCACTTAATATAAGCCATGGAAATGCTAAAACAAGCAAACTATGCAAACAAGGCAGATTCTGTAAAAAACAGAACAGTCTGTAATGATCTGAACAATGACCATACTTCTGCAGCCTCAAAAATTCTGAAAAATTAGGAAAACCTAGGAAATTTGTATATGAATCATGTGTAAAAAATTCAGAAGCTTTTGACTCTCTGGTGAATTTATAAAAATTCTGGACTGGGCACCAAAGTTTCTGTTTTTGCCCAGAATCAAGTCAACTATCAACCACACTATCCCAAAGGCATTACTTGGCACTTTATTGAAAGATAACATATAAAACATAGTTACTACAGTAGCATAATCATGATAACACACAAAAACAGTAGGGGTAAATATTGGGTTGTCTCCCAACAAGCGATTTTTTAATGCCTTTCTAGCTAGGCATGACATTTTAATGATACACTTCCAAGCCCAATTCCGATGGTGATTTTATTCATACTCTAAAAGATATAAGTGAAGTTCATAGAGCATTCTACAATTAATAAAGATTAACCAATACCCAAGCTCAAAGTATATAAGTGAAGCACACGAAGCATTCTATAAAGCCATACTCAAAAGATTTAAGTGAAGCACAAAGAGCATTCTACAAAGCCATACTCAAAAGATCTAAGTGAAGCGCATGAAGCATTATAAAAATTAATGAAGTAATATCTCATACTAGAAGGGTGCATAAAAGGAGAAGAAAAACACTAAAGACGCATATCATGTGAACAAAACAAAAACCGAGGTATACCGATAATTGTTGAAGAATAAAGATGGGATGCCTTCCGGGGCATCCCCAAGCTTAGATGCTTGAGTCTCCTTGAAATATTTACTTGGGGTGCGTTGGACATCCCCAAGCTTGAACTCTTGTCTCTCCGTATTCTTCTTATATCGATACCTCCTCGATCTTCGAACACTTCATTCACACAAAACTTAACAAAACCCTCGTGAGATCCGTTAGTATAATAAAGCAAAATAGTACTTTAAGTACAGTTGTGAACTCATTCCAAATTCATATTAGCATGATATCTACTGTAGTCCAACTTCACCATGGTTCATACCCCCCGGTACTACCCATAGATTCATCAAAATAAGAGCACAATGCATAGAAAACAGAATCTGTCAAAAACAGGACAGTCTATAGCAATCTAGAAACTTCGTATACTTCTGTAACTCAAACAATTCTGAAAATTTAGGACAAATTAAAAAATTTGTATAGAAGTACTGTGTAAACATTTCAGAAACTTTTGACATTCCAGTAAGAAATGTAAATTCATGCACTACAGTCAAAGTTTCTGTTTTTGAGTTACAAGCAATCTAATCATCCTAAAACCAAATCTTGGCACATTATTTTTATAATACAATGGATATATACAAGGGGATAATTATTTTTGAGAAACTTCCATGAAAAATTCTACATTGTTTCCATGAGCATGAACACATGTGTTCAAGGTCGACCCTCACTTCTCCAATGCACAACCTTCCAATCACTTCTCTTTTTGAAAAACTTCTTAGGCATAAGAGGCAAGTAATTCTTTTTGTATTTTTCATTATTTAATTATTTTGTTTGTTTCATCCACAACTAAAGAAAGCAAAAAGGGAAAACAAAATCTACTTAGTGAAGAAAGCAAACAAGCACACATGAGAATATCAACCCCACGCTATTGCTCCCCGGCAACGGCGCCAGAAAAGAGCTTGATAATCCCCAAGTGCAAGGAATCATCGTAGCAATTTCCAAAGGTGGAAGTGATAAGTATTGAGTGTCAAACCCACAAGGAGCTAAAGGTAAGATCAATATTCTCTCAAGTCCTATCTGCCACTGATACGACTCTTCGTACGCCGAACGTTTGCTTCCAACTAGAAACGAGAAATAAAACTCCATTGTGGGTATGAAGAGAATAGCTTTGCATGATGATGAAGAACTAAAATATAAAAACAGGTGTTGTTATCATAAAGTTATAATATATTACAATATATTACAAATAGCAAGTGTGGAATAATGATGGGTCGGTGTGCGGAATTGTCCTAGGCAATTGTTAACAAGATCGGTAATCATTATTGCAATTTTATATGAGGGAGAGGCATAAGCTTGAAGGGTAACGCAGCAGAAAACAAAAAAATTCCGACCTACGCACCAGCCCAGGACCACTATGGAGACTGCATACAAGGTTTGATCTTTTTCGTTACCGACTCGTGGCGCAGCGGAAGTAGAGTCGATGACGATCGGCGGTGCAGGTCCCCGCAACTAGGATTTACAACCTCCCAACCGCGAGGATGTACTCCCTCGCCTGCTCCCCGGACGGATCTCCGGGCAGCCCTTCGGGAGGCCTCAGGACAGTCCCTCGGATAGTCCCACAGGACGGATCCTCGGACAGCCCTTCGGGAGGACCTCAGAATTTTGGACGGTCACTCGGACAGCCCTTCGGGAGGCACTCTCGAACTAAGACCAAAACAACGATCTCTCTACAGAGTTGCACACATACGGTGTCATCTATCCGGCAGGGCTTCGCCGTCCAGAACTAGTTCCTATCGGAACCCAGACAGCCTTTCGGCACTACGAAACTATTTCGTGGGAGGGAGAGAGAATGCCAGATCATGCATGGCTTGTGTGAGATAGTTGGAGTGGGGATGGAGAGCTCCTCTCCACCTCCTTTTATAGGGGAAGGAAGGGGTGGTGTTGGCTGAAAATTTCAGCCACATGACAAGCACCCACAAAACAAGGGGAAAGCATGTCCCCTTGTCCATGGCACCTCAACATGGGGGCCCCACATGGCGCCCCACCTCCTCCCAACCAGCCCCACCTTTTGTGGGGGCTGCCCCCCACCATGGAGGCGCCCCCCCAACACATTGTCCAGCCACAAGGGGGCTGCCCCCTAAAGGGGGCGCCCCCAAAAACAGCCCAAAACAGCCCCCACGTATCGTGGGATCTTGTCCCCTCACGCTGGGACAAGATATTTTCCGTGACTATTACTTCTGAAAAATTCCGGAAAGTCCCAGAACATTTCCAGCACTCTCTAAAATTATCTGGACGCGCTCCGGAACATTTCCGGTATGGTGGTTTAATTTAAAACCATCTTCGTTTACCCGGGCTTTCCATTAGGTGTGCAACGAAGGATAGCCTTGCTTTTCTTCTGATTCTGATTCTTTCCGGCAGCTGCGAAACTTTTTTTCGGTTTTTTCTCCGGAAAAATTCCAGAAATTACCAGACCAATCTGGCAACCTCCAAAACATTCCCGGTGCTTGCCGAAACCTTTTTGGATCAATGGTTTTATCCGAAACAACTTTTCGGTTTTACCAAAACTTTTTCGGTGTTCTCTCCGGAACTTTTCCGTTGTCTCCGAAACTTTTCCAGTGACTTTCTCTCGGACTCCTTGTCTAGTATTCAGCAGATAGATGACCCTTAAGCGTGTGACCCTATAGGTTCGGTGAAGTATAGACATGACACGGAACCCCTTCCGATCAATGATCAACATCGGAGCCGTGGACACCCATATTGACCCCTATACCCACACGAATGAATATTCGAGTGAACCTCTAGTTGCAGTGTGCTATTCCTTTTACTTCACGATATGTTACAAATACCCGAGGTGAGATTTACTGCATCCCCGTGGATCAACAACTTGTCCACTATGCAAGTTACCTCGTTACCGGTATTGTTCTCTTTTCTCGTTCCCGTGTTCCGGCATCCCCGTGATCAAATCACAAAGTGTCTGGCCAGACGATGATGGATACCGTAACACCGAGAGGGCCCAGAGATATCTCTCCATCGTCGGAGGAGCAAATCCCAATCTTGAGCTATCAAGTTACTTGACATACTTTTCCATGAACCCGTAAGACGACGTAATAGCCACCCATTTACGGATGACGTTTAACAAACCCCAAAGTTCATGAAGCAAGCATGGAGAAACTCGATACTCTCATGGTCTAAGGAATTATGCAAACATTAACTTCTCTGTGTTATAAACCATCAACTTGTGACGAAAGAATCTCATAGCATAACATCAATACGGGTCGATTCAACACAAATGTTCTGCTAACATTCTGCCCTCAAAGTTGCTGGCATAGACATGCCCATGATCAGGAAAACAGAACCATCATGCAACACTTGAGCTAGTCTTAGAGGCCAGACTAGGAATACTTTTTACCATTTATTATCCCACACGTGCATATGAGTCTTCCTCCGAGCCTCGTGGTTATTGCAGACTCAAGAACCATAGCAGTTATAGCATGGAACATAAACCTAATTATGAACAGGGAGATAATCAATAACATTTATTATTGCCTCTAGGGCATATCTCCTACAAACTCCCACTTGCACTAGAGTCAATAATCTAGTTAATGCTAATGCACTTTACACCTATGGCACATTGGTGTAAAAAATGCTTCGCATGTGGTATAGCCTGATGTCCAACGGATCTGACAACTTCAGCTCCGTCTGTGTCTTTGCATATCCTTGCGTTTTCATGCTTTCACAAAATTCATATTTTGTGCGGACTTGGCTTTGTATATATGTGAATCATTGGTCGAAACCTGATTCCTCAGACCTAGCTATGGAGCAACTATCTGCAATAGTGTCCCATTGACCAAAGCCATCTTGGAACCATACTAAGTCCATGAATGAACTATATGATTCAACAACTTCTTTGTCGCTTCTAAAGCGTCAACATACTTAGCCTTTGTTATAGAATTCGCCACAGTATCTTGTTTGGAACATTTTCGAACTAACTGTGCCACCACATTGTGTGTATTACACAAAACCCTTAACTTAAATCGAAAATCACATGGAGCATTGATGAAGACTGTATCGATGTAATTACATACAACGAGAACTTCACAATCTCTGCTTGCGAGAAAACATGTTATCAGTACTACTCTAGTACTTAATGACATCTTTCACTGTTGTCCTATGATCAGTACTTTTGATCACTTTGGTATCTATACTCGCAACAACTTTGGAGTATTGGACATAGCTGGTTGTTTTTAGATACCATGGAATACATGATTAATCCAAACACAAGAGTGTGTGGAATCTCCATCATGTATTTTACTCATCAGTGTTTTGGGACACCCAGTCTTATAAAAACTCTTTCCATGTGACTTCGGCAAGGATCACTCCTTGGCGTTTTAAATGCTAAAATGTTTTAGCATCTTTTCAATATGTATTCCTTGTTTAGCCCCATTAGGTAAATCTATCTCCATAGATCATCATGCCTAATATTGAGGCTATTTAGCCTAAGCACTTCATTGAAAAATTATTTTCAAATGAAGTCCTAATTCGTGTCAAGAAATTTATTTCCAATTAATAATGTGTCAAGCACACAAGGTTTTTAGAAATATTATTATGCTCCCACTTACTATCTTGAATTACAAGCATCTTCGTTACCCATTGATGAAGTCAAACCCCTTTGACCATTTCATCAAAACTCGAAGATTCCAACTCCATTTTGCTCTCTTCTGTCCATCGCTGGAACTCTGAAGTTTGCACCCTTACTAGCATCCTCTGGACTGACAAAATACCTTGGACTGTAACACATGCATGTCCTTGGTTTCATTTCCATCAGATGGAAATCCTTTCGTCATCCTTGTTTCATATCTCATGATTTGAAATATGTATTAATTGCTAGTTCAACCCGAACCGACTTTAAGCATCGCTACGGTGAGAAAATATTTTTATCCGTATCAGTTTTTAGTTCCATAAATATTCGTCAGACTCTAAGTCTTCCGAAAGGTGTATCAAGATTTTAATCTTGAAACATTTATATGGAAACTATCTCGAATTGTATTGGCATTTAGCCAATTCCGGAATCAGGGTCCATCAACGCTTCCTTGTGTATCGTAGGTATACTGTTGTCCAACAACAATATCTCGTTTGCGCACCTGAGAGGTTTGCACGAGCCTTACCTATGTGGTTCAGCTGCAAGTTCGACCGAAGTCCATACATTTTATTGTAGAGACTTCCGTATCAGTCGCAGTAGGAAACTCTGGAATTACTTCCAAGGTCTCTTTCCTTTCATCTGATGACGAAGATACTGTTTATCTCGTCGAGTTGCACTATTCTCCCACTCACCTTTTTGAAAGAACCATTCTCTTTAAAAGCATACCGTTTTGTGGCAAAATCCTTTGCCTCGGTATAGTGGTGGGGGAATACCCAATAATTTGGGATAACCTACAAAGTAGCACTTGTCTGATTTGGAATAGGTCTGTAACCTTTTACACAAGCCCCATATTCCAAATGTTTAAGAAAAGATATAACATGGTTGGGCGTACCATACCATGGCGTCATTTCAACAGACCTGATGGAGCTCTTTTTAGTGTAAAAGCCGCAGTCTCTAAAGCATCACTCTGTAAAAGGGATAATGGCAAATTTATTTATGTCATCTTTGATCTTACCATGTCATAAATGGTTCGATTACATCTTCACGGACTTTCCACTTGCAGTGGTGTTCCGGGAGGTGCAAGTTATGAAACCCCTTTCACAACTCATCGGACATTCGCTAAACTTGTAACTCAAATATTCCTTTGCGCAATCAAATTGCAGAAACATAATTTTCTTGTTACAATAACTTCTACTTCATTTTTGAAAACCTTTCGAATGATTTCAAAAGATCGAGACTTACGTCTTATCAAGTAAATATCCATATATCTACTTGAGTCATTTCTGAAGATAGATAAATCCACTACTAACAACATTTATTGGACTACACACATCAAATGTATGATCACCAATAAGTTTGTTGTTCGTTCCTTATGGCATGTGAACGGTATTTCAGTCACTTCACTTTTCGGAGGAAAGTTGCCAGTGTCAGATGATTCAAAATCAAACAACTTCAAAATCCATCATAATGGAATTTTCCATGCGGGTTTCTCCAATGTGACCAAATGCAGTGCCACATTTGTGTGGTATTCTTTTAGTCTTGCGACATTTAGCGTCAGTGTTATGGATGTATCATATTACCATCAATATTCATAACATACGTCCCATCTTGGATGGAAGCATGGCCCTTTATGTTATTCATAATACTGAACAACAATTGTTCTTTTATGAACAACCCTTTTGCAACAACATTGTGCAATGGGCTAGAGTGTGTAAAACTCTAAAATGAATTATGAAAGTAAATCCAGAGGTAATATATTATTATCATTATTCATAACATACATCTCATTCTCAATGAAAGTATGGTCCGTATGTTATTCATAACATCGAACATAAAAAGTTCTCTTATGAACAACCTTCTTGCAAGATTCTTTATGCAAAGGGCTAGAGTGTGAAACTCTAAAATGAATTATGAAAGTAAATACATAGGTAATACATCGAGGGAAGGTATAGTAACATTTACTATGTTCCACGTGTGTATCTCAACCTCATTCCTGGCTAGTCTTTCAGGCCATGGTAGTTCTTACATCGAGTTGCAACAGAATGCAATCGAGCGGGTAGCTTTGTGGTTAACTCACAATACCCAAGAATCAGTGATTAACAATTTAATCATAATTCCCAAGAACTATATCTTTGACCAGCCTTCTATACATCAAAAACTTGTATGACATTCATACATGAGCTGGATATTCCAGTCTTCTTTCTTTATGCCTTTATACTTCTAACAGTTTAACTTTCAGTATTTCTCCTACTCTCAGAAGAAGAACCCAACTTAAGAATGGCGTTAGCCCCAGACTTCCTAGGCGTGAAAGTTTCACTAACACCCTTCGGACACTTCCTTTCTCTTTAAGTTGTTTGTTTTATTCACCATCATCCTATGACAGGCATTCTTCTGGATCCCTTTCCTAACAGTCAAATGCATAGTAAACACTTTTACTAATACTTGCAAACAAACAATGCTTTGTTTGTATCTGAAAATGATTTTCAGTTCCATGAATATCATATAACTATCCCAAAACTTTCGAAGTTTGGGTCTCATGGAAGCAAACATATTTCACTTAACCGTAACAGATTTCTAGCTTTTGGATCGAAGGACGGGAGTCGCATCATCCATAGCATTAGCGGGAGAATACCGAAAGTATGCGATAGGACAAAGTCCTTCTCGGCACTTTTGAGGACAATCCTCACATTACGTTACCAACCGTAAAGTTTTAACCAGATATTTAATAGCTATTCAATTTTAACAGGGAAGGTGGAAACACGAGCCATTATTCTACTTATTTTGCAAATCACACTTAGACAGTGTTCAAAATGAATTGCACTGAGAATTAAACAAGTTAATTCTTCAGGGCGCTCCCACTCAAATCAATATCTCTCATAATTGATTTTGAGTGATACAAGATCCAGACTTCAATTCATCGCCATAGAATCATCATCTCATGACGGGAATTTTAATCGGTAGGCCAACTTGCCGATCACATCTCTATGTGACTCTTGTTCATCTTTCGATGCGTGTGTTCCGAGCTCAGGACGATCCTGCCATGAACGTCAAGACAACCAAGTGATCTTGCTGCGAGGTCTGACCTCACCCGCCTCACACATCCCTAATCGTTCGTACCCATGCATCCATGGCGCACCCCGAAAATTTAGGTGCCGCGACGGTGCTACACTTGGGAGAACACTAACTACTTGATATTTTTTTTGTGAGAGATCACCCTAATAAAAAGCGACTACCGCGCTATCAAGAAGGGTGCATCATAAGGGAGAAACATCTCAGGCAATTCATAATAGCATGATATGGTATAGCCCTTTCTGACGGAGAAGTCTTGTATTTCTTCGTCTTCGGCATTCGCGTCGGTGTTCACCTTCGCAAGTTTGCCACCACCTTGTCGATGCACCAGATAATATTGCTATCTCTATAGCTAATAAAATAAGTGCATTACAAAAGGTTGACACACAGGTCTTTTATGTTGGGGAACGTTGCATGGGAAACAAAAAATTTCCTACGCACACACAAGATCTATCCATGGTGATGAGCATCTACGAGAGGGAGAGTGAATCTACATACCCTTGTAGATCGCTAAGTGGAAGCGTTAAGAAACGCGGTTGATGTAGTCGAACGTCTCCGCGATCCAAATCGCAAGTCGTCCCTCGATCCGATCACGAACTAGTACCGAACGGACGGCACCTCCGTTTTCAACACACGTACGGCTTGATGACGCCTTCACCTCCTCGATCCAGCGAGCGATGGTGAAGTAGTAGATGAGTTCCGGCAGCACGACGGCGTGGTGATGGTAGTGAGGAACAATCTCTGCAGGGCTTCGCCAAGCGCTACGGAGATTATGACGTAGGAACTAGAGGGTTAGGGTTGCCGCACACGGCTTGGGGAAATCTTGATGTGTTCCGGGTGCTAGCCCTGCCCCTCTATTTATATGTTGAGCCCTGGGGTCGAAACTTGGAGAAAGAGCCTCGTCAAAGTCGGTTTGGCCCGCAAGGCAAGAGTCCTGCTCGGACTCCAGGACCAGACGCCAGGGTCCTCGGCGTCTGGCCCCAGACGCCAGGGTCCCTGGCGTCTGGCCCCTGGCCTCCGCAAAACTTCCTTTTGCAGCTTCCTAAAGCCTCGTGGGCTTTACCCCTTGGCCCAAATAAAGTGTTCTCGTACCCGAACATTTCGGGAAACATCCGAAACTCCTTCCGGTGAATTCCGGAACCCTTTCGGAGACCAAACACTATTATCCCATATATCAATCTTTACCTCCGGACTATTCCAGAGCTCCTCGTCATGTCCGGGATCTCATCCGGGACTCCGAACAACTTTCGGTCACCAACATAACAACTCAACAATACTTATATCGTCACCAAACGTTAAGTGTGTAGACCCTGCGGGTTCGAGAACTATGTAGACATGACCGAGACACCTCTACGGTTAATAACCAATAGCGGGACCTGGATGCCCATATTGGCTCCGACATATTCTACGAAGATCTTTATCGGTTGAACCTCTATGTCAAGGATTCAGTTAATCCCGTATGATGTTCCCTTTGTTTATCGGTATGTTACTTGCCCGAGATTCGATCGTCGGTATCTCTATACCTAGTTCAATCTCGTTACCGGCAAGTCTCTTTACTCGTTCCGTAATACAAGATCCCGTGGCTAACACTTTAGTCACATTGCTTGCAAGGCTTATAGTGATGTTGTATTACCGAGTGGGCCCTGAGATACCTCTCCGTCACACGGAGTAACAAATCCCAGTCTTGATCCATGCCAATTCAACAGACACCCTCGGAGATACCTGTAGAGCATCTTTATAGTCACTCAGTTACGTTGCGACGTTTGATACACACAAGGTATTCCTCCGGTGTCAGTGAGTTGCATGATCTCATGGTAAAAGGAACAGATACTTGACATGCAGAAAACAATAGCAATAAACTGACACGATCATATGCTACGTTTACAGTTTGGGTCTTGTCCATCACATCATTCTCCTAATGATGTGATCCCGTTATCAAATGACATCTCATGTCCATGGCTAGGAAACCTTCAGCATCTTTTGATCAACGAGCTAGTCAACTAGAGGCTTACTAGGGACACAGTGTTGTCTATGTACCCACACATGTATTTGAGTTTCCAATCAATACAATTATAGCATGGATAATAAACGATTATCATGAACAAGGAAATATAATAATAACCAATTTATTATTTCCTCTAGGGCATATTTCCAACAGTCTCCCACTTGCACTAGAGTCAATAATCTCGTTCACATCACTATGTGATTTACATTGTAATGAATCGAACACCGATACAGTTCTGGTGTTGTTCATGTTCAGCCCTTGGAAGAGGTTTAGTCATCGGATCTGCAACATTCAGATCCGTGTGTACTTTGCAAATATTTATGTCGTCCTCCTTGATGTAATCGCGGATGGAATTGAAGCGTCGCTTTATGTGTCTGGTCCTCTTGTGAAATCTTGGTTCCTTGGCTAGAGCAATGGCACCAGTGTTATCACAAAACAGAGTCATTGGGTTAAGCGCACTAGGCACTACTCCAAGATCTATCATGAACTCCTTCATCCAGACACCTTCCTTCGCCGCCTCCGAGGCAGCGATGTACTCCGCTTCGCATGTAGAATCAGCTACCACGCTTTGCTTGGAACTGCACCAGCTAACCGCACCCCCATTAAGAATAAATACGTATCCGGTTTGTGACTTAGAGTCATCCGGATCAGTGTCAAAGCTTGCATCGACGTAACCCTTTACGACGAGCTCTTGATCACCTCCATAAACGAGAAACATGTCCTTAGTCCTTTTCAGGTACTTCAGGATATTCTTGACCGCCGTCCAGTGTTCCATTCCTGGATCACTTTGAAACCTTCCGACCATACTTATGGCAAGGCTGACATCGAGTCTTGTGCACAGCATTGCATACATGATAGAGCCTATGGCTGAAGCATAGGGGATGACACTCATCTTTTCTCTATCTTCTGCAGTCACTGGGCATTGAGTCTTACTCAACTTCACACCTTGCAATACAGGCAAGAACCCCTTCTTGAACTGATCCATTTTGAACTTCTTCAAAACTTTGTCAAGGTATGTGCTTTGTGAAAGTCCTATCAAGCGTCGTGATCTATCTCTATAGATCTTGATGCCTAATATGAAAGCAGCTTCTCCTAGGTCCTTCATTGAAAAACTCTTGTTCAAATATTCCTTCACGCTTTCCAACATTTCTATATTGTTTCCAATCAGTAATATGTCATCCACATATAATATTAGAAACGCTATAGAGCTCCCACTCACTTTCTTGTAAATACAAGCTTCTCCGTAAACTTGTATAAACTCGAACGCTTTGATCACCTCATCAAAGCGAAGATTCCAACTCCGAGATGCTTGCACCAGTCCATAAATGGATCGCTGGAGTTTGCAAACTTTGTCAGCATTCTCTGGATCGACAAAACCTTCTGGTTGCATCATATACAACTCTTCCTTAAGGAAACCGTTAAGGAACGCTGTTTTGACATCCATCTGCCAAATTTCATAATCGAAAAAGGCAGCTATTGCTAACATGATTCTGACGGACTTAAGCATCGCTACGGGTGAGAAGGTCTCATCGTAGTCAACTCCTTGAACTTGTGAAAAACCCTTTGCCACAAGTCGAGCTTTATAGACGGTGACATTAGCGTCCGCGTCCGTCTTCCTCTTAAAGATCCATTTGTTCTGAATGGCCTTACGCCCTTCAGGTAATACTTCCAAAGTCCACACTTTGTTTTCATACATGGATCCCATCTCGGATTTTATGGCCTCTAACCACTTCTTGGAATCCGGGCCCATCATCGCTTCTCCATAGCTCGTAGGTTCATCGTTGTCCAACAACATGACTTCTAAGACAGGGTTGCCGTACCACTCAGGAGCAGTACGCGTCCTTGTCGACCTACGAGGTTCGATAGCAACTTGATCCAAAGCTTCATGATCATCATCATTAACTTCCTCTTCAGATGATGTAGGCTCTACAGAAACATCTTTCTGTGATGCGCTACTCTCAGGTTGAAGTAAAGGTTCAACAACCTCATCAAGTTCTATCTTCCTCCCACTCAATTCTTTCGAGAGAAACTCTTTCTCAAGAAACGTTCCGTTTTTAGCGACAAACACTTTGTCTTCGGATCTGAGGTAGAAGGTATACCCAACTGTCTCTTTTGGGTATCCTATGAAGACGCATTTCTCCGCTTTGGGTTCCAGCTTTTCAGGCTGAAGCTTTTTGACATAAGCATCACATCCCCAAACTTTAAGAAACGACAGCTTTGGCTTCTTGCCAAACCAAAGTTCATATGGCGTCGTCTCAACGGATTTCGATGGTGCCCTATTTAAAGTGAATGCAGCTGTCTCTAATGCATAACTCCAAAACGATAGTGGCAAATCGGCAAGAGACATCATAGATCGCACCATATCCAATAAGGTTCGATTACGACGTTCGGACACACCATTACGCTGTGGTGTTCCAGGCGGTGTTAGTTGTGAAACAATTCCACATTCTCTTAAGTCACTGCCAAACTCATAACTCAGATATTCTCTTCCTCGATCAGATCGTAGGAATTTAATCTTCTTGCTACGATGATTCTCCACTTCACTCTGAAATTGTTTGAACCTTTCAAACGTTTCAGACTTGTGTTTCATTAAGTAAATATACCCATATCTACTTAAGTCATCAGTGAAGGTGAGAAAGTAACGATAACCACCGCGCGCCTCAATGCTCATCGGACCGCACACATCAGTATGTATGATTTCCAATAAGTCATTTGCCCGTTCCATTGTTCCAGAGAACGGCGTTTTAGTCATCTTGCCCATGAGGCATGGCTCACATGTGTCAAGTGATTCAAAATCAAGTGACTCCAAAAGTCCATCTGCATGGAGCTTCCTCATGCGTTTTATGCCAATATGACCTAAACGACAGTGCCACAAGAAAGTGGTTTTATCATTATCAATCGTACATCTTTTGGCATCAATGTTATGAACATGTGTATCATTACTATCGATATTCAATAAGAATAAACCCCTTACATTGGGTGCATGACCATAAAAGATATTACTCATATAAATAGAACAACCATTATTCTCTGATTTAAATGAGTAACCGTCTCGCAATAAACAAGATCCAGATATAATGTTCATGCTTAACGCAGGCACTAAATAACAATTATTCAGGTTCATCACTAATCCCGATGGTAATCGAAGAGCGAGCGTGCCGACGGCGATCACATCTACCTTGGAACCATTTCCCACGCGCATCGTCACTTCGTCCTTTGCCAGCCTCCGTCTATTCCGCAGTTCCTGTTTTGAGTTGCAAATATGAGCAACCGCACCGGTATCAAATACCCAGGCACTACAACGAGAGTTGGTAAGGTACACATCAATAACATGTATATCATATATACCTTGTTTGTTGTTGGCCGCCTTCTTGTTAGCCAAATACTTGGGGCAGTTCCGCTTCCAGTGTCCAGTTCCCATGCAATGAAAACACTCAGTTTCTGGTTTGGGTCCAGCCTTGGGTTTCTTCACGGGAGGAGCAACTGCTTTGCCACTCTTCTTGGAGTTACCCTTCTTACCCTTGCCATTTTTCTTGAAACTAGTGGTTTTATTGACCATCAACACTTGATGCTTCTTCTGAATTTCAGACTCAGCGACTTTCAGCATCGCAAACAGCTCGGCGACTGACTTGTTCATCCCGTGCATGTTATAGTTCAACACGAAGCTCTTGTAGCTAGGTGGCAATGATTAAAGAACTCTGTCAGTGATAGCCTCTGGCGGAAGGGGCATCCCCAATTCAGCCAGACGGGTGGAGTACCTAGACATTCTGAGTACGTGATCACTGATAGACTCGTTCTCCTCCATCTTGCAAGCATAGAACTTGTCAGAGATCTCATATCTCTCGATCCGGGCATTCTTCTGAAAGATAAACTTCAACTCCTGGAACATCTCATATGCTCCATGACGTTCAAAACGTCTTTGAAGTCCCGGTTCTAAGCCATACAATATTGCACATTGAACTATTGAGTAATCTTCAGAACGAGCCTGCCAGGCGTTCACAACGTCTAGAGACTCAACTAGAGCGGGTGGATCACCAAGCGGTGCATCAAGGACATAAGCCTTCTGGGAAGCCGTAAGGATAATCCTTAGATTACGGGCCCAGTCCACAAAGTTACTTCCATCATCTTTCAACTTAGCTTTCTCTAGGAACGCATTAAAATTTATGGGTGCTACTGCGCGAGCCATGATCTACAACATAAATATAGCAAAGACAACTTAGACTATTGTTCTAGATAATGAGTTTAGTTAATCATATTACTTAAAAAACTCCCACTCAAATTGACATCCCTCCGGTCATTCGAGCGTAACATGATCCAAATCCACCAACTCAAGTCCGATCATCACGTGAGTTGAGGTGGTTTCAATGGTGAACATCTTCATGTTGATCATATCTACTATATGACTCATGTTCGACCTTTCGGTCTCTTGTGTTCCGAGGCCATGTCTGTACATGCTAGGCTCGTCAAGTTTAACCCGAGTGTTCCGCACGTGCAACATGGCTTACACCCGTTGTATGTGAACGTAGAGTCTATCACACCTGATCATCACGGCGTGTCTCGAAACGACGAACTTTCGCAACGGTGCACACTCGGGGAGAACACAATTTATCTTGAAATTTAAGTGAGGGATCACCTTATAATGCTACCGTCGTCCTAAGCAAAATAAGATGCATAAAAGGATTAACATCACATGCAAATCATAAGTGACATGATATGGCCATGAACTCGTGCTTTTGATCTCCATCTCCAAAGCACCGGCATGATCTCCATCGTCACCGGCATGAAACCATGATCTCCATCATCTTGATCTCCATCAACGTGTCGCCATGAGGTTGTCGCGCCGACTGTTGCTTCCACGACTATTGCTAACTCATAGCGATAAAGTAAAGCAAAACGGCGAAAATAATTAAAGACAACTCTATGGCTCCTGCCAGTTGCTGTACTCATCGACATGCAAGTCGTGATATTCTATACAACACATGATCATCTCATACATCACATATATCTCATCATGTAATTGGCCATATCACATCACAACATACCCTGCAAAAACAAGTTAGACGTCCTCTAATTGTTGTTGCAAATTTTACGTGGCTGCTACGGGTTTGCAAGAACCGTTCTTACCTACGCAAAACCACAACGTGGTGTAGTGATTGCTTTTTGATCTTCTAAAAGAACCCTCTTCATTGAAATTGATTCAACTAAAGTGAGAGAGACAGACACCCGCTAGCCATCTTTATGCAACGAAGTTACATGTCAGTTGAAGGAACCTGTCTCGCGTAAGCGTACGCGTAATGTCGGTCTGGGCCGCTTCATCTCACAATACCGCCGAATCAAGTATCAACTAGTAACGGCAAGCAATATGTATACACCCACGCCCACAACTCGTTTGTGTTCTACTCGAGATCTCATCTACGCATAGACCTAGCTCGGATGCCACTGTCGGGGAACGTTGCATGGGAAACAAAATTTTTCCTACGCACACACAAGATCTATCGATGGTGATGAGCATCTACGAGAGGGAGAGTGAATCTACATACCCTTGTAGATCGCTAAGCGGAAGCGTTAAGAAACGCGGTTGATGTAGTCGAACGTCTCCGCGATCCAAATCGCAAGTCGTCCCTCGATCCGATCACGAACTAGTGCCGAACGGACGGCACCTCCGCATTCAACACACGTACGGCTTGATGACGCCTTCACCTCCTCGATCCAGCGAGCGATGGTGAAGTAGTAGATGAGTTCCGGCAGCACGACGGCGTGGTGATGGTCGTGAGGAACAATCTCTGTAGGGCTTTGCCAAGCGCTACGGAGATTATGACGTAGGAACTAGAGGGTTAGGGTTGCCGCACACGGCTTGGGGAAATCTTGATGTGTTCCGGGTGCTAGCCCTGCCCCTCTATTTTATGTTGAGCCCTGGGGTCGAAACTTGGAGAAAGAGCCTCCTCAAAGTCGGTTTGGCCCGCAAGGCAAGAGTCCTGCTCGGACTCCAGGACCAGACACCAGGGTCCTCGGCGTCTGGCCCCAGACGCCAGGGTCCCTGGCGTCTGGACCCTGGCCTCCGCAAAACTTCCTTTTGCACCTTCCTAAAGCCTCGTGGGCTTTACCCCTTGGCCCAAATAAAGTGTTCTCGTACCCGAACATTTCGGGAAACATCCGAAACTCCTTCCGGTGAATTCCGGAACCCTTCCGGAGACCAAACACTATTATCCCATATATCAATCTTTACCTCTGGACTATTCCAGAGCTCCTCGTCATGTCCGGGATCTCATCCGGGACTCCGAACAACTTTCGGTCACCAACATAACAACTCAACTATACTTATATCGTCACCAAACGTTAAGTGTGTAGACCCTGCGGGTTCGAGAACTATGTAGACATGACCGAGACACCTCTACGGTCAATAACCAATAGCGGGACCTGGATGCCCATATTGGCTCCTACATATTCTACGAAGATCTTTATTGGTTGAACCTCTATGTCAAGGATTCAGTTAATCCCGTATGATGTTCCCTTTGTTTATCGGTATGTTACTTGCCCGAGATTCGATCGTCGGTATCTCTATACCTAGTTCAATCTCGTTACCGGCAAGTCTCTTTACTCGTTCCGTAATACAAGATCCCGTGGCTAACACTTTAGTCACATTGCTTGCAAGGCTTATAGTGATGTTGTATTACCGAGTGGGCCCTGAGATACCTCTCCGTCACACGGAGTAACAAATCCCAGTCTTGATCCATGCCAATTCAACAGACACCCTCGGAGATACCTGTAGAGCATCTTTATAGTCACCCAGTTACGTTGCGACGTTTGATACACACAAGGTATTCCTCCGGTGTCAGTGAGTTGCATGATCTCATGGTCAAAGGAACAGATACTTGACATGCAGAAAACAATAGCAATAAACTGACACGATCATATGCTACGTTTACAGTTTGGGTCTTGTCCATCACATCATTCTCCTAATAATGTGATCCCGTTATCAAATGACATCTCATGTCCATGGCTAGGAAACCTTCACCTTCTTTTGATCAACGAGCTAGTCAACTAGAGGCTTACTAGGGACACAGTGTTGTCTATGTACCCACACATGTATTTGAGTTTCCAATCAATACAATTATAGCATGGATAATAAACGATTATCATGAACAAGGAAATATAATAATAACCAATTTATTATTGCCTCTAGGGCATATTTCCAACATTTTAAAGTCGCAATCATATGGCTCCAGCCATCATGCCGAATCATGACACACAGGTCATGTTAGTCAATTTACAATATATAGTCATCTCATACATAATCAAATTATTATGAGCACTGCTATACCACATCACATGCACATGCAAACCCTCCTGCAAAACCAAGTTAGACGCCTCTAATCGGTTCATGCAAAAAGTTGTTTTACGTGGCTTCTATGGTTTCGAAACAAACCGAAGCTACCAACGTCCATCATCAAGTATGATAATTCAAGTCGCTAGATTAACATCGCGGGGTGTATGAAACACGAGATAATAAAATCTCGAGCCTTATACTGAACTTCATCATATGCATGACCCCCGTGCAGATCATATCTGCATTGCCCTTTCGTCTGCGAAATTTCATCTTTCTTTTTAACTACGGTGGAATTCAATGAACTGTTGGCACTTCGTTGATCAATCAGGATCGCGGATTGCCAGAACATTGAAACTCCACCATGCTGTTATCAAGATCAGAAATATGCAAATTCCAGGGAAGCAACAAGAACATCGGGTAACAGATTTCATCTGCTACCCGCACAAATAATTTTCAGCAATAGATCTCATCCACTACCTAATTATATTGTGCAACACCCATACATCTCTATGTATTCTAGATCGCAACCTGCATCTACGCATAGCACGGCTCTGATACCACTGAAGGGTAACGCAACAGAAAACAAAAATTTTCCGACCTACGCACCAGCCCAGGACCACTATGGAGACTGCATACAAGGTTTGATCTTTTTCGTTACCGACTCGTAGCGCAGTGGAAGTAGAGTCGATGACGATCGGCGGTGCAGATCCCCGCAGCTAGGATTTAAAACCTCCCAACCACGAGGATGTACTCCCTCGCCTGCTCCCCGGACGGATCTCCGGGCAGCCCTCCGGGAGGCCTCAGGACAGTCCCTCGGATAGTCCCACCGTACGGATCCTCGGACAGCCCTTCGGGAGGACCTCAGAATTTCGGACGGTCACTCGGACAGCCCTTCGGGAGGCACTCTCGAACTAAGACCAAAACAACGATCTCTCTACAGAGTTGCACACATACGGTGTCATCTATCCGGCAGGGCTTCGCCGTCCAGAACTAGTTCCCACCGGAACCCAGACAGCCTTTCGGCACTACGAAACTATTTCGTGGGAGGGAGAGAGAATGCCAGATCATGCATGGCTTGTGTGAGAGAGTTGGAGTGGGGATGGAGAGATCCTCTCCACCTCCTTTTATAGGGGAAGGAGGGGGTGGTGGTGGCTGAAAATTTCAGCCACATGACAAGCACCCACAAAATAAGGGGAAAGCATGTCCCCTTGTCCATGGCACCCCAACATGGGGGCCCCACATGGCGCCCCACCTCCTCCCAACCAGCCCCACCTTTTGTGGGGGCTGCCCCCCACCATGGGGGCGCCCCCAAAAACAGCCCAAAACAGCCCCCACGTATCGTGGGATCTTGTCCCCTCACGCTGGGACAAGATGTTTTCCGCGACTATTACTTCTGAAAAATTCTGGAAAGTTCCAGAACAATTCCGGCACCCTCTAAAATTATCTGGACGCGCTCCGGAACATTTCCGGTATGGTGGATTAATTTAAAACCATCTTCATTTACCCGGTAAACAATTCCGGCACCTCCGAAACTTTTTTTCGGTTTGTTCTCCGCAAAAATTCCAGAAATTACCAGACCAATCTGGCAACCTCCAAAACATTCCCGGTGCTTGCAGAAACCTTTTTGGATCAATGGTTTTATCCGAAACAACTTTTCGGTTTTACCAAAACTTTTTCGGTGTTCTCTCCGGAACTTTTCCGTTGTCTCCGAAACTTTTCCAGTGACTTTCTCTCGGACTCCTTGTCTAGTATTCAGCAGATAGATGACCCTTAAGCGTGTGACCCTATAGGTTCGGTGAAGTATAGACATGACACGGAAACCCTTTCGATCAATGATCAACATCGGAGCCGTGGACACCCATATTGACCCCTATACCCACACGAATGAATATTCGAGTGAACCTCCAGTTGCAGTGTGCTATTCCTTTTACTTCACGATATGTTACAAATACCCGAGGTGAGATTTACTGCATCCCCGTGGATCAACAACTTGTCCACTATGCAAGTTACCTCGTTACCGGTATTGTTCTCTTTTCTCGTTCCCGTGTTCCGGCATCCCCGTGATCAAATCACAAAGTGTCTGGCCAGACGATGTGTTGGGGAACGTTGCATGGGAAACAAAAAATTTCCTACGCACACACAAGATCTATCCATGGTGATGAGCATCTACGAGAGGGAGAGTGAATCTACATACCCTTGTAGATCGCTAAGCGGAAGCGTTTAAGAAACGCGGTTGATGTAGTCGAACGTCTCCGCGATCCAAATCGCAAGTCGTCCCTCGATCCGATCACGAACTAGCGCCGAACGGACGGCACCTCCGCGTTCAACACACGTACAGCTTGATGACGCCTTCACCTCCTCGATCCAGCGAGCGATGGTGAAGTAGTGGTTGAGTTCCAGCAGCACGACGGCGTGGTGATGGTGGTGAGGAACAATCTCTGCAGGGCTTCGCCAAGCGCTACGGAGATTATGACGGAGGAACTAGAGGGTTAGGGTTGCCGCACACGGCTTGGGGAAATCTTGATGTATCTCGTGTGCTAGCCCTGCCCCTCTATTTATATGTTGAGCCTTGGGGTCTAAACTTGGAGTAAAAGCCTCCTCCAGGTCGGTTTTGCCCGCACAAGGTCGGTTTGGCCCGCAGGAAAAGAGTCCAACTCGGATCCCTGCCGAACCGTGCACAGCCGCGCACAAGCGGTAGTATCGCTCACAAGCGGTAGTACCGCTTGGGCGGTAGTACCGCTTCACACAAGCGGTAGTACCGCTCGGGCGGTAGTACCGCTTCACCAAGCGGTAGTACCGCTTACGCGGCAGCAAAACTACTTTTGCACTTTCCAATACCTCGTGGGCTTTTATCCCTTTGGCCCATATAAAGTGTTGCTGTACCCGAACACTTCGGTAAACATCCGGAACCCCTTCCGGTGAACTCCGGAACTTTTCCGGAGATCAAAACACTATTATCACATATATCAATCTTTACCTCCGGACTATTCCGGAGATCCTCGTCATGTCCGGGATCTTATCCGGGACTCCGAACAACTTTCGGTCACCAACAAAATAACTCAATTATACTAATCGTCACCAAACGTTAAGTGTGTAGACCCTGCGGGTTCGAGAACTATGTAGACATGACCGAGACACTTCTACGATCAATAACCAATAGCGGGACCTGGATGCCCATATTGGCTCCTACATATTCTACGAAGATCTTTTATCGGTCGAACCTCTATGTCAAGGATTCAGTTAATCCCGTATGCTGTTCCCTTTGTTCTTCGGTATGTTACTTGCCCGAGATTCGATCGTCGGTATCTCTATACCTAGTTCAATCTCGTTACCGGCAAGTCTCTTTACTCGTACCGTAATACAAGATCTCGTGGCTAACACTTTAGTCACATTGCTTGCAAGGCTCATTGTGATGTTGTATTACCGAGTGGGCCCTGAGATACCTCTCCGTCACACAGAGTAACAAATCCCAGTCTTGATCCATGCCAACCCAACAGACACCCTCGGAGATACCTGTAGAGCACCTTTATAGTCACCCAGTTACGTTGCGACGTTTGATACACACAAGGTACTCCTCCGATGTCAGGGAGTTGCATGATCTCATGGTCATAGGAACAGATACTTGACATGCAGAAAACAATAGCAATAAACTGACACGATCAAATGCTACGTTCTTAGTTTGGGTCTTGTCCATCACATCATTCTCCTAATGATGTGATCCCGTTATCAAATGACATCTCATGTCAATGGCTAGGAAACCTTAACCATCTTTGATCAACGAGCTAGTCAACTAGAGGCTTACTAGGGACACAGTGTTGTCTATGTACCCACACATGTATTTGAGTTTCCAATCAATACAATTATAGCATGGATAATAAACGATTATCATGAACAAGGAAATATAATAATAACCAATTTATTATTGCCTCTAGGGCATATTTCCAACAGTCTCCCACTTGCACTAGAGTCAATAATCTAGTTCACATTACTATGTGATTTACATTGTAATGAATCGAACACCCATGCAGTTCTGGTGTTGTTCATGTTTAGCCCTTGGAAGAGGTTTAGTCATCGGATCTGCAACATTTAGATCCGTGTGTACTTTGCAAATATTTATGTCGTCCTCCTTGATGTAATCGCGGATGGAATTGGAACGTCGCTTTATGTGTCTGGTCCTCTTGTGAAATCTTGGTTCCTTGGCTAGAGCAATGGCACCAGTATTATCACAAAACAGAGTCATTGGGTTAAGCGCACTAGGCACTACTCCAAGATCTGTCATGAACTCCTTCATCCAGACACCTTCCTTCGCCGCCTCCGAGGCAGCGATGTACTCCGCTTCGCATGTAGAATCTGCTACCACGCTTTGCTTGGAACTGCACCAGCTAACCGCACCCCCATTAAGAATAAATACGTATCCGGTTTGCGACTTAGAGTCATCCGGATCAGTGTCAAAGCTTGCATCGACGTAACCCTTTACGACGAGCTCTTGATCACCTCCATAAACGAGAAACATGTCCTTAGTCCTTTTCAGGTACTTCAGGATATTCTTGACCGCCGTCCAGTGTTCCATTCCTGGATCACTTTGAAACCTTCCGACCATACTTATGGCAAGGCTGACATCGGGTCTTGTGCACAGCATTGCATACATGATAGAGCCTATGGCCGAAGCATAGGGGATGACACTCATCTTTTCTCTATCTTCTGCAGTCACTGGGCATTGAGTCTTACTCAACTTCACACCTTGCAATACAGGCAAGAACCCCTTCTTGGACTGATCCATTTTGAACTTCTTCAAAACTTTGTCAAGGTATGTGCTTTGTGAAAGTCCTATCAAACGTCTCGATCTATCTCTATAGATCTTGATGCCTAATATGAAAGCAGCTTCTCCTAGGTCCTTCATTGAAAAACTCTTGTTCAAATATTCCTTTATGCTTTCCAGCATTTCTATATTGTTTCCAATCAGTAATATGTCATCCACATATAATATTAGAAACGCTATAGAGCTCCCACTCACTTTCTTGTAAATACAAGCTTCTCCGTAAACTTGTATAAACTCGAACGCTTTGATCACCTCATCAAAACGAAGATTCCAACTCCGAGATGCTTGCACCAGTCCATAAATGGATCGCTGGAGTTTGCAAACTTTGTCAGCATTCTCTGGATCGACAAAACCTTCTGGTTGCATCATATACAACTCTTCCTTAAGGTAACCGTTAAGGAACGCTGTTTTGACATCCATCTTCCAAATTTCATAATCGAAAAAGGCAGCTATTGCTAACATGATTCTGACGGACTTAAGCATCGCTACGGGTGAGAAGGTCTCATCGTAGTCAACTCCTTGAACTTGTGAAAAACCCTTTGCCACAAGTCGAGCTTTATAGACGGTGACATTACCGTCCGCGTCCGTCTACCTCTTAAAGATCCATTTGTTCTGAATGGCCTTACGCCCTTCAGGTAATACTTCCAAAGTCCATACTTTGTTTTCATACATGGATCCCATCTCGGATTTCATGGCCTCTAACCACTTCTCGGAATCCGGGCCCATCATCGCTTCTCCATAGCTCGTAGGTTCATCGTTGTCTAACAACATGACCTCTAAGACAGGGTTGCCGTACCACTCAGGAGTAGTACGCGTCCTTGTCGACCTACGAGGTTCAATAGCAACTTGATCCAAAGCTACATGATCATTATCATTAACTTCCTCTTCAGCTAATGTAGGCTCCACAGAAACAACTTTCTGCGCTGCGCTACTCTCAGGTTGAAGTAAAGGTTCAACAACCTCATCAAGTTCTATCTTCCTCCCACTCAATTCTTTCGAGAGAAACTCTTTCTCAAGAAATGTTCCGTTTTTAGCGACAAACACTTTGCCTTCGGATCTGAGGTAGAAGGTATACCCAACTGTCTCTTTTGGGTATCCTATGAAGACGCATTTCTCTGCTTTGGGTTCCAGCTTTTCAGGCTGAAGCTTTTTGACATAAGCATCACATCCCCAAACTTTAAGAAACGACAGCTTTGGCTTCTAGCCAAACCAAAGTTCATATGGCGTCGTCTCAACGGATTTCGATGGTGCCCTATTTAAAGTGAATGCAGCTGTCTCTAATGCATAACCCCAAAACGATAGTGGCAAATCGGCAAGAGACATCATAGATCGCACCATATCCAATAAAGTTCGATTACGACGTTCGGACACACCATTACGCTGTGGTGTTCCAGGCGGTGTCAATTGTGAAACAATTCCACACTGTCTTAAGTGACTGCCAAACTCATAACTCAGATATTCTCCTCCTCGATCAGATCGTAGGAATTTAATCTTCTTGTTACGATGATTCTCAACTTCACTCTGAAATTGTTTGAACTTTTCAAATGTTTCAGACTTGTGTTTCATTAAGTAAATATACCCATATCTACTTAAGTCATCAGTGAAGGTGAGAAAGTAACGATAACCACCGCGCGCCTCAATGCTCATTGGACCGCATACATCAGTATGTATGATTTCCAATAAGTCACTTGCCCATTCCATTGTTCCAGAGAACGGTGTTTTAGTCATCTTGCCCATGAGGCATGGCTCACATGTGTCAAGTGATTCAAAATCAAGTGACTCCAAAAGTCCATCAGCATGGAGCTTCCTCATGCGTTTTATGCCAATATGACCTAAACGGCAGTGCCACAAGAAAGTGGTATTATCATTATCAATTCTACATCTTTTGGCATCAATGTGATGAACATGTGTATCATTACTATCGAGATTCAATAAGAATAAACCCCTCACATTGGGTGCATGACCATAAAAGATATTACTCATATAAATAGAACAACCATTATTCTCTGATTTAAATGAGTAACCGTCTCGCAATAAACAAGATCCAGATATAATGTTCATGCTTAACGCAGGCACCAAATAACACTTATTTAGGTTCATCACTAATCCCGACGGTAATCGAAGAGCGAGCGTGCCGACGGCGATCACATCAACCTTGGAACCATTTCCCACGCGCATCGTCACTTCGTCCTTTGCCAGCCTCCGTCTATTCCGCAGTTCCTGTTTAGAGTTGCAAATATGAGCAACCGCACCGGTATCAAATACCCAGGCACTACAACGAGAGTTGGTAAGGTACACATCAATAACATGTATATCATATATACCTTGTTTGTTGTTGGCCGCCTTCCTGTCAGCCAAATACTTGGGGCAATTCCGCTTCCAGTGTCCAGTTCCCTTGCAATGAAAACACACAGTTTCTGGTTTGGGTCCAGCCTTGGGTTTCTTCACGAGAGGAGCAACTGCTTTGCCACTCTTCTTGGAGTTACCCTTCTTACCCTTGCCATTTTTCTTGAAACTAGTGGTTTTATTGACCATCAACACTTGATGCTCCTTCTGAATTTCAGACTCAGCGGCTTTCAGCATCGCAAACAGCTCGGCGACTGACTTGTTCATCCCGTGCATGTTATAGTTCAACACGAAGCTCTTGTAGCTAGGTGGCAATGATTGAAGAACTCTGTCAGTGATAGCCTCTGGCGGAAGGGGCATCCCCAATTCAGCCAGACGGGTGGAGTACCCAGACATTCTGAGTACGTGATCACTGATAGACCCGTTCTCCTCCATCTTGCAAGCATAGAACTTATCGGAGATCTCATATCTCTCGATCCGGGCATTCTTCTGAAAGATAAACTTCAATTCCTGGAACATCTCATATGCTCCATGACGTTCAAAACGTCTTTGAAGTCCCGGTTCTAAGCCATACAACATTGCACATTGAACTATTGAGTAATCATCAGAACGAGCCTGCCAGGCGTTCACAACGTCTAGAGACTCAACTGGAGCGGGTGGATCACCAAGCGGTGCATCAAGGACATAAGCCTTCTGGGAAGCCGTAAGGATAATCCTTAGATTACGGGCCCAGTCCACAAAGTTACTTCCATCATCTTTCAACTTAGCTTTCTCTAGGAACGCATTAAAATTCAGGGGTGCTACTGCGCGAGCCATGATCTACAACATAAATATAGCAAAGACAACTTAGACTATTGTTCTAGATAATGAGTTTAGTTAATCATATTACTTAAAAAACTCCCACTCAAATTGACATCCCTCCGATCATTCGAGCGTAACATGATCCAAATCCACCAACTCAAGTCCGATCATCACGTGAGTTGAGGTGGTTTCAATGGTGAACATCTTCATGTTGATCATATCTACTATATGACTCATGTTCGACCTTTCGGTCTCTTGTGTTCCGAGGCCATGTCTGTACATGCTAGGCTCGTCAAGTTTAACCCGAGTGTTCCGCGTGTGCAACATGGCTTGCACCCGTTGTATGTGAACGTGGAGTCTATCACACCCGATCATCACGGCGTGTCTCGAAACGACGAACTTTCGCAACGGTGCACACTCGGGGAGAACACAATTTATCTTGAAATTTAAGTGAGGGATCACCTTATAATGCTACCGTCGTCCTACGCAAAATAAGATGCATAAAAGGATTAACATCACATGCAAATCATAAGTGACATGATATGGCCATGAACTTGTGCTTTTGATCTCCATCTCCAAAGCACCGGCATGATCTCCATCGTCACCGGCATGACACCATGATCTCCATCATCTTGATCTCCATCAACGTGTCGCCATAAGGTTGTCGCGCCGACTGTTGCTTCCACGACTATTGCTAACGTTTATCGATAAAGTAAAGCATTACATAGCGCTTAATGATTGACACGCAGGTCATACAATAATTAAAGACAACTCTATGGCTCCTGCCAGTTGCCGTACTCATCGACATGCAAGTCGTGATATTCTATACAACACATGATCATCTCATACATCACATATATCTCATCATGTAATTGGCCATATCACATCACAACATACCCTGCAAAAACAAGTTAGACGTCCTCTAATTGTTGTTGCAAATTTTACGTGGCTGCTACGGGTTAGCAAGAACCGTTCTTACCTACGCAAAACCACAACGTGGTGTAGTGATTGCTTTTTGATCTTCTAAAAGAACCCTCTTCATTGAAATCGATTCAACTAAAGTGAGAGAGACAGACACCCGCTAGCCATCTTTATGCAACGAAGTTACATGTCAGTTGAAGGAACCGGTCTCTCGTAAGCGTACGAGTAATGTTGGTCCGGGCCGCTTCATCTCACAATACCGCCGAATCAAGTATCAACTAGTAACGGCAAGCAATATGTATACACCCACGCCCACAACTCGTTTGTGTTCTACTCGAGATCTCATCTACGCATAGACCTAGCTCAGATGCCACTGTTGGGGAACGTTGCATGGGAAACAAAAAATTTCCTACGCACACACAAGATCTATCCATGGTGATGAGCATCTACGAGAGGGAGAGTGAATCTACATACCCTTGTAGATCGCTAAGCGGAAGCGTTAAGAAACGCGGTTGATGTAGTCGAACGTCTCCGCGATCCAAATCGCAAGTCGTCCCTCGATCCGATCACGAACTAGTGCCGAACGGACGGCACCTCCGCGTTCAACACACGTACGGCTTGATGACGCCTTCACCTCCTCGATCCAGCGAGCGATGGTGAAGTAGTAGATGAGTTCCTGCAGCACGACGGCGTGGTGATGGTGGTGAGGAACAATCTCTGCAGGGCTTCGCCAAGCACTACGGAGATTATGACGGGAGAACTAGAGGGTTAGGGTTGCCGCACACGGCTTGGGGAAATCTTGATGTATCTCGTGTGCTAGCCCTGCCCCTCTATTTATATGTTGAGCCTTGGGGTCTAAACTTGGAGTAAAAGCCTCCTCCAGATCGGTTTTGCCTGCACAAGGTCGGTTTGGCCCGCAGGAAAAGAGTCCAACTCGGATCCCTGCCGAACCGTGCACAGCCGCGCACAAGCGGTAGTACCGCTCACAAGCGGTAGTACCGCTTGGGCGGTAGTACCGCTTCACACAAGCGGTAGTACCGCTCGGGCGGTAGTACCGCTTCACCAAGCGGTAGTACCGCTTACGCGGCAGCAAAACTACTTTTGCACTTTCCAATACCTCGTGGGCTTTTATCCCTTTGGCCCATATAAAGTGTTGCTGTACCCGAACACTTCGGTAAACATCCGGAACCCCTTCCGGTGAACTCCGGAACTTTTCCGGAGATCAAAACACTATTATCACATATATCAATCTTTACCTCCGGACTATTCCGGAGATCCTCGTCATGTCCGGGATCTTATCCGGGACTCCGAACAACTTTCGGTCACCAACAAAATAACTCAATTATACTAATCGTCACCAAACGTTAAGTGTGTAGACCCTGCGGGTTCGAGAACTATGTAGACATGACCGAGACACTTCTACGATCAATAACCAATAGCGGGACCTGGATGCCCATATTGGCTCCTACATATTCTACGAAGATCTTTTATCGGTCGAACCTCTATGTCAAGGATTCAGTTAATCCCGTATGCTGTTCCCTTTGTTCTTCGGTATGTTACTTGCCCGAGATTCGATCGTCGGTATCTCTATACCTAGTTCAATCTCGTTAGCGGCAAGTCTCTTTACTCGTACCGTAATACAAGATCTCGTGGCTAACACTTTAGTCACATTGCTTGCAAGGCTCATTGTGATGTTGTATTACCGAGTGGGCCCTGAGATACCTCTCCGTCACACAGAGTAACAAATCCCAGTCTTGATCCATGCCAACCCAACAGACACCCTCGGAGATACCTGTAGAGCACCTTTATAGTCACCCAGTTACGTTGCGACGTTTGATACACACAAGGTACTCCTCTGATGTCAGGGAGTTGCATGATCTCATGGTCATAGGAACAGATACTTGACATGCAGAAAACAATAGCAATAAACTGACACGATCAAATGCTACGTTCTTAGTTTGGGTCTTGTCCATCACATCATTCTCCTAATGATGTGATCCCGTTATCAAATGACATCTCATGTCAATGGCTAGGAAACCTTAACCATCTTTGATCAACGAGCTAGTCAACTAGAGGATTACTAGGGACACAGTGTTGTCTATGTACCCACACATGTATTTGAGTTTCCAATCAATACAATTATAGCATGGATAATAAACGATTATCATGAACAAGGAAATATAATAATAACCAATTTATTATTGCCTCTAGGGCATATTTCCAACACGATGATGGATACCGTAACACCGAGAGGGCCCATAGATATCTCTCCATCGTCGGAGGAGCAAATCCCAATCTTGAGCTATCAAGTTACTTGACATACTTTTCCATGAACCCGTAAGCCGCCGTAATAGCCACCCATTTACGGATGACGTTTAACAAACCCCAAAGTTCATGAAGCAAGCATGAAGAAACTCGATACTCTCATGGTCTAAGAAATTATGCAAACATTAACTTCTCTGTGTTATAAACCATTAACTTTTGACGAAAGAATCTCATAGCATAACATCAATTCGGGTCGATTCAACACAAATGTTCTGCTAACATTCTGCCCTCAAAGTTGCTGGCATAGACATGCCCATGATCCGGAAAACAGAACCATCATGCAACACTTGAGCTAGTCTTAGAGGCTAGACTAGGAATACCTTTTACCGTTTATTATCCCACACGTGCATATGAGTCTTCCTCTGAGCCTCGTGGTTATTGCAGACTCGAGAACCATAGCAGTTATAGCATGGAACATAAACATAATTATGAACAGGGAGATAATCAATAACATTTATTATTGCCTCTAGGGCATACCTCCTACAAAGCTAACATACTTTCTCTAGTTGGATCATATGCACTTATGATTGGAACTCTATCAAGCATCCGCAACTACTAAAGATCATTAAGGTAAAACCCAACCATAGCATTAAAGCATCAAGTCCCCTTTATCCCATACACAACAACCCCCTTACTCGGGTTTAAGCTTCTGTCACTCTAGCAACCCACTATAAGCGAATCATGAACGTATTGCAACACCCTATAGCGGGAATCCTTCACGTGTGCGCGACACGGAAGGCACCATAGGACAGCACCAAAGTAAAGCATACAACTCAAACCAATCTAGATCATCAATCAACCCAAAGGACAAAAGAAATCTACTCGAAACATCATAGGATGGCAACACGTCATTGGATCATAATATGTGGCATAAAGCACCATGTTCAAGTAGGGGATTACAGCGGGATGCGGGAGAGTGGACCGCTGAAAGGAGATGAGGATGGTGATGAAGAAGGTGATGTTGATGAAGACGGTCACCGCGGCGATGGTTCCCCCGATGGCACTCCGGCACCACCGAGAGAGAGGGGGAGAGGGTCTCCCCCTTGTGCTTCCTCTTATATGGCCTCCCCCCTAGGTGGGGAGAGGTTCTCCCTCTGGTCCTTGGCCTCCATGGTGATGATGGCCCCTCCGTCTTCCTCCTCCATGGTCTCCGGTGATGGTGGCCCCCTCCGGCAGGGTGCCGGAGAAGGCCAAGATTGATCTTTTGTGGCTACAGAGACTTGCGGCGGCGGAACTTTCGATCTAGGTTTCTTTCTGGAGGTTTCTTGATTTATAGGAATTTTTGGCGTCGGTCTCACGTCAAGGAGGTGCCCGAGGGGCCCACAAGCCAGGGGGGCACGCCCTAGGGGGGGCGCCCCTGTGGCTTGTGGCTGCCTCGGGACTCCTCTCCGATATCTTTTTGCTCCAGTATTTTTTATATTTTCCAAAAATATTCTCCGTAAATTTTCAGCCCATTCCGAGAACTTTTATTTCTGCACAAAAACAACACCACGGTAGTTCTGCTAAAAACAGCGTCAGTCCGGGTTAGTTCTAATCAAATCATACCAAAATCATATAAAATTATTGTAAACATGGCATGAATACTTCATAAATTATAGATACGTTGGAGACGTATCAGCATCCCCAAGCTTAATTCTTGCTCGTCCTCGAGTAGGTAAATGATAAAAGAAATAATTTATGAAGTGTGAATGCTAACAAGTGCACAAATTTGATCAATGATATTTCCAATCACTTTTTCTAGCATCAATATAAACCATAATCAGTAGCTCATCTCATAAAACTTCTCATGATCAAGTAACAAGCTATTCACATGTTAAAGTATAGGCCAGAAAGTTCCTTGAAAACTAACAAACCATATTCCTGGTCATCGAATAATTGCAATTCATCTTATTTTCAGGAAGGGTCTATGTAAGAGCTTTGATTTAGCAAATTCCACATACTCAACTATCATATAGTCTTCCATGATTATTGACACTCAAAGCATTTTTTTAGAACAAATAGCATCCATCGAACACACAGAAAGATAGGGGCTTAATGTTTCGCCTCCCAACTTATTTATCATAAAGATAATTGTCAACAATAATAATTCATGATCAAATATATTTTTATGGATATATATGTCTAGATCATTCCCCAACACATGACGCTTTCCAAGAGAAAAAGGCGAAATATAGGAAGTGGTGAAGATCACCATGACTCTTGCATAAAGGTAAGTACTAGAAAGTAAAAGATAGGCCCTTCTTAGAGGGAAGCAGAGGTTGTCATGCGCTTTTTTGTTTTTGGATGTGCAAACCCTTAATGCAAAGGAACGTCATGTTGTATTGCCCTTTGTGATAGCAACCTTTATTATGCAGTCCGTTGCTTTTATTTCTTTACCATCACAAGTTTGTACAACACTTATTTTCCCTTACAATAAAAGATCATACATATTTAGGAGCAATTTTTATTGCTTTTTGCACCGATGACAACTTACTTGAAGGATCTTACTCAATCCATAGGTTGGTATAGAGGACTCTCATGGAAAAATTGGTTTAAGGGTGTTTGGATGCACAAGTAGTATTTCTACTTGGTGCGGAAGTTTTGGCTAGTATGAGGTGGAAGCAAGCACCACATGTTGGAGGATCCATAACAATATAACTTCTATACAAATATACCCAAACATAACTCATTAAGTTGTCTTCCTTGTCCAATTTCAACTAATTTGCTCGAGTTTGAAAATAATTAATGAGCTCACAATCATAGAAGATGTCCAAGATAGTATATTTATATGTGGAATCTCTCTTCCTTCAATGTTCTTTCATGAATTGTTCAAGTGACCAATGCGGTGTTTGCTAACTTTCAATAAATTTTACCACCTATACTTATTATGTGTGAAGTCATTACTCCCCATGGGATAAGTATATGAAGCATATTTAATTTCAGATTTATGATATTCAATTCATTCAACCATTTACTCATAGGATATAAGTGAAGCACGAGAGTGAATGACAAACTACTCCAAAAAGATATAAGTGAAGATCAATGTGTAGTCAATTATTTAAATAGCCATGTGAGGACTCTCTCTCTTATTCAGAATTTCAGATCCAATGCTTTTATTCAAACAGCAAAACAAAATAAAAATGGCACTCCAAGAATAGCACGCATCATGCGAATGAATAAAAATTTAGGCTCAACATAGGCTAACCGATAATTGTTGATGAAGAGAGATGGGATGCGTAGCATCCCCAAGCTTACATGCTTGAGACTTCTTTAAATATTTACTTGGGGTGCCTTGGGCATCCCCAAGCTTGAGCTTTTGTATCTCGTTCAATCCTCTCATACCACGGTTTCACCTATTCTCAAAAACTTCATCCACACAGAACTCGAAAAGAACTCGTGAGATAGGTTAGTACATATAAGAATAAATCAACATTTCATGTACTGCCAAGACAAGTTGCATAATAATTTCCAAACATCATCTACTGTTTACTACCGTTTCCACAATTTATATCTACCAATATAGGCTATGGAAACTAGAGGATAAGTAGTTAACAAAACTATGACAGCAATCTGTCCAAACAGAACAGTCTGTAGCAATTTATGAAAACAGTGAACTTCCGTAACTCAAAAAATTATGAAAATTTAGGAAATGCTAAGGAATTTGTATGAAAATACTGTGTAAAATTTCAGAAACTTTCCACGTTCCAGTAAAATATGAAAATTCAAACGCTACAGCAAAAGTTTCTGTTTTTTACACAGCACACATCAAACATGCAATGCAAGCGTCCTAAGGCAATTCTTGGAACTTTTTATTGAAAAAAAAGATTATAAATAACACCTGACAGAGAGCAACAAAATAAAATGACGATCCAAGCAAAGCACATATTATGTGACGAATAAAAATATAGCTCCAGGTGAGGTTACCGATAATGTTGAAGACGAAAGAGGGGATGCCTTCCGGGGCATCCCCAAGCTTAGTTGCTTGGATCTTCCTTGAATATTACATTGGGGTGCCTTGGGCATCCCCAAGCTTAGGGTCTTGCCACTCCTTATTCTCCTCATATAGATATCTCACAAAAAACTTGAAAACTTCAATCACACAAAACTTAACGGAACTTCGTGAGATGGGTTAGTATGATAAAGAGCAAACCATCCACTTAGGTACTGTCAAATACAAGATCCATAATTGTTCTCGCATAATTTCTACTGTAACTTATCATTTCCACAATTTATATCACTTAATATAAGCCATGGAAATGCTAAAACAAGCAAACTATGCAAACAAGGCAGATTCTGTCAAAAACAGAACAGTCTGTAATGATCTGAACAATGACCATACTTCTGCAGCCCCAAAAATTCTGAAAAAATAGGAAAACCTAGGAAATTTGTATATGAATCACGTGTAAAACATTCAGAAGCTTTTGACTCTCTGGTGAATTTATAAAAATTCTGGACTGGGCACCAAAGTTTCTGTTTTTGCACAGAATCAAGTCAACTATCAACCACACTATCCCAAAGGCATTACTTGGAACTTTATTGAAAGAAAACATATAAAACATAGTTAATACAGTAGCATAATCATGATAACACACAAAAACAGTAGGGGTAAATATTGGGTTGTCTCCCAACAAGCGATTTTTTTTAATGCCTTTCTAGCTAGGCATGACATTTTAATGGTACACTTCCAAGCCCAATTCCGATGGTGATTTTATTCATACTCTAAAAGATATAAGTGAAGTTCATTGAGCATTCTACAATTAATAAATATTAACCAATACCCAAGCTCAAAGTATATAAGTGAAGCACACGAAGCATTCTATAAAGCCATACTCAAAAGATTTAAGTGAAGCACAAAGAGCATTCTACAAAGCCATACTCAAAAGATCTAAGTGAAGCGCATGAAGCATTATAAAAAATAATGAAGGACTATCTCATACTAGAAGGGTGCATAAAAGGAGAAGAAAAACACTAAAGACGCATATCATGTGAACAAAACAAAAACCGAGGTATACCGATAATTGTTGAAGAATAAAGATGGGATGCCTTCCGGGGCATCCCCAAGCTTAGATGCTTGAGTCTCCTTGAAATATTTACTTGGGGTGCCTTGGGCATCCCCAAGCTTGAACTCTTGTCTCTCCGTATTCTTCTTATATCGATACCTCCTCGATCTTCGAACACTTCATTCACACAAAACTTAACAAAACCCTCGTGAGATCCGTTAGTATAATAAAGCAAAATAGTACTTTAAGTACTGTTGGGAACACATTCCAAATTCATATTAGCATGATATATACTGTAGTCCAACTTCACCATGGTTCATACCCCCCGGTACTACCCATAGATTCATCAAAATAAGAGCACAATGCATAGAAAACAGAATCTGTCAAAAACAGGACAGTCTATAGAAATCTAGAAACTTCGTATACTTCTGTAACTCAAACAATTCTGAAAATTTAGGACAAATTAAAAAATTTGTATAGAAGTACTGTGTAAACATTTCAGAAACTTTTGACATTCCAGTAAGAAATGTAAATTCACGCACTACAGTCAAAGTTTCTGTTTTTGCACCGCATAAAGCAAATAAGCAATCTAATCATCCTAAAACCAAATCTTGGCACATTATTTTTATAATACAATGGATATATACAAGGGGATAATTATTTTTGAGAAACTTCCATGAAAAATTCTACATTGTTTCCATGAGCATGAACACATGTGTTCAAGGTCGACCCTCACTTCTCCAATGCACAACCTTCCAATCACTTCTCTTTTTGAAAAACTTCTTAGGCATAAGAGGCAAGTAATTCTTTTTGTATTTTTCATTATTTAATTATTTTGTTTGTTTCATCCACAACTAAAGAAAGCAAAAAGGGAAAACAAAATCTACATAGTGAAGAAAGCAAACAAGCACACACGAGAATATCAACCCCACGCTATTGCTCCCCGACAACGGCGCCCGAAAAGAGCTTGATAATCCCCAAGTGCAAGGAATCATCGTAGTAATTTCCAAAGGTGGAAGTGATAAGTATGGAGTGTCGAACCCACAAGGAGCTAAAGGTAAGATCAATATTCTCTCAAGTCCTATCTGCCACTGATACGACTCTTCGTACGCCGAACGTTTGCTTCCTACTAGAAACGAGAAATAAAACTCCGTTGTGGGTATGAAGAGAATAGCTTTGCATGATGACGAAGAACTAAAATATAAAAATAGGTGCTGTTATCATAAAGTTAGAATATATTACAATATATTACAAATAGCGAGTGTGGAATAATGATGGGTCGGTGTGCGGAATTGTCCTAGGCAATTGTTAACAAGATCGGTAATCATTATTGTAATTTTATATGAGGGAGAGGCATAAGCTTGAAGGGTAATGCAGCAGAAAACAAAAAAATTCCGACCTACGCACCAGCCCAGGACCACTATGGAGACTGCATACAAGGTTTGATCTTTTTCGTTACCGACTCGTGGCGCAGCGGAAGTAGAGTCGATGACGATCGGCGGTGCAGATCCCCGCAGCTAGGATTTACAACCTCCCAACCGCGAGGATGTACTCCCTCGCCTACTCCCCGGACGGATCTCCGGGCAGCCCTTCGGGAGGCCTCAGGACAGTCCCTCGGATAGTCCCACCGGACGGATCCTCGGACAGCCCTTCGGGAGGACCTCAGAATTTCGGACGGTCACTCGGACAGCCCTTCGGGAGGCACTCTCGAACTAAGACCGAAACAACGATCTCTCTACAGAGTTGCACACATACGATGTCATCTATCCGGCAGGGCTTCGCCGTCCAGAACTAGTTCCCACCGGAACCCGGACAGCCTTTCGGCACTACGAAACTATTTCGTGGGAGGGAGAGAGAATGCCAGATCATGCATGGCTTGTGTCAGAGAGTTGGAGTGGGGATGGAGAGCTCCTCTCCACCTCCTTTTATAGGGGAAGGAAGGGGTGGTGCTGGCTGAAAATTTCAGCCACATGACAAGCACCCACAAAACAAGGGGAAAGCATGTCCCCTTGTCCATGGCACCCCAACATAGGGGCCCCACATGGCGCCCCACCTCCTCCCAACCAGCCCCACCTTTTGTGGGGGCTGCCCCCCACCATGCCCCCCCAACACATTGTCCAGCCACAAGGGGGCTGCCCCCTAAAGGGGGCGCCCCCAAAAACAGCCCAAAACAGCCCCCACGTATCATGGGATCTTGTCCCCTCACGCTGGGACAAGATGTTTTCCTCGACTATTACTTCTGAAAAATTCCGGAAAGTCCCAGAACATTTCCAGCACCCTCTAAAATTATCTGGACGCGCTCCGGAACATTTCCGGTATGGTGGTTTAATTTAAAACCATCTTTGTTTACCCGGTAAACAATTCCGGCAGCTCCGAAACTTTTTTCGGTTTTTTCTCCAGAAATTACTAGACCAATCTGGCAACCTCCAGAACATTCCCGGTGCTTGCCGAAACCTTTTTGGATCAATGGTTTTATCCGAAACAACTTTTCGGTTTTACCGAAACTTTTTCGGTGTTCTCTCCGGAACTTTTCCGTTGTCTCCAAAACTTTTCCAGTGACTTTCTCTCGGACTCCTTGTCTAGTATTCAGCAGATAGATGACCCTTAAGCGTGAGACCCTATAGGTTCGGTGAAGTATAGACATGACACGGAACCCCTTCCGATCAATGATCAACATCGGAGCCGTGGACACCCATATTGACCCCTATATCCACACGAATGAATATTCGAGTGAACCTCCAGTTGCAGTGTGCTATTCCTTTTACTTCACGATATGTTACAAATACCCGAGGTGAGATTTACTGCATCCCCGTGGATCAACAACTTGTCCACTATGCAAGTTACCTCGTTACCGGTATTGTTCTCTTTTCTCGTTCCCGTGTTTCGGCATCCCCGTGATCAAATCACAAAGTGTCTGGCCAGACGATGATGGATACCGTAACACCGAGAGGGCCCAGAGATATCTCTCCATCGTCGTAGGAGCAAATCCCAATCTTGAGCTATCAAGTTACTTGACATACTTTTCCATGAACCCGTAAGCCGCCGTAATAGCCACCCATTTACGGATGACGTTTAACAAACCCCAAAGTTCATGAAGCAAGCATGAAGAAACTCGATACTCTCATGGTCTAAGGAATTATGCAAACATTAACTTCTCTGTGTTATAAACCATTAACTTGTGACGAAAGAATCTCATAGCATAACATCAATACGGGTCGATTCAACACAAATGTTCTGCTAACATTCTGCCCTCAAAGTTGCTGGCATAGACATGCCCATGATAAGGAAAACAGAACCATCATGCAACACTTGAGCTAGTCTTAGAGGCCAGACTAGGAATACTTTTTACCGTTTATTATCCCACACGTGCATATGAGTCTTCCTCTGAGCCTCGTGGTTATTGCAGACTCGAGAACCATAGCAGTTATAGCATGGAACATAAACCTAATTATGAACAGGGAGATAATCAATAACATGTATTATTGCCTCTAGGGCATATCTCCTACAGACTCCCACTTGCACTAGAGTCAATAATCTAGTTAATGCTAATGCACTTTACACCTATGGCACATTGGTGTAAAAAATGCTTCGCATGTGGTATAGCCTGATGTCCAACGGATATGACAACTTCAGCTCCGTGTGTGTCTTTGCATATCCTTGCGTTTTCACGCTTTCACAAAATTCATATTTTGTGCGGACTTGGCTTTGTATATATGTGAATCATTGGTCGAAACCTGATTCCTCAGACCTAGCTATGGAGCAACTATCTGCTATAGTGTCCCATTGACCAAAGCCATCTTGGAACCATACTAAGTTCATGAATGAACAATATAATTCAACAACTTTTTTGTCGCTTCTAAAGCGTCAACATACTTAGCCTTTGTTATAGAATTCGCCACAGTATCTTGTTTGGAACATTTTCCAACTAACTGTGCCACCACATTGTGTGTATTACACAAAACCCTTAACTTAAATCGAAAATCGCATGGAGCATTGATGAAGACTGTATCGATGTAATTACATACAACGAGCACTTCACAATCTCTGCTTGCGAGAAAACATGTTATCAGTACTACTCTAGTACTTAATGACATCTTTCACTGTTGTCCTATGATCAGTACTTTTGATCACTTTGGTATCTATACTCGCAACAACTTTGGAGTATTGGACATACCTGGTTGTTTTTACATACCATGGAATACATGATTAATCCAAACACAAGAGTGTGTGGAATCTCCATCATGTATTTTACTCATCAGTGTTTTGGGACACCCAGTCTTGTAAAAACTCTTTCCATGTGACTTCGGCAAGAATCACTCCTTGGCGTTTTAAATGCTAAAATGTTTTAGCATCTTGTCAATATGTATTCCTTGCTTAGCCCCATTAGTTAAATCTATCTCCATAGATCATCATGCCTAATATTGAGGCTATTTAGCCTAAGAACTTCATTGAAAAATTATTTTCAAATGAAGTCCTAATTCGTGTCAAGAAATTTATTTCCAATTAACAATGTGTCAAGCACACAAGGTTTTTAGAAATATTATTATGCTCCCACTTACTATCTAGAATTACAAGCATCTTCGTTACCCATTGATGAAGTCAAACCCCTTTGACAATTTCATCAAAACACGAAGATTCCAACTCCATTTTGCTCTCTTCTGTCCATCGCTGGAACTCTGAAGTTTGCACCCTTACTAGCATCCTCTGGACTGACAAAATACCTTGGACTGTAACACATGCATGTCCTTGGTTTCATTTCCATCAGATGGAAATCCTTTCGTCATCCTTATTTCATATCTCATGATTTGAAATATGTATTAATTGCTAGTTCAACCCGAACCGACTTTAAGCATCGCTACGGTGAGAAAATATTTTTATCCGTATCAGTTTTTAGTTCCATAAATATTCGTCAGACTCTAAGTCTTCCGAAAGGTGTATCAAGATTTTAATCTTGAAACATTTATATGGAAACTATCTCGAATTGTATTGGCATTTAGCCAATTCCGGAGTCAGGGTCCATCAACGCTTCCTTGTGTATCGTAGGTATACTGTTGTCCAACAACAATATCTCGTTTGCGCACCTGAGAGGTTTGCACGAGCCTTACCTATGTGGTTCAGCTGCAAGTTCGACCGAAGTCCATACATTTTATTGTAGAGACTTCCGTATCAGTCGCAGTAGGAAACTCTGGAATTACTTCCAAGGTTTCTTTCCTTTGATCTGATGACGAAGATACTGTTTATCTCGTCGAGTTGCACTATTCTCCCACTCACCTTTTTGAAAGAACCATTCTCTTTAAAAGCATACCGTTTTGTGGCAAAATCCTTTGCCTCGGTATAGTGGTGGGGGAATACCCAATAATTTGGGATAACCTACAAAGTAGCACTTGTCTGATTTGGAATAGGTCTGTAACCTTTTTCACAAGCCCCATATTCCAAATGTTTAAGAAAAGATATAACATGGTTGGGCGTACCATACCATGGCGTCATTTCAACAGACCTGATGAAGCTCTTTTCAGTGTAAAAGCCGCAGTCTCTAAAGCATCACTCTTTAAAAGGGATAATGGCAAATTAATTTATGTCATCTTTGATCTTACCATGTCATAAATGGTTCGATTACATCTTCACGGACTTTCCACTTGCAGTGGTGTTCCGGGAGGTGCAAGTTATGAAACCCCTTTCGCAACTCATCGGACATTCGCTAAACTTGTAACTCAAATATTCCTTTGCGCAATCAAATTGCAGAAACATAATTTTCTTGTTACAATAACTTCTACTTCATTTTTGAAAACCTTTCGAATGATTTCAAAAGATCCAGACTTACGTCTTATCAAGTAAATATCCATATATCTACTTGAGTCATTTCTGAAGATAGATAAATCCACTACTAACAACATTTATTGGACTACACACATCAAATGTATGATCACCAATAAGTTTGTTGTTCGTTCCTTATGGCCTGTGAACGGTATTTCAGTCACTTCACTTTTCGGAGGAAAGTTGCCAGTGTCAGATGATTCAAAATCAAACAACTTCAAAATCCATCATAATGGAATTTTCCATGCGGGTTTCTCCAATGTGACCAAATGCAGTGCCACACTTGTGTGGTATTCTTTTAGTCTTGCGACATTTAGCGTCAGTGTTATGGATGTATCATATTACCATCAATATTCATAACATACGTCCCATCTTGGATGGAAGCATGGCCCTTTATGTTATTCATAATACTGAACAACAATTGTTCTTTTATGAACAACCCTTTTGCAACAACATTGTGCAATGGGCTAGAGTGTGTAAAACTCTAAAATGAATTATGAAAGTAAATCCAGAGGTAATATATTATTATCATTATTCATAAGATACATCTCATTCTCAATGAAAGTATGGTCCGTATGTTATTCATAACATCGAACATAAAAAGTTCTCTTATGAACAACCTTCTTGCAAGATTCTTTATGCAAAGGGCTAGAGTGTGAAACTCTAAAATGAATTATGAAAGTAAATACATAGGTAATACATCGAGGGAAGGTATAGTAACATTTACTATGTTCCACGTGTGTATCTCAACCTCATTCCTGGCTAGTCTTTCAGGCCATGGTAGTTCTTACATCGAGTTGCAACAGAATGCAATCGAGCGGGTATCTTTGTGGTTAACTCACAATACCTAAGAATCAGTGATTAACAATTTAATCATAATTCCCAAGAACTATATCTTTGACCAGCCTTCTATACATCAAAAACTTGTATGACATTCATACATGAGCTGGATATTCCAGTCTTCTTTCTTTCTGCCTTTATACTTCTAACAGTTTAACTTTCAGTATTTCTCCTACTCTTAGAAGAAGAACCCAACTTAAGAATGGCGTTAGCCCCGGACTTCCTAGGCGTGAAAATTTCACTAACACCCTTCGGACACTTCCTTTCTCTTTAAGTTGTTTGTTTTATTCACCATCATCCTATGACAGGCGTTCTTCTCGATCCCTTTCCTAAGAGTCAAATGCATAGTAAACACTTTTACTAATACTTGCAAACAAACAATGCTTTGTTTGTATCTGAAAATGATTTTCAGTTCCATGAATATCATATAACTATCCCAAAACTTTCGAAGTTCGGGTCTCATGGAAGCAAAGATATTTCACTTAACCGTAACAGATTTTTAGCTTATGGATCGAAGGACGGGAGTCACATCATCCATAGCATTAGCGGGAGAATACCGAAAGTATGCGATAGGACAAAGTCCTTCTCGGCACTTTTGAGGACAATCCTCACATTACGTTACCAACCGTAAAGTTTTAACCAGATATTTAATAGCTATTCAATTTTAACAGGGAAGGTGGAAACGTGAGCCATTATTCTACTTATTTTGCAAATCACACTTAGACAGTGTTCAAAATTAATTGCACTGAGAATTAAACAAGTTAATTCTTCAGTGCGCTCCCACTCAAATCAATATCTCTCATAATTGATTTTGAGTGATACAAGATCCAGACTTCTATTCATTGCCATAGAATCATCATCTCATGATGGGAATTTTAATCGGTAGGCCAACTTGCCGATAACATCTCTATGTGACTCTTGTTCATCTTTCGATGCGTGTGTTCCGAGCTCAGGACGATCCTGCCATGAACGTCAAGACAACCAAGTGATCTTGCTGCGAGGTCTAACCTCACCCGCCTCACACATCCCTAATCGTTCGTACCCATGCATCCATGGCGCACCCCGAAAAGTTAGGTGCCGTGACGGTGCTACACTTGGGAGAACACTAACTACTTGATATTTTTTTTGTGAGAGATCACCCTAATAAAAAGCGACTACCGCGCAATTAAGAAGGGTGCATCATAAGGGATAAACATCTCAGGCAATTCATAATAGCATGATATGGTATAGCCCTTTCTGACGGAGAAGTCTTGTATTTCTTTGTCTTCGGCATTCGCGTCGGTGTTCACCTTCGCAAGTTTGCCACCACCTTGTCGATGCACCAAATAATATTGCTATCTCTATAGCTAATAAAATAAGTGCATTACAAAAGGTTGACACACAGGTCTTTTAAAGTCACAATCATATGGCTCCAGCCATCATGCCGAATCATGACACACAGGTCATGTTAATCAAGGTATTCCTCCGGTGTCAGTGAGTTGCATGATCTCATGGTTAAAGGAACAGATACTTGACATGCAGAAAACAATAGCAATAAACTGACACGATCATATGCTACGTTTACAGTTTGGGTCTTGTCCATCACATCATTCTCCTAATAATGTGATCCCGTTATCAAATGACATCTCATGTCCATGGCTAGGAAACCTTCACCTTCTTTTGATCAACGAGCTAGTCAACTAGAGGCTTACTAGGGACACAGTGTTGTCTATGTACCCACACATGTATTTGAGTTTCCAATCAATACAATTATAGCATGGATAATAAACGATTATCATGAACAAGGAAATATAATAATAACCAATTTATTATTGCCTCTAGGGCATATTTCCAACATTTTAAAGTCGCAATCATATGGCTCCAGCCATCATGCCGAATCATGACACACAGGTCATGTTAGTCAATTTACAATATATAGTCATCTCATACAT
The DNA here is from genome assembly GCA_039707655.1 of Elymus sibiricus. Taxonomy (NCBI): domain Eukaryota; kingdom Viridiplantae; phylum Streptophyta; class Magnoliopsida; order Poales; family Poaceae; genus Elymus; species Elymus sibiricus. The sequence continues at coordinate 507,638,486 of CM077675.1, forward strand.
AATCAAATTATTATGAGCACTGCTATACCACATCACATGCACATGCAAACCCTCCTGCAAAACCAAGATAGACGCCTCTAATCGGTTCATGCAAAAACTTGTTTTACGTGGCTTCTAAGGTTTCGAAACAAACCGAAGCTACCAACGTCCATCATCAAGTATGATAATTCAAGTCGCTAGATTAACATCGCGGGGTGTATGAAACACGAGATAATAAAATCTCGAGCCTTATACTGAACTTCATCATACGCATGACCCCCGTGCAGATCATATCCGCATTGCCCTTTCGTCTGCGAAATTTCATCTTTCTTTTTAACTACGGTGGAATTCAATGAACTGTTGGCACTTCGTTGATCAATCAGGATCGCGGATTGCCAGAACATTGAAACTCCACCATGATGTTATCAAGATCAAAAATATGCAAATTCCAGGGAAGCAACAAGAACATCGGGTAACAGATTTCATCTGCTACCCGCACAAATAATTTTCAGCAATAGATCTCATCTACTACCTAATTATATTGTGCAACACCCATACAACTCTATGTATTCTAGATCGCAACCTGCATCTACGCATAGCACGGCTCTAATACCACTGACGGGTAACGCAGCAGAAAACAAAAAAATTCCGACCTACGCACTAGCCCAGGACCACTATGGAGACTGCATACAAGGTTTGATCATTTTCGTTACCGACTCGTAGCGCAGCGGAACTAGAGTCGATGACGATCGGCGGTGCAGATCCCCGCGGATAGGATTTACAACCTCCCAACCACGAGGATGTACTCCCTCGCCTGCTCCCCGGACGGATCTCCGGGCAGCCCTTCGGGAGGCCTCAGGACAGTCCCTCGGATAGTCCCACCGGACGGATCCTCGGACAGCCCTTCGGGAGGACCTCAGAATTTCGGACGGTCACTCGGACAGCCCTTCGGGAGGCACTCTCGAACTAAGACCGAAACAACGATCTCTCTACAGAGTTGCACACATACGGTGTCATCTATCCGGCAGGGCTTCGTCGTCTAGAACTAGTTCCCACCGGAACCCAGACAGCCTTTCGGCACTACGAAATTATTTCGTGGGAGGGAGAGAGAATGCCAGATCATGCATGGCTTGTGTGAGAGAGTTGGAGTGGGGATGGAGAGCTCCTCTCCACCTCCTTTTATAGGGGAAGAAGGGGGTGGTGGTAGCTGAAAATTTTAGCCACATGACAAGCACCCACAAAACAAGGGGAAAGCATGTCCCCTTGTCCATGGCACCCCAACATGGGGGCCCCACATGGCGCCCCACCTCCTCCCAACCAGCCCCACCTTTTGTGGGGGCTGCCCCCCACTATGGGGGGGCCCTCCCAACACTTTGTCCAGCCACAAGGGGGCGCCCCCAAAAACAGCCCAAAACAGCCCCCACGTATCGTGGGATCTTGTCCCCTCACGCTGGGACAAGATGTTTTCCGCGACTATTACTTCTGAAAAATTCCAGAAAGTACCAGAACATTTCCGGCACCCTCTAAAATTATCTGGACGCGCTCCGGAACATTTCCGGTATGGTGGATTAATTTAAAACCATCTTCGTTTACCCGGTAAACAATTCCGGCAGCTCCGAAACTTTTTTTCGGTTTTTTCTCCGGAAAAATTCCAGAAATTACCAGACCAATCTGGCAACCACCAAAACATTCCCGGTGCTTGCCGAAACCTTTTTGGATCAATGGTTTTATCCGAAACAACTTTTCGGTTTTACCGAAACTTTTTCGGTGTTCTCTCCGGAACTTTTTCGTTGTCTCCGAAACTTTTCCAGTGACTTTCTCTCGGACTCCTTGTCTAGTATTCGGCAGATAGATGACCCTTAAGCGTGTGACCCTATAGGTTCGGTGAAGTATAGACATGACACGGAACCCCTTCCGATCAATGATCAACATCGGAGCCGTGGACACCCATATTGACCCCTATACCCACACGAATGAATATTCGAGTGAACCTCCAGTTGCAGTGTGCTATTCCTTTTACTTCACGATATGTTACAAATACCCGAGGTGAGATTTACTGCATCCCCGTTGATCAACAACTTGTCCACTATGCAAGTTACCTCGTTACCGGTATTGTTCTCTTTTCTCGTTCCCGTGTTCCGGCATCCCCGTGATCAAATCACAAAGTGTCTGGCCAGATGATGATGGATACCATAACACCGAGAGGGCCCAGAGATATCTCTCCATCGTCAGAGGAGCAAATCCCAATCTTGAGCTATCAAGTTACTTGACATACTTTTCCATGAACCCGTAAGCCGCAGTAATAGCCACCCATTTACGGATGACGTTTAACAAACCCCAAAGTTCATGAAGCAAGCATGAAGAAACTCGATACTCTCATGGTCTAAGGAATTATGCAAACATTAACTTCTCTGTGTTATAAACAATTAACTTGTGACGAAAGAATCTCATAGCATAACATCAATTCGGGTCGATTCAACACAAATGTTCTGCTAACATTCTGCCCTCAAAGTTGCTAGCATAGACATGCCCATGATCCGGAAAGCAGAACCATCATGCAACACTTGAGCTAGTCTTAGAGGCCAGACTAGGAATACTTTTTACCGTTTATTATCCCACACGTGCATATGAGTCTTCCGCTGAGCCTCGTGGTTATTGCAGACTCGAGAACCATAGCAGTTATAGCATGGAACATAAACATAATTATGAACAGGGAGATAATCAATAACATTTATTATTGCCTCTAGGGCATATCTCCTACAAAGCTAACATACTTTCTCTAGTTGGATCATATGCACTTATGATTGGAACTCTAGCAAGCATCCGCAACTACTAAAGATCATTAAGGTAAAACCCAACCATAGCATTAAAGCATCAAGTCCCCTTTATCCCATACACAACAACCCCCTTACTCGGGTTTGAGCTTCTGTCACTCTAGCAACCCACTATAAGCGAATCATGAACGTATTGCAACACCCTACAGTGGGAATCCTTCACGTATGCGCGACACGGAAGGCACCATAGGACAACACCAAAGTAAAGCATACAACTCAAACCAATCTAGATCATCAATCAACCCAAAGGACAAAAGAAATCTACTCGAAACATCATAGGATGGCAACACATCATTGGATCATACTATGTGGCATAAAGCACCATGTTCAAGTAGGGGATTACAGCGGGATGCGGGAGAGTGGACCGCTGAAAGGAGATGAGGATGGTGATGAAGAAGGTGATGTTGATGAAGATGGTCACCGCGGTGATGGTTCCCCCGATGGCACTCCGGCGCCACCGAGAGAGAGGGGGAGAGGGTCTCCCCCTTGTGCTTCCTCCTATATGGCCTCCCCCCTAGGTGGGGAGAGGTTCTCCCTCTGGTCCTTGGCCTCCATGGTGATGATGGCCCCTCCGTCTTCCTCCTCCATGGTCTCCGGTGATGGTGACCCCCCCGGCAGGGTGCCGGAGAATGCCAAGATTGATCTGTCGTGGCTACAGAGACTTGCGGCGGCGGAACTTCCAATCTAGGTTTCTTTCTGGAGGTTTCTTGATTTATAGGAATTTTTGGCATCGGTCTCACGTCAAGGAGGTGCCCGAGGGGCCCACAAGCCAGGGGGGCGCACCCTAGGAGGGGGCGCCCCTGTGGCTTGTGGCTGCCTCGGGACTCCTCTCCGATATCTTGTTGCTCCAGTATTTTTTATATTTTCCAAAAATATTCTCCGTAAATTTTCAGCCCATTCCGAGAACTTTTATTTCTGCACAAAAACAACACCACGGTAGTTCTGCTGAAAACAGCGTCAGTCCGGGTTAGTTCTAATCAAATCATACCAAAATCATATAAAATTATTGTAAACATGGCATGAATACTTCATAAATTATAGATACATTGGAGACGTATCAGCCTGCATCTAGAGTATTAAGTTCATGAAGAATAGAGTAACGCATTAGGTAATATGACATGATGTAAAGGGATAAACTCAAGCAATATGATGAAAACCCCATCTTTTTATCCTTGATGGCAACAATACAAATACGTGCCTCGCTATCCCTACTTTGTCACTGGGTGAGGACACCGCAAGATTGAACCCAAAACTAAGCACTTCTCCTGTTGCAAGAATTACCAATCTAGTTGGCCAAACCAAACCAATAACTCGAAGAGACTTGGAAAGATATGAAATCATGCATAAAAGAATTCAGAAAAGACTCAAATAATATTCATAGATAATCTGATCATAAACCCACAATTCATCAGATCTCGACAAACACACTGCAAAAGAGTATTACATCGGATAGATCTCCATGAAGATCATGAACAACATGGTATTGAAGAACATAGAGAGAGAAGAAGCCATCTAGCTACTAGCTATGGACCCGAAGGTCTGAGGTGAACTACTCATGCATCATCGGAGGGGCAATGGAGTTGATGTAGATGCCCTCCGTGATCGAATCCCCCTCCGGCAGATTACCGGAAAAGGCCCCAAGATGGGATCTCATGGCAACAGAGGCTTCCGGCGGCTGAAAAGTATTGTCGTCGCTCTTTTTGGTATTGGGGGAATATTTGGGAATTTATAGGCCAAAGATTAGGGTTAGGAGGCCTGCTGGGGGGCCACAAGCCACGGGGGTGCCCCCCCCCCCCTAGGGCGCGCCCTGCAGGCTTGTCGCCTCCCGGCAGGTCTCCTACCCTCCTCTCCAAATCTGGTAGGTTTCTTCTGGTCCAAGAAAAATCATCGCGAAGATTTTATTCCGTTTGGACTCCGTTTGATATTCCTTATCTGCAATACTCAAAAACAAGGAAAAAAACAGAAACTGGCACTGGGCGCTAGGTTAATAGGTTAGTCCCAAAAATAATATAAAATAGCATATTAATGCATATAAAACATCCAAAACAGATAATAATAGCATGGAACAATCAAAAATTATAGATACGTTGGAGACGTATCATGTTTGCACCATCCTTCTTCAATATTATGACACACGTCCTAGATCACCTAGTCGAAGAGATTGCCATTCAGGGTCTTGTATTTCTACACAATATGTTCCCCTTTGAGAGGTTCATGGGAGTCTTAAAGAAATATGTTCATAACCGTGCTAGGCCAGAAGGAAGCATCTCCAAGGGCCATGAAACAGAGGAGGTTATTGAGTTTTGTGTTGACTTTATTCCTGACCTTAAGTCGATTGGTGTTCCTGAATCGCGACATGAGGGGAGACTGAGTGGAAAAGGCACGCTAGGAAAGGCATCAGTAATATGTAGGGACGGGCATTCTTGGGCCCAAGCACACTACACAGTTCTCCAGAATTCCACCTTGGTGGCCCCGTATATCAATGAACACAAGAATATTCTACGCTCCAAACACCCGAAGCAGTCTGACGACTGGATTACACATGAACACATGGGGACTTTCGGCAGTTGGTTGCAAACACATCTCATGAATGACGACAGTGTTGGAGATGAGCTGTACTTGTTGTCCAAATCACCATCTTCAACTATAATTACTTTCAAAGGGTACGAGATTAATGGGAATACATTTTACACGATCGCCCAAGATAAAAAGAGCACCAACCAAAACAGTGGTGTCCGCTTTGAAGATATGGGAACATAGAGGAGATATGGGAACTTAACCATGGACCTGAATTACAGATACCTTTGTTTCGGTGCAAATGGGTCAATCTAACAGGGATTAAGGTAGACCCGAAGTACGGAATGGCAACAGTGGATCTCAACAATCTTGGGTACACAGAGGAACCATTCGTCCTAGCCAATGATGTGTCGCGGGTTTTCTATGTGAAGGACATGTCTAGCAAACCGAGAAAAAGGAAAGATAAGGAAGCTAATACATCATACGGTGAGCCAAAGCGCCACATAATTCTTTCAGGGAAAAGAAACATCGTGGGAGTGGAGGACAAGACAGACATGTCAGAAGATTATGAAAATTTTCATGAAATTCCTCCCTTCACAGCGAAGACTGACCCAAGCGTCCTGTTAAATGATGAAGATTGTCCATGGTTACGGCGCAAAGGGACACACGCGAGTAAAGAGATAGTCCAGTTTGTACACGAAGGGCATACAGTTTTTGCGGTAACCCTCTCAACTTTTTATCACATGCTATGTGGGTGAAATGATGATACCATGCCCGGTTTCAACCTTTTCAGAGTTCATTTGTAATGCTTTTCAATTTCAGGGTCATTTAGCGCAAAAAAATCATTAAATGCATGAAAAATAGCAAATGAAGTTAGAAATGTTTGAAATTTGAGGATGTGGCTTTGAATGGTGCATATTGAATGCAAAAAAAGTCTGGAGTTGAAATAAGTTTAAAAAAAATTAAATGCCTTTTGTAAGAGATGAGTTTTCGTCCGAAACACTCATACTTCGACAGAGATGGTCCAGTTTGTACACGAAGTGCATCCAGTTTTTGCCGTAACCCTCTCACCTTTTTATCACATGCTATGTGAGTGAAACAATGATTCCATGCAAGGTTTCAACCTTTTCAGAGTTCATTTGAACTGCTTTTCAATTTCAGGGTCATTCAGCGCAAAAAAATTATTAAATGCATGAAAAATAGCAAATGAAGTTAGAAATGTTTCAAATTTGAGGATGTGGATTTGAATGGTGCATATTGAATGCACAAAAAGTCTGGAGTTGAAATAAGTTTAAAAAAAAGAAATGCCTTTGTAACACATGAGTTTTCATCCGAAACACTCATACTTCGAAGGAGATGGTCTAGTTTGTACACGAAGTACATCCAGTGTTTGCCGTAACCCTCTCAACTTCTTATGACATGCTATGTGGGTGAAATGATGATACCATGCTAGGTTTCAACCTTTTCAGAGTTCATTTGTATTGCTTTTCAATTTCAGGTTCATTCAGCGCAAAAAAATCATTAAATGGATGAAAAATAGCAAATGAAGTTAGAAATGTTTGAAATTTGAGGATGTGGCTTTGAATGGTGCATATTGAGTGCACAAAAAGTCTAGAGTTGAAATAAGTTTAAAAAATGAAATGCCTTTGTAACAAACGCAGGTATAAAACTAAAAGAGTTAAACAAAATCTGGTTTTGATTAAAAAACCTATTTAAATTATCCTAAAAATTCCCATATTGAACATAATGGTAAAACAAACTAATATTAAACAACAGGATAAACAATCACTCAAAAATCTATTTTTAAACGAAAGTTACTCACAAACTAGTGATTCACACAAATTTCAAAAGAATTCAAATGTAAACAATTTAAATTTGAAAACTACTAGCACTAACAGAAAGTTTATATTTTTTTGACCTAAAGCAAAAAGATTCATTCAAAAACTATAAATATTCTAAAAGTTATTCCAAATTTAAAAACAGAAACTGTCCTGTTTAGAAAAACAAAACAAAACAAAAAATTGAAAATAGACCTTTAGTCCCGGTTGGGATATCCAACCGGGACTAAAGGTCCCTTCCCGCGCGGAATTTGGGCCACCAAAAAGATGGACCTTTAGTCCTGGTTGGAGCGACCAACCGGGACTAAAGGTCTGTGTATATAAGAAGGACTTTGCAAATTCTTCCCCCGACGCCGACGCCCTGCCCCGACGCCGCCAGGCTGCCGGAGCTCGCCGCCACCCCCGAGCCCGTCTTCGTCGTCGCCGCCCCAGACGCCGGCCGCCCGCGCCTCCTCCACGAGCCCCGACGCCGCCCGCACGCCTCCTCTACCCGTCCTCGTCGACGTCGTCGCCGCCCCCGACGCCCCCCCCCCCCCCCCCCGCGCGCCTCCTCTGCCGGTCCTCGTCAATGTCGTCGCCGCTCCAGACGTCGGCCGCCGCCCACGCCTCCTCTCAGAGCCCCGACGCCGCCTGCGGGCCTCGCCCCGGCACTGCCTCACCCTGCATTTTTTCTGTTTTTTTCATGATAGATAGATAGTTAGATGATAGATATATAGATGATCATGATGATGATTGTTAGATGATGATGATTGTTAGATGATGATGATTGTTAGATGATTATGATAGATGATGATTTTTAGATGATGATGATTGTTAGATGATGATGATGATAGATGATGATTTTTAGATATATGATGATGATTGTTAGATAATACATCACACCTAGCACGATGCCCGGCCCGTATCCTCGTCGTCGACTCGGCGGCGACAACCTGCTTGAGAGGCGCCATGTCTGGGACTGGGCTCCGCCGGGCTGGCACTGGGAGGTGCTACCTTCCGGGGCGCGTAGCTTGGTGAGGAATCAGGCTCCCGTCGTCGACCCAGAGGTTCTTTGGTGGCGGTCGTGTGGACCACTATCGGTGCGGAGGGAGCCGGCCCCCACGGAGGAGGTACATCGCCGTGTCAGGGAGGAGGACGAGCACGTCCGACGCTACATGGCTACGTTGGACGCCAGGTTCTCCAATACCTGGCAGGTTCTTCAGGGATCTCACCCGAGCTATGATCATGTGATGGTTCCTTCTCTTTGGGTGTCGACCGCCCGCCCACGTTGTATTCGAGCTATAATATTCGAGTTGTAGTAGTGATGTTATATGATAATATTCGAGGTGTATTAGTGATAATATTTGATAATATATTCGATGATGCATTAACTGGATTATTTGAGATATATTAGTGATATTATATGATGATGTTACTAAAAAAATTAATGCATTATAATTTGAATACTAAATTGTTTTATATATCTTTCTTATGGATTAGTTAAAGCTATGGACGGTAGCGGTAGAGACCTTGAAGAGGATCTCTTTGAGATGATACGGCACCCCGAAAACGACCCAGAGATTGAACTAGATGATACGATTCAATATCTGAACAAGTCCGGTGAGGGAATTGAGGAAGAAGAACCAAGAGACGAAGGGCACACAAACAATGATGGCGAAGGAAATGTTATTCAATTAATATATATATATATATATATATATATATATATATATATATATATATATATATATATATACACACACACAGACCGTCTATTCTGACAACGGGTGCAGAATAACTATTCTCACAACACTTCCGAGCTGCACGGTTAACGCGAGTGCACTGCATCCCTATCAAACGAGCACTGCAATGTTAGCAGAAAAAACTGCACGTGTGTTTTCGGCACCGTTTTCGCTCGAGTTTCTAAACAATTTGTCGGAACGAGGCATATAATATACCGTTGGATAGCTACGGAAAATCCGCAACTTCGTCATGTTGAACACTTTTCGTGATTCCTCACGGTTTAAGAGCAGTTTCGAAAACGGTGGCCGCCCGACGAGTGGCAGCGAGCGTATTTTCGCGTTTTTTTCTAAACCGCTCGTCGGAATGAAGCAAACGATGCGGCGTTGGAAAGATATCGTCGATGCGCAACTTTTTAATGTAGATCACTCTCTCTAATTCCTTACGGTTCGAGAGTAATTTCAAATTTACTAAAAAACGGAATTTTGTTTTTCAAATTTGACGAATTTTTTGGTACGGTTTTCGCTCCAGTTTTTTAACCGTTTGTCGAAACGAGGCGTGTGATACGGGATTGGAAAGCTGTGGAACAGCCGCAACTTTCATATGTTGTTCATTTGTTGAGATTCCTCACGGTTTTAAATGAATTTTGAAACGGTGCGGCTGCCTACGAGTGGCAGCGAGCGTATTTTCGTAAATTTTTCCAAATAGTTCGTTGGAACGATGCGAATGATACGGCGTTGGAAAGATGTCGACGAGGCGCAACTTATTCATGTAGAACACCCTCTCTAATTCCTTACTATTTAAGAGTAATTTGAAATTACCGAAATGCGGACACTCTGTTTTTCGAGACACCAAAATCGACACGTGAACCGCATTAGACAGAAGAACGCACTGCTTCGGACTAAAGACCGCACTGCATCCGGCGGGAAGGTGCACTGCATGATTTCTTTTGTCTTTTTTCTAACTTTTTTATGAAACATGGAACACATGTTACCTCATGGGATGAGGGCAGTGCAGATCAGAGGGAAAGTGAACCGCTACACAAAATCAAAGTGGGCTGAATGACTTTTTTGTTTTTTTCAAACTACTATTTGTATAGATACGTTAGAACTGAATTACTGAAGCTAGTGTACTGCATTTATTTGTAAAACACACTTTTAAGTTTGCATGGTTAAGGTTAGTAAACTGTGCTATTATTATTGTTTCTTCTTCTCATTCTTTTTATGTATGCGTCCTGACTGCTGAGATGAGGCAAGTGTACTGCATCAATGTTTTTTATTGAATAAACCTCAAAGCACTTCCTGCGCCCACAAACCGGACTGCAAGCACACCACCACGAAAACGCATGAGTACATTGTCCGAACTGCAACAAAATCATACATACATACATGTATATACTCCCATCCCACAATAAAAAAGAGCACCGGACGTCTCCCAGAAGGAAACTGCACTTCAAGGCTACAAACAAAACAAAACTAAAAGCAACCGAATTGCACGCACAGGCCCTCCGCACTAAGCTAACACAGGTGTACCACGATTTTTATCAAAAAAATTGCACGGACGTTAGGCCCTCCTCTGCTAGCCGTCGTGTCATCGTTGTGAACCTTATCCAAAAGAACATCTGCCGCCACCAAACTACAGCTGCACGCCGCGATGAAACAAACTGCAAATGCAAGCAAAAAATGACCAGTACTGTAAGTCCACTAGCACTGAACCACATCACGCACGTCGTCGAGCTGCACGGCGACAGTCGATGGACTGCATAGGGGAGATGTGACCTTGTTCAAAGGCACCTGTCTAAAAAAGGCCACCCAGAGCTTCCCGATGCATTCCGCCATGAGATGGTTGCCATCTTCAACGCAATATGTCATTCTTCAACTCGTGGACTATCCACTGGAATAAGTTAGAAGAAAGAGTGAAGGAGGGAATGAGGGGATGGTCGCTGGCAAACTACAATATTCACCTCAAAACACACACACAAAAATACAAACAAAAAAGCAGTAGTGAACCACACGACCCGAGATGCGCGAACCGCGAGCCACTCCCTAGCGAACTGCAAGTCCTTGACGGCGCTCGCTGGCCAAATTGGGGCATCCATGGGGGCGGAGGGACGCAGGAGAGATTCGAATGGGAGGGGAGGAAAGCCGTGGCCGCAGAAGAAGTTGTAGGAGATATGCCCTAGAGGCAATAATAAATGTTATTGATTATCTCCCTGTTCATAATTAGGTTTATGTTCCATGCTATAACTGCTATGGTTCTCGAGTCTGCAATAACCACGAGGCTCGGAGGAAGACTCATATGCACGTGTGGAATAATAAACGGTAAAATGTATTCCTAGTCTGGCCTCTAAGACTAGCCCAAGTGTTGCATGATGGTTCTGTTTTCCTGATCATGGGCATGTCTATGCCGGCAACTTTGAGGGCACAATGTTAGTAGAACACTTGTGTTGAATCGACCCGATTGATGTTATGCTATGAGATTCATTCGTCATAAGTTAATGGTTAATAACACAGAGAAGTTAATGTTTGCATAATTCCTTAGACCATGAGAGTGTCGAGTTTCTTCATGCTTGCTTCATGAACTTTGGGGTTTGTTAAACGTCATCTGTAAATGGGTGGCTATTACGGCGGCTTACGGGTTCATGGAAAAGTATGTTAAGTAACTTGATAGCTCAAGATTGGGATTTGCTCCTCCGACGATGGAGAGATATCTCTGGGCCCTCTCGGTGTTACGGTATCCATCATCGTCTGGCCAGACACAAGTGTGATTTGATCACAGGGATACCAGAACACAGAAACGAGAAAAGAGAACAAAAACCGGCAACGAGGTAACTGGCATTGTGGACAAGTGTTGATCCACGAGGATGCCGATGTTTCTCACCTCGGGTATTTGTAACATATCGCGAAGCAACAGGAATAGCACACGGCAACTGGAGGTTCACTCGAATATTCATTCGTGTGGGTATAGGGGTCAATATGGGTGTCCACGGCTCCGATGTTGATAATTGATCGGAAAGAGTTCCGGTCATGTCTATACTTCACCGAACCTATAGGGTCACACGCTTAAGGGTCATCTATCTGCTGAATACTACACGGGGAGTCTGAGAGAAAATCACCGAAAAAGTTTCGGACGAAACGGAAACGTTCCGGAGAGAACACCGGAATAGTTCCGGTGAAACTGAAAAGTTGTTTCAGGGTATTCGATTAAGTCAAATTGGTTCTGGCACACGCCTGGAAATTCTTGGAGGATGCCAGAAGTGTTCTGGAAACTTCTGGGAATTTTTCGGGACAAAAACCGGAAATGTTCCGGAGCAGCCGGAACCGTTTTGGTTGCTTTTCGCTGAAGAAACATTGTTGGTGTGTGAAAGGGAGGTGGAGCTCCCCAAGGGGGCTGCAAATTTTGGCCATGGCATGGGAGGGCCCTCCTTGAGGTGTCCTTCCACCTCATGGTGGATATCTTCTACACACCCTTATGTGGCATGTGGTGGAAAGATCCTAGGAAGGTCCTTTTGGTCTTTCCTCTACCCCTTGCTCCTCCTATAAATAGAGGTGGAGAGAGCTCTCCAAAATGAGCTCATGCTTGCTCTCATACACATGCCATTGACTTGTCTGGCTTCTCTCTCCCTCCCAGCGATATAGTTTCGTAGAGCCGAAAGACTGTCTGGGTTCCGGTGGGAACTAGTTCTGGACGGCGAATCCCTGCCGGATAGATGACACCGTATGTGTGCAACTCTGTAGAGAGATCGTAGCTTCGGTCTTAGTTCGAGAGTGCCTCCCGAAGGGCTGTCCAAGTGATCGTCTTAGTTTCGAGGGTTCTCCCGAAGGGCTGTCCGAGTGACCGTTCGAGTTTCGAAGGTCCTCCCGAAGGGCTGTCCGCGACACCGTCCGAGGGACTGTCCGACCGCCTCCCGGAGGGCTGTCCGAGGGGCAGATGTGGGAGTACATCCTCGCGGTTGGGAGGTTGTAAATCCTAGCTGCGGGGATCTGCACCGCCGATCGTCATCGACTCTACTTCCGCTGCGCTATGAGTCGGTAATGAAACAGATCAAACCTTGTATGCAGTCTCCATAGTGATCCTGGGCTGGTGCGTAGGTCGGAAATTTTTGTTTTCTGCTGCGTTCCCCTACAGTGGCATCAAGAGCCATGCTATGCGTAGATGCAGGTTGCGATCTAGAATACATAGAGATGTATGGGTATTGCACAATATAATTAGGTAGTAGATGAGTTCTATTACTGAAAATTATTTGTGCGGGTAGCAGATGAAATCTGTTACCCGATGTTCTTGTTGCTTCCCTGGAATTTGCATATTTCTGATCTTGATAACAGTATGGTGGAGTTTCAATGTTCTGGCAATCCGCGATCCTGATTGATCAACGAAGTGCTAACAGTTCATTGAATTCCACCGTAGTTAAAAAGAAAGATGAAATTTCGCAGACGAAAGGGCAATGCAGATATGATCTGCACGGGGGTCACGCGTATGACGAAGTTTCGTATGGGGCTCGAGATTTTATTATCTCGTGTTTCATACACCCCGCAATGTTAATATAGCGACTTGGATTATCATGCTTGATGATGGACGTTGGTAGCTTCGGTTTGTTTCGAAACCTTAGAAGCCACGTAAAATAAAATTTTGCATGAACCGATTAGAGGCGTCTAACTTGGTTTTGCAGGATGGTTTGCATGTGCATGTGATGTGGTATAGCAGTGCTCATTATAATTTGATTATGTATGAGATGACTATATAATGTAAATTGATTAACATGACCTGCGTGTCATGATTCGGCATGATGGCTGGAGCCATATGATTGTCACTTTAATGACCTGCGTGTCAACCTTCAGTAATGCACTTATTTTATTAGCTATAGAGATAGCAGTATTATCTGGTGCATCGACAAGGTGGTGGCAATCTTCGCGAAGGTGAACAACAACGCGAATGCCGAAGACGAAGAAATGAAAGACTTCTCCGTCAGAAAGGGCTATACCATATCATGCTATTATGAATTTCCTGAGATGTTTATCCCTTATGATGCACCCTTCTTGATTGCGCGGTAGTCGCTTTTTATTAGGGTGATCTCTACCAAAAATATCAAGTGGTTAGTGTTCTCCCAAGTGTAGCACCGTCACGGCACCTAACTTCTCGGAGTGCGCCGTGTCACACGGGTACAAACGATTAGGGAAGTGTGAGGCGGGTGAGTTGAGACCTCACAGCAAGATCACTTGGTTGTCTTGACGTTCAGGCATGACCGTCATGAGCTCGGAACACGCGCATCGAAAGATGAACAAGAATCACATAGAGATGTGATTGGCAAGTTGGCCTACCGGTTGAGATTTTCGTCATCAGTGGTGTTACACCAATGGCGAACAATTGAAATGGGGGTCTTGTATCACTCACAATCAATTATGAGAGATATTGATTTGAGTGGGAGCGCACTGTAGAATTAATTCTTTTAATTCTCAGTGCAATTAATTATGAACACTGTCTAAGTGTTATTTGCATAATAGTTGTAGAATAATGGCTCGCGTTTCCACCTTCCCAATTAAAATTGAATAGCTGTTAAATATCTGGTTAAAACTTTACGGTTGGTAACGTAATGAGAGGATTGTCCTCTAGAGTGCCGAGAAGGACTTGTCCTATTGCATGCTTTCGGTATTCTCCCGCTAATGCTATGGATCATGTGACTCTCGTCCATCGATCCAAAAGCTAGAATTCCGTTTCAGTCAAGTGCAATATGTTTGCTTCCATGAGACCCAAACTTCGAAAGTTTGGATAGTTATGTGATATTCATGGAATCTGAAAATCATTTTCAGAGACAGACAAAGGCTAAAAGATATGAGATATCCAAAGCAATGTTTGTTTGCAAACTATTAGTAAAGGAGTTTACTATGCATTAGACTGATAAGAGAGGGATCCAGAAGAACGCCTGTCATATGATGATGGTGAATAAAACAGACAACTTAAAGAGAAAGGAAGTGTCCGAAGGGTGTTAGTGAAACTTTCACGCCTAGGAAGTCTGGGGCTATCGCCACTCTTAAGTTGGGTGCTTCTTCTGAGAGTAGGAGAAATACTGAAAGTTAAACTGTTAGAAGTATAAAGGCAAAAGGAAAGAAGACTGGAATATCCAGCTCATGTATGAATGTCATACAGGTTTTTGATGTATAGAAGGCTGGTCAAAGATATAGTTCTTGGGAATTATGGTTAAACATGTTAATCACTAATTCTTGGGTATTGTGAGTTAATCACAAAGATACCCGCTCGATTGCATTCTGTTGCAACTCGATGTAAGAACTACTATGGCCTGAAAGACTAGCCAGGAATGAGGTTTAGATACACGCAGGGAACATAGTAAATGTTACTATGCCTTCCATAGGTGTATTCCCTATGTATTTACTTTCATAAATCATTTTAGAGTTTTACACACTCTAGCCCATTGCATAAAGTATCTTGCAAGAAGGTTGTTCATAAGAGAACTTTTAATGTTCGGAGTTATGAATAACAAAAGGGCCATACTTTCATTATGAATGAGAAGTATGTTATGAATATTGATAATAATACATTACCTCTGTATTTATTTTCATAATTCATTTAGAGTTTCATACACTCTAGCCCTTTGCATAAGGTATCTTGCAAGGAGGTTATTCATAAGAGAACTTTTGATGTTCGGTGTTATGAATAACATGAAGGGCCATGCTTCCATCCAGGATGGGATGTATGTTATGAATATTGATGGTAATATGATACATCCATAACACTGACGCTAAATGTCGCAAGACTAAAAGAATACCACATATGTGTGGCACTGCATTTGGTCACATTGGAGAAACCCGCATGGAAAATTCCATTATGATGGATTTTAAAGTCATTTGATTTTGAATCATCTGACACTTGCAACTTTCCTCCAAAAAGTGAAGTGACTGAAATACCGTTCACAGGCCATAAGGAACGAGCAACAAACTTATTGGTGATCATACATTTTGATGTGTGTAGTTCAATAAATGTTGTTGCAAGTAGTGGATTTATCTATCTTCAGAAATGACTCAAGTAGATATATTGATATTTACTTGATGAGACGTAAGTCTGGATCTTTTGAATTCATTCATAAGGTTTTCAAAAATGAAGTAGAAGTTGTTGTAACAAGAAAATTATGTTTCTACAATTCGATTGCAGAAAGGAATATTTGAGTTACAAGTTTAGCAAATGTCTGATGAGTTGTGAAAGGGGTTTCATAACTTGCACCTCCCGGAGCACCACTGCAAGTGGAGAGTCCGTGTAGATGTAATCGAACCATTCATGACATGGTAAGATCAAAGATGACATAAATAAATTTGCCATTATCCCTTTTTAAGTGATGCTTTAGAGACTGCGGCTTTTACACTGAAAAGAGCTCCATCGGGTCTGTTGAAATGACGCCATGGTATGGTACGCCCAACCATATTATATCTTTTCTTAACATTTGGAATATGGGGCTTGTGTAAAAGGTTACAAACATATTCCAAATCAGACAAGTGCTACTTTGTAGGTTATCCCAAGTCATTGGGTATTTCCCCACCACAATACCGAGGCAAATAGGTTTGCCACAAAGAACGGTATGCTTTTTTGAAGAAAATGGTTCTTTCAAAAAGGTGAGTGGGAGAACAGTGCAACTCGACGAGATAAACAGTATCATCGTCATCAGATCAAAGGAAAGAGACCTTGGAAGTAATTCCGGAGTTTCTTACTGCGACTGATACGGAAGTCTCTACAATAAAATGTATGGACTTCGGTCGAACTTGCAGCTGAACCACGTAGGCAAAGCTCGTGCAAACCTATCAGGTGCGCAAACGAGATATTGTTATTAGACAACAGTATACCTACGATTCACAAGGAAGCGTTGATGGGCCCTGACTCCGGAATTGGGTAAATGCCAATACAATCTGAGATAGTTTCCATATTAGTGATTCAAAATTAAGATCTTGATACACCTTTCGGAAGACTTAGAGTCTAACGAATATTTATGGAACTAAAAACTGATACGGATAAAATGTTTTATCCATAAAGCTCGACTTGTTGCAATAACAAGTTCAAGGAGTTGACTACGATGAGATTGTCTCACCATAGCGATGCTTAAAGTCGGTTCGGGTTGAACTAGCAATTAATACATATTTCAATCATGAGATATGAAACATGGATGACAAAAGGATTTCCATGTGATGAAAATGAAACCTATGACTTGTTTGTGATAGAGTCCAAAGTAATTTGTCGATCCAGAGGATGCTAGTAAGTATGCAAACTTCAGAGTTCCAGCGATGGACAGAAGAGAGCAAAGTGGAGTTGGAATCTTCGTTTTTGATGGAATGGTCAAAAGGGTTTTGACTTCATCAAATGGGTATCGAAGATGCTTGTGATTCAAGAAAGTAAGTGGGAGCATAATAATATTTCTAAAAACCTTGTGTACTTGACACATTGTTAATTGGAAATAAATTTCTTGACACGAATTAGGACTTCATTTGAAAATAGTTTTTCCGATGAAGTGCTTGGGCTAAATAGCCTCAATATTAGGCATGATGATCTATGGAGATAGATTTACCTAATGGGGCTAAGCAATGAGTACATATTGACAAGATGCTAAAACTTTTTAGCATTTAAAACGCCAAGGAGTGATTCTTGCCGAAGTCACATGGAAAGACTTTTTGCAAGACTCGGTGTCCCAAAACACTGATGAGTAAAATACATGATGGAGATTCCACACACTCTTGTGTTTGGATTAATCATGTATTCCATGGTATGTAAAACAACCAGATATGTCCGATACTCCAAAAGTTGTTGCGAGTATGGATACCAAAGTGATCAAAGTACTGATCATAGGACAACAGTGAAAGATGTCATTGAGTACTAGAGTAGTAGTGATGACATGTTTTCTCGCAAGCAGAGATTATGAAGTGCTCGTTGTAAGTAATTACATCGATACAGTCTTCATCAATGCTCCATGCGATTTTCGATTTAAGTTAAGGGTTTTGTGTAATATACAATATGATGGCACGGTAGTTGGAAATTGTTCCAAACAAGATACTATGGCGAATTCTATAACAAAGGCTAAGTATGTTGACGCTTAAGAAGCAACAAAGAAGTTGTTGAATCATATAGTTCATTCATGAACTTAGTATGGTTCCAAGATGGCTTTGGTCTATGGGACACTATTGCAGATAGTTGCTCCATAGCTCAGTCTGAGGAATCAGGTTTCGACCAATGATTCACACATATGCAAAGCCAAGTCCACACAAAATATGAATTTTGTGAAAGCGTGAAAACGCGAGGATATGCAAAGTTACACACGGAGCTGAAGTCGTCAGATCCGTTGGACATCAGGCTATACCACATGCGAAGCATTTTTTACACCAGTATGCCATAGGTGTAAAGTGCATTAGCATTGACTAGATTATTGACTCTAGTGCAAGTGGGAGTCTGTAGGAGATATGCCCTAGAGGAAATAATAAATGTTATTGATTATCTCCCTGTTCATAATTAGGTTTATGTTCCATGCTATAACTGCTATGGTTCTCGAGTCTGCAATAACCACGAGGCTCGGAGGAAGACTCATATGCACGTGTGGAATAATAAACGGTAAAATGTATTCCTAGTCTGGCCTCTAAGACTAGCCCAAGTGTTGCATGATGGTTCTATTTTCCTGATCATGGGCATGTCTATGCCGGCAACTTTGAGGGCACAATGTTAGTAGAACACTTGTGTTGAATCGACCCGATTGATGTTATGCTATGAGATTCATTCTGCATAAGTTAATGGTTAATAACACAGAGAAGTTAATGTTTGCATAATTCCTTAGACCATGAGAGTGTCGAGTTTCTTCATGCTTGCTTCATGAACTTTGGGGTTTGTTAAACGTCATCCGTAAATGGGTGGCTATTACGGCGGCTTACGGGTTCATGGAAAAGTATGTTAAGTAACTTGATAGCTCAAGATTGGGATTTGCTCCTCCGACGATGGAGAGATATCTCTGGGCCCTCTCGGTGTTACGGTATCCATCATCGTCTGGCCAGACACAAGTGTGATTTGATCACAGGGATACCGGAACACAGAAACGAGAAAAGAGAACAAAAACCGGCAACGAGGTAACTGGCATTGTGGACAAGTGTTGATCCACGAGGATGCCGATGTTTCTCACCTCGGGTATTTGTAACATATCGCGAAGCAACAGGAATAGCACACGGCAACTGGAGGTTCACTCGAATATTCATTCGTGTGGGTATAGGGGTCAATATGGGAGTCCACGGCTCCGATGTTGATAATTGATCGGAAAGAGTTCCGGTCATGTCTATACTTCACCGAACCTATAGGGTCACACGCTTAAGGGTCATCTATCTGCTGAATACTAGACGGGGAGTCTGAGAGAAAATCACCGAAAAAGTTTCGGACGAAACGGAAACGTTCCGGAGAGAACACCGGAATAGTTCCGGTGAAACTGAAAAGTTGTTTCAGGGTATTCCATTAAGTCAAATTGGTTCTGGCACACGCTTGGAAATTCTTGGAGGATGCCAGAAGTGTTCTGGAAACTTCTGGGAATTTTCCGGGACAAAAACCGGAAATGTTCCGGAGCAGCCGGAACCGTTTTGGTTGCTTTTCGCTGAAGAAACATTGTTCCGAAATTGTTTCGGAATGCGTTCAAAATTGTTTTGGTGGGTGCTAGAATTATTCTAGGCACACAGAAATAATTTGGGTTTTAACGGACGCAGAAAAATGTCTTCGTGAATAGTGAAAAGCACTTTTTGGGCTGATTTGCAAATGGGGTTTTTCTTCTAGAAGAAAACCACTTTTGGTGTGTGAAAGGGAGGTGGAGCTCCCCAAGGGGGCTGCAAATTTCGGCCATGGCATGGGGGGCCCTCCTTGAGGTGTCCTTCCACCTCATGGTGGATATCTTCTACACACCCTTATGTGGCATGTGGTGGAAAGATCCTAGGAAGGTCCTTTTGGTCTTTCCTCTACCCCTTGCTCCTCCTATAAATAGAGGTGGAGAGAGCTCTCCAAAATGAGCTCATGCTTGCTCTCATACACATGCCATTGACTTGTCTGGCTTCTCTCTCCCTCCCAGCGAAATAGTTTCGTAGAGCCGAAAGGCTGTCTGGGTTCCGGTGGGAACTAGTTCTGGACGGCGAAGCCCTGCCGGATAGATGACACCGTATGTGTGCAACTCTGTAGAGAGATCGTAGTTTCGGTCTTAGTTCGAGAGTGCCTCCCGAAGGGCTGTCCAAGTGATCGTCTTAGTTTCGAGGGTCCTCCCGAAGGGCTGTCCGAGTGACCGTTCGAGTTTCGAAGGTCCTCCCAAAGGGCTGTCCGCGACACCGTCCGAGAGACTGTCCGACCGCCTCCCGGAGGGCAGTCCGAGGGGCAGATGTGGGAGTACATCCTCGCGGTTGGGAGGTTGTAAATCCTAGCTGCGGGGATCTGCACCGCCGATCGTCATCGACTCTACTTCCGCTGCGCTACGAGTCGGTAACGAAACAGATCAAACCTTGTATGCAGTCTCCATAGTGATCCTGGGCTGGTGCGTAGGTCGGAAATTTTTGTTTTCTGCTGCGTTCCCCTACAGAAGTACCATAGGTGGCTGCGCTTGATGGGTGAGGATGGGATCTAGTCGCGGAGGCATGGGGATTGCATCCACCGGCACAGATGGCCTCCGTTGCATTGGCTGCATCAGGTAGCTGTGTCGAATCTGGCTGGATGGAGGCGTCGGGATCCGGTAGGCCAGTTGGCCGGCGGTGGAGGGAGCTGGGAGAAGGCGGAGTTGGGGGGCTGTGGGTGGAGACGAAGGTGGAGTTGGTTGGGAGCCGCTGTTGTCGGGGTCGTTCCCGTGGTTGCCGCCTGATCCCGGTAGGTGGTGGAGCGCGATGGGGCTGTGAGCAGGTGATGGATGGTTGGAGGCGCCACGAGCTCCGGGCCATGGCTGCACTGGCCTCAGCATCCCCGCGCATGACCACGGCAATGGTGGTGGTGCTGCTCCACTGCCGCGACAGAAGGTTGCATTGCTGGCGGTGGGGATCCCGCCGGATCCGTTGGTACCTGGGGCAGCGGCGGGATGGGGCGGGACTCCGACGGGGCGGTTCTCCTCTGGGGCATGGTGGGGCGGGGCTCCGGCGGCGCGTGGGCATCCGCGGCACGGGGTGAAAGGAGGTAGGAGGAGGATTTGGGGCTGCAGGGTTCTGTGCGGGAGGAAGAGGGAGGGGAACGGGAGCTTGGTGGGGATGTGATCGGCTAGTGGTGGTGGGTGGGCGGTGGACCGGTGGGGTTGGGAGGTTTTTTTTTGTTAGTGCAGTTCGGGTGGGTTTGGTGTGCGGTCGGTTTGGTGATGTCAGAATAAGCTTAATCGATGTTAGAATAAGGTCTTAAGGGGTGTTGTTATATATATATATATATATATATATATATATAGGTAAAATAACTGGGACACCTAGGTGCCTGGGCACCTAGGTCGGCCACCGTTAGATTAATCTATGATTGAGCCAATGCATACCGGATTTTGGATGCTACAACCCGTTAACAATATTCAATAGCCATTTTAAATATTGCATGCGATCCAATTAATAAACGATTCTCAGATTCCAAATACTGGTGCATGGGTATGATTTATGACCTTCCATAATTTTTCGCATTATACTGTTGCTCTTTAATTTGGTTCTTTCCAAATATGAAAGATGCCCTCTAACTTGATTTTTTACCAAGAAAATGGCCCCACATACTTGCCATAATTTGGCCGAGCAATTAAACATGGATAAAATCCAAGCACTCCATCACGCATTGCACACCTACGTGATTCATCTCTCCCTCGTTCGTCTTCTACACGCACTGCGTACCCAGATGACTCATCCCTCCATTGTTACCGCTGCTACCATCACGTATGTACCTCCATTGCCCTCTGTGCATCTTGCTGGCCGGGGATGTTCTGATAAGGTCATCTATCAAGGTACGTGTGTATGGCATCGTTCTCTTTTTTTTGTAAATTATGCTACATATGCATGTCTGTACGGCCGGCTCCTACATGTATGGTTCTACACGGTTAATTCCTACAGGTATGGTTCTACACGGTTAATCTTGCCTAACAAAGTATGTGCAATATCGAATTGATTTTTCTTATATGTTCTTTTTGTGCCAGGCTACATGAAGAATGGTTCTTTTTTGCGGCGGGCGGCTCCAAAAGCAACTAGGTTAATCTGAATCATTACATGCAGTGATGGGTGTCTTGATTCATTGCAAGATGAGCAGATGGATTTGCGAGAGAAGATACACTTGACTTTTTGATTTATTTAAAATGTTTTGGTTGTATTATTTTTATAATTTGCAATTTGTTTCCTTCCATGTATATACTTGAATGTATTTTGCATGAAAAAAGATGATTCAAATACTATGTGCACTTTTAATCTTGGATTCATACGCTTGAACCTGAAATTCGAGGTATCAGATATGCACATTTTTCTACGGCTAGCAGCGACATACCCAATGTTTCTAATACCAATCCATGAGACGCTGGGCCTAAACCTATAGCCGCACAAATCATTATCTTTTCAATATTTAAAATTATATGGATGAATTGCTTTTTAAAATGTATTTTTCATGTATGTTGGGATACCCATAATAAGAGCATGCCCCCCATAAGAAATTAAGACCATGTGACAACCAACTTTTCTGACCAATTTAGATTTCCTTTTGGGGTACACACGGAGAAACATGGTACCCATTGCCAGGGACCAGAACAAATGTGCCCCAGGACAAAACATCACCATCGCACTACCCTCCCTTTCTATTTCTTACGTCTGTGTTTTCTAGATATCAAGTAGCCACTGACTTGATGCAAGTAATAAACATACAAGTACAGTCATGGTGATCTTCTGAAAGCTATAAAATAATAAGGATATGTTGCATTTTTGAATGTTCGCTATATCGTAGGTATTAGTTGCCCACATCATTGTACAGATGTCTTGAGGCATAATAAAGTATGAAACACGACCAACAATACCCAAGGTCTGATAATATAATAATACTTTTTTATCAATAAACATACATATTATTAAAGTTCACCATAAGTATATACCTAGGAGACTTAAAATAAATATAATATACCTAAGACAACTAATTGGGAAACGTCACAAAATGATATAACAAATTATTACCTTATTTTGAATTACACAATGTGGCATAACTAGAAAGGATATAGCCAAAATCTAGTTATTATACCCAGGGGACTTAGAGTAAAGATAATATACCTTGAACAAATGAATTTTGAATTATTACCTTATTTTGGGAGACGCTCATGTCACATTTCACACTACCAGAGAGTTTGACAGATCTCCAACTGGAGAAAGTCAAGAAGTGTGCTCTTAAGAAGATGGCCATACAATTCCAGACGCATAAGAAAATATTATGGGCCAAATACGTCAAGGAAGGAAAGAAGACTCCACAATTCACTGGACAACTAGCTAAGTTAAAAGATAAGTGGGACTTATTTGTGGAGTTCAAGGAATTGGAAGCAGCTAAGGAACGGTCGAGAAAGAACAAGATAAATACTGACAAAAAAAAGCATCACCATGTTCTGGGGACAGTTGGCTACAAGGTTGGGTTGCCTAAGTGGGATGAATCAGAGGCAAAGATGATTGCCACAGGGGTCACTCCAAAAACAGTTGGTTGGCCCGAAAGGTGCAGGACTTGATTTTATGTGTATGGGGGAAAGTTGGACCCAAAGATAGGGGAGATTATTGAACTGGCAAGTCTTAAAGAAGCCTCGGACGCTTTACTTAAAGCAATAGAAGATGCTCGAACGGGGGCGTTCTAGCCCGAGAGAGAGAACGACGAGCTTACACGCGCCCTCAAGAATCTTGAACACCCGGGAAGAACGCGAGGCAAAGGCCTTGTTCCGTGGTTTGAGGGGTTTGCGGACTGGAACGAGACTTACAGAAGCCGTGCGAGAAAGAAGAAGCAGAAACTAGACCGGATTCAAATGGTAGAATCAAAGAACGCGGAGCTGGAACGCAAATACATGCTGCAGTAGGAGCAGATCAACAAACTTAGCCAGCTAAGCGCGTCTCAGCGGCAGGAGCAACCAGATCCAGCATTGGATGGTACCATTCCATCATCTATGCTGAAAAGCAGCGTGGGTTCCACGGGGGTCCCGGCCGATGATGCACTGCTGGCTCGCTACCCCGTTGATGATATCCAAGAGACGACACCTTGTGAGCTACACATGAAAACGAAGAACATATCGATGAAGGTGGTGGACGGCTATGCTTTACCGAATCCACCTGAAGCAACCATCGACGGCAATCCGATCCCACCTGGCTATGCTCGTGTCGGGGTGGATGAAGTTCTGTCGGGATATGACTCACTAGACCTTGACTTTCCTGGAGGTGAAGGGGAGCGTACACTAGGAGAAGTCATACGGTGTCTCATTGTATGGAGAAAGGAATGCATCGTGTTTCCAAACTCGGTGCCAAGGCCACCGACTCCTCCTCCAAGTCCGCCGCGTCAGCCGAATCCACCCCACCCCGAGACAGAGCCTAGCGTGAGCCCATAGCGACCGCCGAATCCACCCCACCCCGAGACGGAGCCGAGCGCGAGCCCGCCGCGACCGCCGAATCCACCCCACCCCGAGACGGAGCCAAGCACGATTCCGCGATATCGATCTGCACCGCATCAGCCGACTCCAAAGCGGAAGAGAGAACCAAAGAATAAAGTCGTTCCTCCTGCCAAAAAGAAGCTAGCTTACGAGATGAGTGAGGAGGAAACCGATCTCGAAGTGGCTGCCCAACTGCGAGCCCATTTTGGATAGAAACCGCCCCCGCCGCCAAAGGTGAAAATACCTGAGAAAGTCGTACAACACTTTTTGGATTGTGCTAAACCGGCTGTGAAGAAAAAGCAATCAGACTATGATCGCAGTATTAGCAAGTCATATCATCAACAAAAAAAACAACAATCGTAGAGTACAGGTAGTAATAAATGCGGGAAAACTGTTCCCCAGCTTGGAGAACAGGAAGTGCAGTCGATCCCCCCGCTCAAGGTGAGTACCTATCAGGCGATAACCGAAGCTGATAGAAAAAGGGCTAGCGAGATCGGCATCACTGTTTAAGCACTCCTAGCCATGGAGGAAATCCCCACGACGGATGAGAAGGACCTAGCATGGTCATATGTCCCCGGGAAGCCTCTGGTCAGTCCTGAAGCAGAGAAGCTTCTGTCAACGCAAATACGCAGCTTGCATGAGTGGTACCTGAGAGAAATAAAGGTCGGGCGAGAGAGCCTCATGGTGAAAGTCAAGCGAGAGCATTACTACCATGAAAAAGATTTGTGGATTGAAAATGAAGAATTATTTCAGTTATTCAATCAAGCCGCACTCGACAAATCTCTCGTCAGTTGGTATTGTCTGTAAGTGATTTCTTTCTGTAATTTAAGTCTCTAGATCAGCCCGTTCATTTCCTGTAATTATCATCACTATATTCTTTTGTGTGGTATTATGCAGAATGAAGATTTTTGAAATGAAAAGAGATGGAGTCTATGGCATTGGGTTCATTGACCCAAATACCGTTAATGAAGAGGTGTTAAATAAGTTCAAACAAGACACGGAGAAAAGCTTGCTAAGGTTTTTGAAGGAACTAAATACCAAACCAGAAATACTACTTCCTTACAACTTCAGGTGAGTGTTACTGTCTTGTACTACAAATTCTATTTTTGCTTACTCGATGTTAAGTGTAGTTGATGAGTTATGCATGCCCGCTTATACAAACGTGTGCGCAGATACCACTGGATCCTGCTAATCATTAGAGTTGACGAAGGAACTGTTGAAGTACTGGACTCACTACGTAAAGACCCTAAAGAATACAAAAGCCTAGTTTTGATGCTCGACAGGTAATTTCAGTCATTATCGCACCATGTCGGCCTCTTTAGTTCATTTCCTGATATATCAAGTCATTAATAACTCATTTATTCATTTTCTTTGCCAGGCAGTGTTTGGGAAAAGTTCACCAAAGAGAGTGTCGGTAATTGGAAACCAGAGCTGAAATGGCGACGGACCAAGGTAATTAAGTAGTACTAGCTACGTCCGCGCATCTATTTAATTCTAGTTTCAATACCATTATCATTCTTGATTATTATCTGATTGAATTCTATTCTCGTAAAGTGTATGAGTCAGCCACAGGGGACTAATTTGTGTGCATACTACGTTTGCGAGAACATTCACTTTATGACCAAAAGGAGCCGAGATGCAAGACATATTTGGGTACGTAAACACTATTCACTTCTTTTTTTTATCTTGATCTAATATATATATACACACAACTAATATATTCACATTGATCTCCTTCTTTAAAGATGGTGGAGATGCGGGAGAGACTCCTACCAAGGGACCGCATACGAGCACTTCAAGAGGAAATGGCGGAATTTTTGCTTGAGCAGGTCATATCTCCCGACGGAGAATACCATTTCACCTAATGCCTGCATGTAATGATCTGTAAATTGTAGGAGAAATTGTATATACCAAATTGTGTGTGTGTGTGTGTGTATATATATATATATATATGTGTGTGTGTGTGTGTGTGTGTGTGTATGCATGCATGGTCGTACGAGAAATTCTATGATATATATATGATCGGTTCTACGAGAAATTCTATTGTATATGCATAACGTATACAGTATGTAGTAGCGTAAAATATGTTTGAAATGAAAAAAAATTAAATGAAAAACACAGAATGAAAAGGAAAAATAAACAATAAACCCTAAACCCCTAAACCCCTAAACCTTTAGTCCCGGTTAGTGACACCAACCTGGACTAAAGATCCCTACCCCCAGGCATGTGCTGCCGGCCACGGGCGGGGATTTAGTCCCGGTTCGTGGACAACCGGGACTAAAGGGGGGGGTCATTAGTCCCTATTTATTAGTCCCGGTTGGGGAACCGGGACTAAAGGCCGGTTCTGTACTAGTGCATCGAACGATCTTTCTTAATTTGGCACCCGTTGGAGGTTGGACCAGCCATTCATCCACTACTAGCTAGCTAATAAGCTGGGCTAGACCATCTAATTTGGCATCGTTCGATCTAGCATATTGGACCAACCGTTGGAAGACTGTTGGAGGTCTTCACCACCTCTGCGTGGAACCTCGCGAGTTATCCGACTATCCGTGCATTGCATTATGTTATTGGCAAGGCACAAAATTGTTGGATTTCTGTGAGTTGTTCGAAATGTGATACTAAGTTGTTAGCCCATATGCATGCTTTTAGGTAATTACCTCAATTACGGGAGCGATCTAAAATCGAGATAATAATACTTGAGCCGGTTTATTCACACTTTCACGGTGCACACACACGCCTCATTGCAGCCGTGGGTTGGAGCCAGCAGATAACTGCATGTATGATAAATGGATGAACTGCTCCACATAACTTGCTAATGTGTTTAAGAGTGTATGAACAGGGGACCACACGGTTGTACAAGAGTTGTAGTTGTTGCTCCTAGCATTTCCACTAATTTAAGTGTCACAAAGCCTGTTGCAATGATGACAGGGACCCACCTAGACAGAGTGGAGACTCCTCCTCCCAAGAAAACTGTAGGCTATTTGACTTTTTCACACAGGATTTCAACATCTTGAATAATCCCAAGTGGTGATATAATATCTCTATTTGCAAGTTTAATAGTAACATCAATGTCTTCAATTTCAGAGAGTGCTATGTCATTTACAATTTTTTGATATAAAATAAAAGAAATAGCACTCACACTAGCACCAATATCACACAAAAACTAATAGAAATGATCTCCAATTTTAACATAAACAACAGGCATGACAACCACTGGGTTATTCTTATCTAACACATCCTGTTTATTTCTAGCATGTTTTGTAATTCTAGCAACCTCATCACAAAAGTAAATAGCATGCCCCTCAATATTATCAACGAAGAGATCCTTAATCATAACAATATTAGGTTCGACATTTACTTGTCCAGATGGTTTGGTTGTTCTAACATTACTTTAATTAACCATAGTTGTAGATTTATCATGTTCTTTAATCCTAACAGAAAAATGTGGTTTCTCAATGTAAGCAGTAAGCACAACTGGGTCAACATTACAAATAATTATTTTATCCATAGCAATAACAGGTTTCACTAACAATTTTCAATAGGTGGTTGATATTTAAACCACATCTCCTTAGGGAGATCAACATGAATAACAAAAGATTCACAAAAAGAAGCTACTATCTCAGAGCCAAGTCCATATTTAATGCTAAAATTATGCACTGCTCAAGAAGAAGAGACCATTGATCACTTGATCTTTAATTGCCCTTTCAGCCAAAATTGCTGGTCTAAGATTGGTATCTCATACAACTCCACCACCTCAAGGATTGAGGCCACAATCAGGGCAAAGGAAATTTATTCTGGCAGACTTTTCTTTGAAATCTTCACTATCACTGCCTGGAATGTTTGGAAGGAGAGAAATAATTTCATCTTCAATCAGATCAGCCCTTCACATAGAGCTTGGCTTGAGAGAACTAAGGCTGATCTTACCTGGCTTAGATACAGAGTGTCCCCTGATCTCAGTGATTATATCACTTCTTTCGTAAACTCACTTTAGACTCTGCTTGTTAGTTCTTTCTTTGGGGAAATTCCTCCCGGTCATGTAAATATATTTTCATATATTAATATAGCATAGTAGGAGCCTCTCCTACTATTTTCCAGTCAAAAAAATTAAATTTTTATACCTGATTCTTTACCTTTGTCGAGTTACTAATCTCCAGAGTCGCGTTTAATTGTCTCCAGAAGATCCCATTTGAATTTAATATTTTTCTTCATAAAGGAACCAGTAGAAGAAAAATCAAGCATCGATTGATTATCATAGGAAAACCGAGCATAAAGGTTTTGTATAATTATTTATCTTGACATCTCATGATAGGGGCACGTGTGCATCATAGACTTAAGCTTCCCCCAAGCTCGAGCGATAATTTCTCCTTTACGAGGCCATAAATTATATATATAATGTCGATCACGATGAACCAGATGCATAGGGTAGAACTTCTGGTGAAATTACAGCTTCAATCGATTCCAGTCCCATGTTCCAGCATCATCCAATAGGTTGTACCAAATCAATGTCTTTACCTCCAAGGATAAAGGGAATACCTCCTTCTTAACTCCATCCTCAGATAGACCTACAAGCTTAAATAATCCACAAATTTCATCTATATATATCATCAGGATGTATTTCCATCTCTTGTATAAGGATTAGCTAGCAGTTTCTCTAATATACCCAAAGGAATATCATAATAAATATTTTTTAAATGTTCAGTAAGTTGGGGAGCGACTCTTGCCACTTCCCGTCGAGGTGAAGATACCCCGAACAAGCCTCTTAAAGGATTACATCCATAGTAACAAGCAAAAGTAAATTTCAACACGTACCGAAAATGTTTTCTTACCATTTTCCACTTACCAAATGCGCTTCAAGCCCCGACAACGGCGCCTGAAAAGAGTCTTGATGACCCACAAGCATAGGGGATCAATCGTAGTCCTTCCGATAAGTAAGAGTGTCGAACCCAACGAGGAGCGGAAGAAAATAACAAGCGATTTTTAGTAAGGTATTCTCTTCAAGTGCTGTAAGTAATAGTGATATATAGTTTTATAGCAAGATAATTCATAGCAAGTAACAAGTAACAATAGTGGCAAAGGTGCAACAAGGTGGCTCAATCCTTTTTATAGCAAAGGATAACCGGAAAGTTCTCTTATATAAAGCAAAGTGCTCTCGGGGACACATGGAAATTGTCGTAGTCATGTTCATCATGTTGAGTTGACTCGCGTTCGTTACTTTGATAATTTGATATGTGGATGGACCGGTGCTTGGGTGTTGTAATTAGTTGAACAAGCAACCCACTTATGATTACCCCCTCTCGCTAGCATCCGTAACTACAAAAGAAGAATTAAAACAAATCTAACCATAGCATTAAACGTATGAATACAAATCAGCCCCTTACAGAATAACGCATAAACTAGGGTTTAATCTCCTATCACTCTAGGAACCCATCATCTAATTATTACTCCACAAGGCCTTCCCTTAGGTCCAAATATGGTGAAGTTTCATGTAGTCTACGTTCACATGACACCACTAAAGGACGCAACAACATACATATCATTAAAATATCGAACGAATATCAACTTCACGTGATTACTTATAACAAGACTTCTCCCATGTCCTAAAGAACAAAATTAACTACTCACAAATCATTACCATGTTCAAGATCAGATATGTAATGAATATGATTAAGGATCTGTACATATAATCTTCCACCAAGTAAACCAACTATCATCAACTACGAGATGTAATCAACACTACTAGCAACCCACTGGTACCAATCTGACGTTTTGAGACAAAGATTGAATACAAGATATGAACTAGGGTTTGATATGATATGGTGTTGGTGAAGATGTTGACAAAGATTGGTCCTCCCACGAAGGAGGAAGCGTTGGTGATGACGATGGCTTCGATTTCCTCCTCCCGGACGGAAGTTTCCCCGATGAAATCGCTCCGCCGAAGAGCAAAAGTGCTCCTGCCCAGGTTCCGCCTTGAGACGGCGGCCCTTCGAACCGAAAGTATACACCTTGTTTTTTCTAGGTCAAAACCCTTCATGTATCAGAAGATGGGCACCGGAGGCCGCTTGTGGGACCCACAAGGCATCAGGATGCGTCCAGGGGTGTGGCCGCGCCCTATTGCCCTGTGGGCAGGTGGTGGGCCCCCTTTGGTACTTCTTTGCTTCGATATTCATTACATATTCCATAAAAAATCTTCATGAAGTTTCAGGTCATTTGGAGTCCAGAAAATTTTCAACTTTTCCATAGCCTTTCAGGTCCAGAATTCCAGCTGCCGGTAATTTCCCTCTCCATGTAGATCTTGCATATTAAGAGGGAAAAGACATTAGAATTGCATCATAAAGTGGAATAATGACCAAAAACTATATATATATATATATATATATATATATATATATATATATATATATATAGGAAATCATGATTAAAAGTGGAACTATCAGTGCCGCAAACCGAGACGGGCGTACGGCCCGATAAAACAAGAGCGACCGAGACGGGCAGTATAGACCGATAAAGCTTAATGCAATGATTCAAAAAATAGTAGAGAACCGCGGAGCTTAATGAAATTATCCGGACGATAAAACAAGAGTGACCGAATCGGGCAGTATGGATCAAAGCCGTCCGATAAAACAAGAGCGACCGAGACGGGCAATATAGACCGATGAAGCTTAATGCAATGATTCAAAAAAGAGCCGAACACCGCGGAGCTTAATGAAATGATCCGGCCGATAAAACAAGAGCGACCGAGACGAGCATTATGGATTGAACCTTAATGCAATGATTCAAAAAAGAGCTTAATGAAATGAGTCAAAAAAGAGCCGAGCAATCAGCAATTCACTTAATGATGGATGTGATATGTAACTAAGAAACTCATGTGCTAATCACCTGCAAATGATAATCAGAGAAGATTCACAGTTACATTCATATCCACCACAAAATGTAGTGATGACCGTAGCTTACAACATCTCGACGATGCGGCTATTTAACCTGATCCCGTCCCTCCTCAACTAGCAAGGTGGGACTAAACCACAATCTATATTTACCGAGTTCTTTCCATCGGAAACTCGGCTAAGATATGAACTCTCAGAGCTTAATGAAATGATTCAAAAAAGTGTCTAGCGGTCAGCAGTGCTCACTTTGTGAGGATAGAAATTGTCACTATGAAACTTATTTGCCCATCATATGCAGATAAGATTTATAGTGACAGTCATATCTTACATAAAGGGTGCAATGACGAACATAGCTTACTGTTTCTGGACGAGGTGGCAATTTAACCTGTTCTCGTCGCTCCTCAAGTAGCGAGGTGGGACTAAACACAAGTCCAAGGTCATAAGTTCGCCGAGTTCTTTCTATCGGGAACTCGACAAAGATATGACCCCTAAAATTACGATTTTAAAGAATAAAAATTAGAAACGTTAACCGAGTTGCCGTTAGACAAAACTCGGCAATGGAAGGACGCCGTCACAGCTCTGTCGCTTGCTGCAAGGCTTGGCCCACATGTCAGTATTCGCCGAGTTGTTTCCGTCAGGAACTCGGCGAACTTGATAATTTGCCAAGTTGTTTTTGTTCGTCAAGTCGTTTTTTATCAGAACCTAACAAACGACACTGCTCTGCCGAGCCGAGTCCAATTTCGGATCAAACTCGGCAGACAGAAATTGGCCGAGTGCCCGACAGAATGCATTCGGCAAAGAATTGAAACTCGGGATGAAACGCGATTCTAGTAGTGTTGGCCGTTGGTCCTGGAGGGAGACACAAGACATGGATGTCCGTTTTTTCCTTGGCAGCAACTACAATGGTGCAGCTGGCACGGACACGGACATGATCCGGGATGCGTGGTGCCTACGCGTCAATCCAGTCGAGATATCGAGGGCGGCCGGGCTAGCCGCACGTACATATGCATTGCCAGATCGGCTGCCCTGCCTTCTGGCACCAGACGATTTCTTTTCCTGCTATAGATAAGTGGTTTGTCCGAGGCAGGATCTGCGAGGCAGCTGGTGGCAACTTCTCGGCGGGTGCGGGGATGCTTCCCTCCCCCTACTTGCATCGTAGATAAACACAAGTGACCAGTCGGTCGTGCAACCATCAGATATGATCGATTGATGATGAGATCAATTTAGTACTAAAACCTCACGAGTTGCACGGCGAGAGAGTTGACAAACGTAGTATCCAGTCTCTAATCAAATAAATGGGATCTCGTTTGTTTAACTGATTATCCACACGAGGGAGATTCCAGCCACCCGTGCGGGTCAAGTTGTTGCCAACGTCCAAACCCAAGCTCAATCAGCTACCCACCAACACAAATGATAGTGTGTTGATAGATAGCGCAACGCACGTACGGGGAGAGATGGGAGAGAGACTGAAAGAACGAGCCGTTGGAGGTTGGACGAGCTATCCATAGCTAAGCTGGGCTACACTACACCAGCTAGGTTTGTTGAATATATAAGCAAATTACTGCAAGATTTAATCCGAATAAACAGTAAATAAATCATAACATCAATAGCATAGACTAAACTAATCATGTAGACTAGCACAGTAAACGAGTAAATCGAATCTACAGCACAAACAAGACACATAAATTCTAGCATGATCTCAAACATAGATGACAAGATTGCATACGGTGCAGCGGGAGTAGAACCGCCAGCGTTGGTGTTCTCGGCCATGTCGTTGATGAAGAGGTTGCTGAGATTGGGGAAGAAGTCGTCGTCCGGGAAGTAGTTGCTGCCAGTAGTCGCGCGAGTGCGCTCCCCAAAAACCTGATCGCCCCTCTCCCGTACAGGATCACGAGAGGCGGGGTTCCGGAGGCCTGCTGTCCCTTCTCGCGGTGCACGCCGGAAGGAGGGATGGAGAAGACTTGGGTGGCGGTGTAATGATCTGGAACGGTGCGAAACCATATGTTGTGGCGGCGGCTAGGGTTGGCAGGGATCTCGCGTATATATGCGCAGCCGGGTGGAGAGACGTGGATTGGACCAATGTCCGAGTCAATTAAGATCGAGGCGCGTCTGTTGCGAACTCTCCGTTCCTGACCAACAAAAATAAGCGCATAGGTATGAGCTCGGCTCGACTCAACCCCGCGAGGCGAGGCGAGGCGAGCGAGAAGGAGGAGCGCGCGTGTAGGTCTCTTTTTCTCATGCTCATACAAGTGGTAGAAGAGCTCACCTTATAAGGTGGTGCTACTCCCACTCAACTAGCAGTATGATACTAAAAATTAGTTCCACTCACACCACACACAGCCATGCATGGATTGACCATGGTAATTTCAGATTTTAAGTGGGCTTTTGGTCAAAGGCCTACTAACAAAATCCAACAAGGTTGGCATCGTTCGGTCTAGTATGTTGGACCAGTTTTTTTTTTTGATTGGACCAATTGTTAAAAAAGCATCGTTCGAAGACTGTTGGAGGTCTCCATCACTTCAGCGTGGAACCACCCTGACAGTTAGGCTGTTTTCGCGGGGCTATCTGACTATCAACACGTTCTGTTATTGGTAAGGCATGAAATTGATAGTTTTCCATGAGTTATCCTAAATGTGATACCAAGTTATTATCCTAGCCCCATATGTATTGGCTTTGGGTAATTACCGCAAGTACAGCAGTGATCTAAATTAGATAATAGTCCAGCCGGTTTATTCACACTTGCACGGGGCACGGAGGGGCCTCGTTGCAGCCGTGCGTTCGAGCCGTCAGATAGCTGCATGTATGATAAATGGATGGGCTGATCCACAAAACTTGCTAGTGTGTTTAAGATTGTATGAATAGGCGACCATACGGTTCTACTAGAGTTGTTATTGATGTTGCTCGTGGCAATTCCATTAATACTAGTGCCATAAAGCCTGTTGCACTGATGACAGAGACTCACCTAGACAGAGTGGAGACTCCCCCTCCCCCTCCTAAGATGAAGTAAGATGGCGAAGAAGCCGATGATCTCGGACCGAGACCGATCAAGTTTAAACCGGATCTAGGAGGTGGCCCATTCCCAACAACAGCTAAATCCGAGCTTGTTGACCGAGCTAAATCCGACAGATCTCGGGTAGGGGTCCCGAGCTGGTGATCTTGAGACAAATGGTAACATGGCAAAGAAGGGATATGGTGTTTTCCCAGGTTAAGGCCCCCTCGAAGAGGTAAAACCCTGTGGGCAAGTACAGAATCACGATCGACCTAAGCGACTTATAAACACTAGGTCAAAAGGGTGGTCTGGAGGAAACATGATGGGCTATGTCTTGGGCTTGGATACACATGGTGCGAGATAAGTTAACTTTGGGCCTTCGTGTACACTACCTAGTTGTTGAAAATCTATCTATCTTATCTATATCCCTTTGTCAGATCCAATCTCTCCCCTCCGCCCCCCCCCCCCCCCCCCCCCCCGCGCGGGCGGCCGTGGGCCCCAACCTTAGCGCCGGTCACTCCCCATCCCATCCCTCCCCTCCGCCGCCGCTGGAGGAAACCGCCGGGCTAAGCCCGGGCGGCTGACAACGGTGGCGGAGGAGCCTCTCCTTCTCGTGTGCGAGGGTGGCGCGGGGCATCCGGGAGAGCGGAAGTGCGCACCCAGATCCGAGCCTCTGCGGCGGTGGCTCGCTCCTGGCGGCGAGCGGCAGCGGATGATTAGTGGTGGAGCTGCTGCATCTGGCTGCGGCGCTACGGCACCTCGGATCGGCGGCGGCGTGGAGGGCTTTGGTGGGCTGGTCAGGTGCGGGCGTGGTTGGCCCTCCGGTCAGATCTGATCTGGTCAGAGTGGCTTGCTCGCTCCGCGGCGGCGGAGATCGGTGGTGGTCCGTGCACACTATGCGAGACGGAGGTTCGTCGAGCGGATCCGGGTGAAAATCTCGTTCTCGGCTTGTTGCCAAGACCGGCGATGGCGGCACTCTTTTCTGTCGTTACCTTCTTGAGGGCATCGCCGAGGAGAAGCTCAAGACCTCTATCCGTTACCTCCGCGGGAAACCCTAGATCAGTAGATCGGATGACGGCGGCGCTCTGGTGTCGTTTTCCCCTTGGGGGCGTCATTCTTGGAGGTATACACGGGCTTGAGGGACCAGTGGACGGCTTCTTTGGTAGAGCGGTGCTTCATCTTACTCATTGATGGCGGTGGATCTCGGCGGCATGGCGCAGCGGAGACTCGGCGTCTAATGCGCGGAGATGGACTCGCGCAGGAGGAGGATGCTCTCTGGCATCATGGTGGCGTCGATTGCAGAGAGGTCTGGCAAGGTCGGTGTGTTAGTTTCTACTCTGAAGATGGATTGGTGGAAGACGGCGGCGATGACACATGAGAGTGTATCGGACCGGTTTGTACCCCAAACCCAGTATGTGGCTCGGTTGGGGCCTCCGACTTTAGATGTTAGGCTTTGGTGCGATGTATGTTTGGTATTAGGCTCGGACTATCGGCACCCCTTCATCAAGTGGTTAGGAGTAGTGACAGTTGTTGCTAAGATGGTGGCTTTGGACAAACTGATGTACTACTTTGTAAGATCTTTGTGAATAATTAATAAAATGGCTGCATGCATCGTCTAGATGCAGAGGCCGGGGGTGATACGTCTCCAACGTATCTATAATTTATGAAGTATTTATGCCATGTTTATAATAATTTTATATTATTTTGTTATGATTTTATTAGAACTAACCCGGACTGACGCTGTTTTCAGCAGAACTACCATGGTGTCGTTTTTTGTGCAGAAATAAAAGTTCTCGGAATGGGCTGAAAATTTACGGAGAATATTTTTGGAAAATATCAAAAATACTGGCGAAAGAATCAACCGGAGGGGGTCCACCGCCTGGCCACAAGACAGGGGGCGCCCCCCCCCCCTAGGGCGCGCCCCCCTGTCTTGTGGGCCCCTCGGGCACCCCCCCTGACTTGTTTCCAATGCCAAGTACTCCTATAAATCGAGAAACCTCCAGAAAGAAACCTAGATCGGGAGTTCCGCCGCCGCAAGCCTCTGTAGCCACGAGAAACCAATTGGGAGCCCGTTCCGGCACCCTGCCGGAGGGGGAAACCATCACCGGAGGCCATCTTCATCATCCCGGCGGTCTCCATGACGAGGAGGGAGTAGTTCACCCTCGGGGCTGAGGGTATGTACCAGTAGCTATGTGTTTGATCTCTCTCTCTCGTGTTCTTGAGATGGCACGATCTTGATGTATCGCGAGCTTTATTAATATAGATGAATCATATGGAGTTTTCCCCTCTCTATCTTCTTGTGATGAATTGAGTTTTCCCTTTGAAGTTTTCTTATCGGATTGAGTCTTTAAGGATTTTAGAACACTTGATGTATGTCTTGCGATGGGATATCCGTGGTGACAATGGGATGTTCTATTGATCCACTTGATGTATGTTTTGGTGATCAACTTGCGGGTTCCGTGACCTTGGAAATCTATGCATTGGGGTTGGCACATGTTTTCGTCTTGACTCTCCGGTAGAAACTTTGGGGCACTTTTTGAAGTTCTTTGTGTTGGATTGAACATGATGAATCTAAAATTGTGTGATGCATATCGTATAATCAAGCCCATGGGTACTCATGGTGACATTGGAGTATTTAGGTGACATTAGGGTTTTGGTTGATGTGTATCTTAAGGTGTTATTTTAGTACGAACTCTAGGGCTGTTCGTGACACTTATAGGGATAGCTCATACGATTGATCGGAAAAGATAACTTTGAGGTGGTTTCGTACCCTACAATAATTTCATCGTTTGTTCTCCGCTATTTGTGACTTTGGAGTGAACTCTTTGTCGCACGTGAGGGATTTACATATGATTCAACTATGTTAGTATTGTTGATAGAACTTGCACTAGTGAAAGTATGAACCCTAGGCCTTGTTTCCAAGCATTGCAATACCGTTTTTGCTCACTTTTGTTACTTGCTACCTTGCTGTTATATATTTTCAGATTACAAAAACCTATATCTACCATCCATATTACACTTGTATCACCATCTCTTTGCCGAACTAGTGCACCTATACAATTTGCCATTGTATTGGGTGTGTTGGGGACACAAGAGATATCTTGTATTTGATTGCAGGGTTGTTTGAGAGAGACCATCTTCATCCTACACCTCCCACGGATTGATAAACCTTAGGTCATCCACTTGAGGGAAATTTGCTACTGTCCTACAAAACTCTGCGCTTGGAGGCCCAACACGAGTCTACAAGAAGAAGGTTGCATAGTAGACATCAGGGGTAATCCTCCCTTTCTAAAAAAAACTACTTGTTGAAAATTTACGGTACTGCTCAGCTTCTAAGTAAGGAATATGATGGTATTATGTACTCGTATACTCAGCATGTGCGGCGATTCATTGAAGGGGTCGATCGTTACCCCCCCCCCCCCCCTCCTCGCTCTACCCCACGGGTTTTCACCCATGCATAGAAGTCACAACATTGCACGCGTGGGCTCATAATGAACTACTAAATTAAGGAGGATAAATATAAACCCTAGCCACTTCTTGTGTGACTATTCAGCAAATCAAAAGGTATCATAAATAATGTAAAAGGCGCACATTGAAGATCGAAGACTTCAGAGGAGGAATGCGGTACTGGAAATAGAGCAGCGCCAACGTCGTTCACACATCGATCTCCGGTTCCCCCCACGTCTTCCCCCACCAGCAACGAACCCCCTCTTTCACCTCTGTGTTGCATCGTCACTTCTCCCTCCTCTGACCTCACCAACTTACTGCAACCCTCTATTGTTGCACTCCCCATCGCTCGGTTGCAGTTTTGTGAGGGTAGATAGCGAATAAGGACCGAAAAGGAAAACTAGAGAGGTAGTTGTCTATGATCTGAGAATGCCCCAAAATGGAAAAACTATGAGTATTCCATTTTGTTATAGATAGATTATAATGATATCTAACACATACACAATTCCTCATCGTAAATGATGACATGATTTTGTGCATCTACACACTTAGCTTTAGATGCATATTTGTAGAAATTGGCTCTACCTAGTCTACATTAAAATTATTTTTTATCCGTTATTTATATTGGACTTTTTTATTTATTAATAACCTTACCACTAAACATTGTTGTTTTTCATTAATACACATTTTTGGATATAGTATCGTAATTATCATTTTTCACGTATAACTAGTAGAATTAACTATGTAGTCGTGCTCTTAAATATTAACATACATATAAATTATAATTTCATTACTATATTTTGTGTTAAGCTGAATTGCAAAAAAAATCAATAAAATGTCTTTTCCCCCCTTTAGTTTGAGTTTTTATGCAAATCTTTTGTTATAATGCAATTCACCCTAATTCTAACAAAACAAAAGTACAACATATCTCAGGATATAATGCCCATTGCATTATAATGCGTTTTTTGTTTCCAAATCCACATTATTTCTAAATATCCACATAACTTGATAGTGTGTTTAAGAGTGTATAAATCTAGCAGAGCATATGAAAATTCTGTAGTGTAGGTGTAACTAAATACAAAATATCAAGAGTAATGCGTATGGAGCGTGACTAAGTAATTGTTTTTTCAGCCCCCTCATTTGGTTTCGCTGGTCTTTACTAAGTTTAATATCATTAAATATCTCAATTGAAGATTCCAAGTACATGCTCTCTACTGCATCTATCTTTCTTTTTAGTTGTCATATCAGGTTTGTCTTGAATCAAACTTTCTAAAGTTTGACCAAATTTATATGAACATCCACAATTTCAAACACATACGATATGAAAATATAGTCCATGATGAATCTAATGATATTGATGTTTTTTCTTTGAATGTGGCTAAAGTCCAAAAAATTGAACTGAAAACAAAGCGAATATGTGAAGTAAAAAAGAAACGAAATGGAGGCAATAGTTATTATACGATATTCAATACACCCTCTTGTGCATAAAGAGCATCTTAACTTTTAACATTTTTTGCATTACAGTGTGGATAAGCAAATTGAGCTGCATCGAGACAGTGCTTGCATGAGCATATATGACCAATGGTTCTTTCATTTGCGGGGGCTATGACCAATGGTTCTATGAGTCCTGAAAAGTCCGTTTGGAGCACGAGCACTATGAGCCCTTTTTTTTTTAAGTTCAAGTTTTTGATTTTTATGCATATATAGAAGTGTTGGTATGTGAGATATACAAAAAAGAAAAATACATGAAAAATGTGTTTGTTTTCTTGTTGATTTTGGGCCAGAATATTGTATTTTGTGTGTAGTGTATAACATAACGTATTACTGAACAAAAATTAAAAGGTGCTTGGAGCACATACATATGTATGTGTGTAAAGAAATCAACTTTCTTTTATACTGTTAAGCACAGCGTGCTCCAACGTCACGTGTCCTGAAAATCTGCTTTTGTAGAACCTCTTGCTATGCAGATTGCTCCTTTTGAAAGGGATGTAGCATATGCAAGAAACACTCGCTAAATGAGTGGTATCACTCCTACGACTAATGAAATGCTAAGTTGATTTATAGTCAACTAATGGCATCTCCAACGGTAATCACCAAGTGGAGTTCCCAAATGTCTGTGTCTGTGGACAACCGGCCAGGCAAAGGCCATTGTGGTATCCTCGTTTCTGGACTACGGATTGTGATTGACAATGCGTCAGACGAACCAAGTGGAGAAAGAGATGAGTAGGAGTCTTGAGAGCTGTCGGGAGACACCTGAAGCTCCCCCGATTTGGATACGGTCGTGGGATTTAAACCGTGCTGATTTGATGATCCGCGCTGAAGGGTTAAAGATGTCCGGACCGTCCGATTTAGACATTTGATGCTTGTTTATGATTTCAATTACCCGGCGATTTTACATTGCGACGATCAGGAAATTCAACCCATGGTCAAATTCAAAATTTGACCACTAACTATTCACACACTCTGCCTAACGTTGGCTATATGAGCCCAATGTGACCATCCTATAATTGATGACTACGCCAGTCGGAATATATATTTGTCGGAGCATCGTGGCTCGGTCTCCGTCGCCACCGGCGACCGTCGAACAAGCTAGAGGACAAAAAACAGCACGACGGGATGCGTACGTACAGGCTCAAGTACGGCGCCCCGTACAAGGCAAAAGAGACATGCATGCATGCATGCGTGCCGGTGCCCCATGCGCCGATGCGCGCAATCGGCCTGTCTGTCTCGCCGCGCGCCCTGCCACCCGCGGCGGATCATGTCGGGCGCTGGCCGCGCACGCGACTCGTCCGGCCGGTAGCGACGACACCGCGGCATATCCGCATATGCAGGCTTATTTGGCCCTGGCATGCACGCAGCGACTCATAGCGCGCGCACGGGACGCTATGCACCCCTGTCGATCGAGATCCATGATCCATCATGCACGAGCAGCTGCTGCTGGCCCAAGCGCAAATGAACCACCCACCTATCGTGCGGGTACGCAGGGTAACGTATGTAGTACATGCTGTTGCCGACGCCGGCCGGGTCGGCGGGCATGCACAGCTTGTACGTCTTCGCGTCCGTCTCGATGATGGCATAGACGGTGGCTGGTCGGGCGGCCGGGAATCGTGATTGGTTCCCGGTCGAGTGACAAAATATCCATCTCAAGCTCTGAACTAGTAGTTTCTATCCACATCATCGGTGGTGGTCGCCGTCGATCGGAGCCGACCGCCGAACAACCCCGCGCGCCCATATCGGACGTTGCAATGGGCTGCTGCTACAAGACCCAGAGAGATGCATGGGCACATTTTACATACTCACCTCGCATAATTTTGGATGCAAGTTTTTTTTTGAACACATTACAAGTTTACAACCAAAGATGCTCACACATGCACATCCTTTTCTTCGAAATACTGAACCGATACAACATCTTGAGATTGACGACACATCACATATACGACTCGTAATGACCGAAACGTCTTTTCCCACTGAACGTACACCAGAACAAAGTCTGATCCACCACAAAAAACCTGACATCTTAGTTCGCTTTTTGCATGCTAGTTAGTGATCGTGTGAGCGATGGCATGCATATGGGCTGGCATGCTTGACCTGTGAGATGAGGACATGAGGATGCACGGTGTAAAATACAACGGGAGCTCCATTGTGGTCGACACAATTAGATGTGCAGCAGGGTAGTAGGTAGTACTCCTCAAGATTTAAGTAGTTACCACTAGCTAACTAGCCGACGAACTCAACTAACAGCAAAAACAAATGGGGGACAACGGTATCGCTAGGGTCGATCGTATGCGTCCATATGTACATGCAGTATGGTTTTGTAACATATGCGTGCCCCAGATATGCGTTTTCCTGGAGTACCGATCCACTGCCGACGCAGGCATTTTCTAGTACAGACGCCTTGCGGCTGGGCATGACGGTGGCCTTGCTCCACTTGTTGGTTGGCCTGGTATTGAGCGTCTTCTCGTTGTTGCTCGTAATGTGAATGTATGCTGCTTCCAACCGATAGGGTAGGTAGGAGAGATGTAGTCTGCAATGAAAATATGACGATGAAATCTTTTTTATGACAGTCGATGGAGTTAATTGATGTTTAATGAGACAGATACAATTATTCACATCAAGAAAATAAATCGCTGGAGTAATCTTTTACCCAAAATCACTGGAGTAATCGCGAGGGCCTTCATACCAAGGAAAATATTATGTCAAGCGAAGTATTGCTAGTTTACAGCATTGAATCAAGATGCTTAGACGCAGATGGAGATCGACTGGTGGGGTGCTGATCGATGGACTCGTAGTAGTACTGACAGGTGCGGATGGTGACGATCCAGACGTACTACATGGAGCTGCCCTAGGGAAGTCAGGGTTCTCCGGCTTCTTCCGGTACATGTACAAATTCTAACACGCCACCCGACATAAATTCCCATCAACGTCCAATGCACCTGCTAGCGAAATTAGAACAAGAAGCTAGGACAATGGGCTGTCACGTCTAGTCTACTCGAGCAACTGCACAACGTACCAGTTCCGCGACAGCGTTCCTCGTTGTACTCAGGGTGTACTCGACCATGCTTGCGCTAGCTTGTAGCTAGCTAGCCAGCCTGAATCCAGGTCTTAGTTAGGAGTGTACATGACTACGTGCATGGGTTTTCGCTTGCTAGATGCTCCCAGGTTCCTTTTTTCTCTTATCTCTCTTCCTTTTCCCTCTTTTCTCTCCGATAGCCACAACAAGTTAATTCCTCCCCTCTCAATATTTGTGCCCAAATAAAACTCACTTCTTATTCTCTCATTATTAATTCTTTAGGCGGCTTCCTGATTTCATATCGTAGATGTATATAAATTGGTGGGAAAGATGCAAGGGAGTGAGGTGGGACTCTTAATAGAAAAACGAATCACATGTTTAGCACACAAACGCGAGCAGGTTGGTTGGACGGATCCTTCTTCATGGGAGGGCAGGACGCGAGTTCGATCCCCGGCGAGGGCAATTAAATTTTTGACTCCTCACCGGAGTGTACATGACTACGTGCATGGGTTTTCGCTTGCTAGATGCTCCCAGGTTCCTTTTTTCTCTTATCTCTCTTCCTTTTCCCTCTTTTCTCTCCGATAGCCACAACAAGTTAATTCCTCCCCTCTCAATATTTGTGCCCAAATGAAACTCACTTCTTATTCTCTCATTATTAATTCTTTAGGCGGCTTCCTGATTTCATATCGTAGATGTATATAAATTGGTGGGAAAGATGCAAGGGAGCGAGGTGGGACTCTTAATAGAAAAACGAATCACATGTTTAGCACACAAACGCGAGCAGGTTAGTTGGACGGATCCTTCTTCACGGGAGGGCAGGACGCGAGTTCGATCCCCGGCGAGGGCAATTAAATTTTTGACTCCTCACCTGCGCAGCATGGGCCTGGGCTGCCACTGTATCTGGGCCGGCTGGCAATAGATAAGCCACCCGATGCGAGAGGATAGATAGAAAAAGCGAGTCTTAAAAAAACGAACAGGTTTTTTTTCACTTACGGGTGGCAGGGTGGGTAATTTACTTCAATTTTAGGGATAGTTGGGCGACGAGTGCGTTGCAACGGGAGAAAAATAATATTGCACACACCTATCTTAATAAGTATGACTCAAAGACCCCCTCCTCCCACCTCGTGCAAGTCTACGCCATCTATTTCAACACGTCGTCCCATCCGCACCGCTTATCCTCCGTGTTCATCTGACCACAATACGTGTAGACATGGTCAATCCCAAGGCGATGAGCTCGACCATCACATGGCACACCTGTCATAGAATCGCACCAGCGCAAGGACATGTTTAAACTAATCTCTCGAGTGAACACGGACGGAGTATAAAAAATAAGTTCTAGAAAGGAGTGAATTTTATATTCAAGTGAATGAAGCAGGATTTGATATGGTGAATTAAAGAAATTAACCTTAAATAATGCTCATAAAAATTATATAAAAATAATATATGCATATCATTATCTTCCATGCTATAAAGAAGATTCAATTGAGATTGATGAAGCTCTCCTCTCAGTACACAGGATGCAACAAACACAAGTGAAAATAGCACAAATCAGTCACCAAAATTGGATCACTTTTACCAATCCATATCAAAAAATCAACATCATTATAATCCGATAAATAATTTGAAGTTCGGGAATATATTTCTACTCAAACAATAGTAGTATGTGAAAATTGCAGTACGTGTAATTCTGTTCCAAGTAATGTGCAGGCAGAAAATATAGTGCTTTCAAAAGTATATGCAATGATCATATACATGTGCTCAATTCTACAGAGGAAGGATAAGTAAAATAATCAATTTAGGTGGTAGAAAGTGGCGGCGGCGATCGGCTGCTCGGTCTCAGA
This sequence comes from Elymus sibiricus, assembly GCA_039707655.1. NCBI lineage: Eukaryota > Viridiplantae > Streptophyta > Magnoliopsida > Poales > Poaceae > Elymus > Elymus sibiricus. The sequence continues at coordinate 507,682,633 of CM077675.1, forward strand.
CGACAGGTGTGGTGGTGTCTGCCGCGTGCAATGGAGCCGGCGCCCGCCTGCATCGGTAGCTTGAGTTCCCAAGAGCGCCTCCATCGATCCATCCACAAGAAACCGACCCAACTGCTTAGGTAGCTAGCTCATGCAGTGCTAGCATCAACCCGTCCATAAGGAAATTGATCCAGCTTAGGTAGCTAGCTTTGTACGCATGCGCTACCTTGCCTTGTGATACCGATGAAGTTACCTCGGCTCCTCGGATTCGTGGTTCGGATGAAGCGCGGAATCGGCCTCCTTGTCCGGCGGTTCGATCTGCTGCTCCTCCGTCTCCACGGAATCCACCCCGCCTGCCTTCCTCTCTCTCGAGCCAATAGCGGCGGCCATGGGAGATGCTTATATTATTATTTTTTTGAGAGAGAAGGCAGATGCTTATATGAATCGAGGTGGAGGTCGTGGTGGCTCAGACTCTTTTCTTTCGGTTCGGTTGGGCTGTCCGGGTTGAGGCCCATAGGTGACGTCTAGCGACAGACGAAGACAAAGTAGGAAACAAATCGTTTTAGCCAAAACCAAACAGTTTTTTTTTTCACTTACGGGTGGCAGGGTGGGTAATTTACTTCAACTTTAGGGATAGTTGGGCGACGACGGTGAGCCGACAGAAGCACTCCGTGCTTTATTATTAGGTAAAGATTTTTTTCTTGCCATATTTGCGTGGTTGATGAGCTCATATCAAAGTATTGGTTTTCTCAAATATTGTAGTACATATTGGTTTTTTCAAATGTTAAAATTCATAAAGTTTGACCACATTTTTGAAGAAAATCTATATGTACAATACCTACAATACAGAATATATACAATGGTATTGATTCAATGTTCTAGAAAATAATTTCCTATAAACTCGGCCAAAGTTGATAAAATTTGACTTTGAAAAAATCAAGTTCACACTGAAAGAAAGGGTAGTACAAATTTAAGTGGGGGAGGAGATTGAAACCCTGAAAGCGACCCCATCCGGAGGCCTTCACTGGTTTTGTCTATCTTAGAATAATTATAACGACAACCATCATCCAATCCCCTTACCATCACCGGTCCTCTCACCCCTATTTTCCCTTCCCTTCATGTGCTCTCTTCAACAACCCTGTCATGTTTGTGTGGTTCATGTTGGAAGCTTAGTGACAATGGCGAGTGGTCCCCGTTTCCCTTCTTGAAGGGGTTGTGATTTGTGAAAGAACCCATGTACTTGTTTCTTTTTGAAGTTCATGTACGTGTTGTTAGCGTGGCCTTCACTCTCGGCTGGTCGTGGCAATCAATGACTGGTGGTGGTGCCTCATGGCTTCCCCATGGTGCCATCCGCTCCTCCAGTCTCTCGTATAGAGCATTTAACGTTACTTTTGTGTTGTCATGCAAGTTCAAGTACATACGGTGTGGTGTGTTGTTGTGAGTATGCACATCCAGTTGTAAAATGCTTGGACCATTCTTGTGGCTAAATTTGTGGCACGGTTAGTGTTCACTGGTGGTCTCACCGCTTATGCTCTAGTACTGTAACGGCGTTTGCGGTCAATGACGATGGCACTCGATACCTTATGTCTGCGATTATCCTTGTAGCTTCAACCCACTAGACCGACGTTTGTTGTTATACTCTGCTTTTTTTTTCTTTGCTTAGTAGTGCTCGTAAGAACCGTTGATTACGTGGGGAAGAATCAAGTTGCAGGACAACTCTAGCCCTCCAACCCTGTGACTTTCGTGAGTGACCGGGGGCAACCCTAGTGCCTCTTCACCCTTGCCCCCTGGATCTCCTCCGTCATCGTCATCGCGAGTCGCCGCCTGTCAATGCCTAGCCATCGTAGCGGTGAGGCCCTGCTCCCTCTCCGCCAGACATGGTGGTTGGCGCGAGATTGGCATGCTGGTGGTAACGCAGGGTTACCGCGGGGCCTGACCGAGCGACGACGGGTGTGTGGGGCGGCAATAAAGCAGTGCCCTGCTGGGGGCAGTAGCCGCGAGGTCTTCTCCATCCTTGGGTGGTGGCTTGCAGGACAGCCCGTCCAGACACAACAGGGTCTCGCTCCGGCGGGTTTTCTTAAGGCGTGGGCTATGGGCAGCTAGTGTTGAGGGCGGCAGGCTCCACCATGGCCCTAGGATGGTGTAGTGCCCGGTGTGGCAGTGTCTGGGGTTGGTGCGTGCCCGGGTCAACAAGATCATGTTCTTACCCATGGATGACGCTGGCTGTTGGACGGCTTTGGCTGTGGTCGACGGCTTCTTTCATGGATACCGGGTGGGGATGGCAGCGGCATGGTGGCAGTGGTGCCTACCCGGCGGCACCGGGTTGTCGTAGACGTTCTTGTCCCGCGGGTGTGTGGCGGCGAGTCTTTCCAGGTTGGCACGACAGTCGGCAGTGCGGCGGCGATGGCAGAGCGAGTGACAGGGAGCCGACATAGATGGATGCTTGGCGATCGAATACCAGGTTCCACGGGGTGGCAGGATGTGTCGGTTGCTAGAGCGACGTTCTTCCTCCCGGACGGCCACAACTCATAGATGGCCATCGTCGTGTGCTGACTTTTGGTGCAGGGGTTGGACTTGGTCCCCCTATCGGAGGCTGATTATTACTCCCCACGCGTAGTCTTGTTCTGCTCTGCCCAGGTGTCTTGTGACTTGGTCGGGGTGGTGGCCGCATGTTATGGCGTCGGTGACGAGTTCGTTGGATGCGGGGGCGGCGGCCCCGGATGGTGGGCTATACGGTTGGCTTTTTTCAAAGGCTCTGTGGTGTGGTGGTTCCACCTCTTGGTTGTATGGCGGAAGGAGTGCAATGGTGGGAGGCTCTGGCCTGCTCCGACAGTGCCTTGATCTGCCGTAGCTACGCTGGGCCTCATCGTGGTCGTGACCGGGACGCCTCGTGGTGGTTCAAGTGAGAGTTCGAGCGAAAGCTTAATGCTTGGCACGCATGGTGATGTCACCCGTGTCTCTTCATAAAGACCTTGTAGTGGACCTTGGCCTTGTGCGAGGGCTCCGGGTAAAAACCCTAGTCTGTTTGCTCGGACTCAGCAGTGGCATGCTTGGCGCTGTCACCCTCCCGATGTTTTACCGTCAAGCTAAGCTAGTCTTCCATCAGAAAATTCTATACTTATGATAACCTTCAATAATCTCTCTTCTCTCCCTCCTTGAATTTAATTGGGATGGGACTCGGCCGCCCAATTACTTTGTTCCACCTCAGCCCGTCAGATAAATTACGTACAAACTGTACGTAGATTTAGCAGAGCTCGTCTATCAGTTCCATTCATGCGTGTTGCACCATATGCATTTTTCCTTGCCCTTTCTTGTAAGCTGTAACGAGCACCTTACAAAGAACAAGAGTCAGGTATAGCGCAGAAATGGTTTTGAGTAGGACAAAAGAGTATCAAGCCGTGGGACACGACGAGAGAGAATTTTTGTCCAAAAGGACCACATACCGAACCGTATTGTCAAAAAGGACTATCTGCGGTACGTATTGGCAAAAGAGACCACCACCGAGCTGGCGGCAGGCGCGCCAGGTGACACGTGACACCTGCCGCCACGGCGGACGGCGGCAGCACCTGCCGCCAGTCGGCGAGGCGGCAGCCCGGCTGCAACGGGTTCCCAGACTCGAGGCCGTAACGGGAACGGCTGGTGGGGCCTGCCGCCACGGGGCCAGGCGGCCGGGTGGGACCTGCCGCCACCGCAGTTGTAAATTAGTACAGTGTGCTAACTACGCTGATTCCAATGCGCGGCACTGTTGTAAATTTTCCTGATTTCCACGCCGACCAGACTTTCGCTGATTTCGCTGCGCGACGTCTTCTGCCGACACTCTCTGCTTCTCTTCTTTATATTCGTTGGAGCTGCACCCTCTGTAGACGAAGTCTGTTCTTTTGCTGGAGCTGGAGCTGGTTCCTTCGTATCTGCTCTCTATAAGTCCTGAAGAACAGAGCCTTAAAATATCATAGTATCTACTGTCACTCGCGATTTAGACTTTGATTTTGAAGATGATATAGTTGAAGAAAAAATAGAACAAGGTAAGAGCTATCCATTTTTATTGGTTTCATTCGCATGCAAGATGTTTTTGTTTCGTTTGATTAATTCGTAGGTATGTCTTATCTGTTGTTTTAGGCATTATTTGATCCTTTTATGAAGACATTTGGAGCTACTCGAGTAGGATCATTATTTTCTAGCGCATGCATGACAGAAATTAGTAGCTTTTTTACTTGTTGGAAGTTATAATATTTTGAATTCATGCTAATATTTGTTAGAACAATATGTTGAAGATGTTATAGATCAATGGTAGCCGTGTCAATTAGTATTATTTTTTGGTCATGCAAGATGTTGTTATTTCTGTCATTAAGTCATAATTAGGACTTATGTTAAACGTTTTGTTTCCGTTAGAGCCGGAATCTCGACAACAAATATTTGACTGTATTGTCTATCAGCGTTAAGCCTTTAAGATGCATCATTTTAGTTAGACATGCAAGAAGTTCTTAAAATGTTAATTAAAAAAACGATTGTACTGTAATTGGTCATTGCATGTTAAAATGTGTTGTTATTTCATGTGTCATGTTTTTTAATAAGTTCTGTAGTTAGGAAACCGTACATGAAATGCAACATAAATGCTAATATCCTTGATGATGTATGTAATTAGGTAAAGAAAATATCGTCTGGGTTGCAAACAAGGAGGAGATGACGTGATTGAAGAAATTGTTTTTCGGTCTTCGGTTTCTCTTTAGAGGTGATGACCACATGCATGCTACTGCTATTTTGAAACTTTTGGCAGCAGAAAAAAATTGTGCGTCTAATTTTTTTTCATGTGATAATAGGTCGACCCCGTTGATATATTACCGGTGATATATTCACGCTAACGGATTTTTCTATTCGGAAGGATATCCTTATTGAACAAGAGGTATAAATGATGTGGTGTAATTTTTTGAACAAATTTTTTGTGTTGATGTACTACTGTGAATGATGTTACTGTTGTGTTGTGAATATTAGTCGGACTATTATATGTAAATAAACGATTATTACCGTAAGTTATTAGAATATAAATTGACTAACGATGTAAATATGGCTACTCGTTAGGTACTATGGAAAATTTGTTAGTGTTCTATGGGGGACATCGTACGCGACACTCCTTCCGGTGTGGATGTGTCGAGGTGCGGTATGACTATGGTTGTAGTGAAAGACATGGTCAATGTAGGGTATGCGGCAGTTAGAAGGTGCATCCGAGCAGTGTTTGGGCCAGCGATGGATGGAAAAAAGATGACCATGGAGGCTTTCGTGGTTGCCGGGGGAAATGATGGGACAGTTCCCCGTTGGGGTCTGCGGCCGGTTACTGGTGAAAGATCGTGGGGTTCGTACATGGGGTTTGCAAGCAATCCGAAGAACTGTATGTTTGGACAACCCATGGTGTATGTGGAGTTCATTTCTGTCACTGATGTTGCCGGGTGCAGTAGCGGGGGCGGTGAGTACGAGTTGGCCATCACTGTAGCCCCCAGCGCTGGCCCATCAGAACCGACAGGCGGCCAAGAAGTGTATGACACAGGATACTGGTCTGCGGTCGTTGACATCAGCGAACACATGGAGGGATTGCCGGAGGCGCTAGATGATGATGATGATGGTCATTCTTCTGCCTCTTCGGACTCAGATGATGAAGAAGTTGTTCCTCCTGAGAGGGCGGTTGCTGGACCAATTAACCCAGAGTTTTTACAGGTTATGAGCATCACCAATGAATTTCACTCTGTTTCTGGCCTAGAAGCGGGAAGTCTGGCCATTGGGCAGATTTTCCCTGATAAGAAATCTGCTTACCAGGCAATGAATAGCTATGCAATAGGCATACACCGCCAGCATAGAGTGAAGCAGTCTGATAAAAAGGAGTTGAAGGTCATATGCCTCCATCACGAAGGGGGTTGCCGCGGAAGAGTTATCGCTCGCCAGAAGCCTTCGAGGCCACGTATAGCAAGTGGTACTGCGTGAGCACACGTACTCGCCTAACCGCTCAACCACCTTTGAGGCCAACACATCCCACACACACATCATCAACTTACTATCGTGACTCCACGGTAATACAAATTAAATTATTCATGTCCATTATTTCATGAACAGTTCAATCTAACAACAACCAAATTTTGTACAGGTTGATATTTGCAACCAAGTAGGGATGATGGCGACGGAAGGCATGCGGGCCCGGGGTGTCGCTCAGTCAAGGGGAGGCTTCCGGAAAATTATAGACTTTGCCTCCGCAAGGATGGGATGCGGTAGAGGCGACGACGTTGTCACCGGAGCGTACAACATGCCAGAACCGAGGTCAGCCAGAACGAGTGCGGCGACGTCGTCCAGACGGTGGGGGGAGGGTACTAGCGGTACAACAACATTGCCACGTCAGGAGTCATCTCTCCCAATACATCGCTCTCCTTCGGTGCAGCTTCGTCAGGGGCAGACAACCAACGAACTTGGTGCGGCCTTGGATTTGGTGCCCGAGCAGACTCATTTCGTGGACCCAAATGCATACACCCAAGGCAAGGGATCTCAGCCGTATCCCTCCACGCGAGGCATCTCGATGCCCGAGGAGACTCATTTGCCAGAGATAAATCAGTACACTAGAGGCGATGGATCTCAACAGGTACTCATGTCTACAATTTTACTGTTTTTACAATGATATAGTACGCTAACACAGTATATTTCCAGTACGGCGAACAATGGCCATACACTAGAGGCGAGGGATCACAAAGCTACAACAGCCCTCAAGTATGTTCTTCCATAATAGGCAACTACAAGCATACAACATTTCATGACTTTTATTTACATACGGTTTTTCTGTGCAGGAAAGTGCTGATCCAACATGGCATGATGGAGGAACCCAGGAGTGTGCTAGCCTAGACCCAGCCATCCTCAGAGTTTCCGTTGATCTTGGTGTTGGAAATATGCCCTAGAGGCAATAATAAATTGGTTATTATTATATTTCCTTGTTCATGATAATCGTTTATTATCCATGCTATAATTGTATTGATTGGAAACTCAAATACATGTGTGGGTACATAGACAACACTGTGTCCCTAGTAAGCCTCTAGTTGACTAGCTCGTTGATCAAAAGATGGTGAAGGTTTCCTAGCCATGGACATGAGATGTCATTTGATAACGGGATCACATCATTGGGAAAATGATGTGATGGACAAGACCCAAACTACGAACGTAGCATATGATCGTGTTAGTTTATTGCTATTGTTTTCTGCATGTCAAGTATCTGTTCCTATGACCATGAGATCATGCAACTCCCTGACATCGGAGGAGTACCTTGTGTGTATCAAACGTCGCAACGTAACTGGGTGACTATAAATGTGCTCTACAGGTATCTCCGAGGGTGTCTGTTGGGTTGGCATGGATCAAGACTGGGATTTGTTACTCCGTGTGACGGAGAGGTATCTCAGGGCCCACTCGGTAATACAACATCACAATGAGCCTTGCAAGCAATGTGACTAAAGTGTTAGCCACGAGATCTTGTATTACGGAACGAGTAAAGAGACTTGCCGGTAACGAGATTGAACTAGGTATAGAGATACCGACGATCGAAACTCGGGCAAGTAACATACCGAAGAACAAAGGGAACAACATACGGGATTAACTGAATCCTTGACATAGAGGTTCGACCGATAAAGATCTTCGTAGAATATGTAGGAGCCAATATGGGCATCCAGGTCCCGCTATTGGTTATTGATCGTAGAGGTGTCTCGGTCATGTCTACATAGTTCTCGAACCCGCAGGGTCTACACACTTAACGTTTGGTGACGATTAGTATAGTTGAGTTATTTTGTTGGTGACCGAAGGTTGTTTGGAGTCCCGGATAAGATCCCGGACATGACGAGGATCTCCGGAAGAGTCCGGAGGTAAAGATTGATATATGTGTGATAATAGTGTTTTGATCTCCGGAAGAGTTCCGGAATTCACCGGAAGGGGTTCCGGATGTTTACCGAAGTGTTCGGGTGCAGCAACACTTTATATGAGCCAAAGGGGTAAAGCCCACGAGGTATTGGAAAGTGCAAAAGGAAGTTTTGCTGCTGCCTTAAGCGGTACTACCGCTTGTGTGAAGCGGTACTACCGCATAAGCGGTACTACCGCTTGGGTGAAGCGGTACTACCGCTTGTGTGCGGTACTGCAGGGATCCGAGTTGGACTCTTTCCCTGTGGGCCAAACCGACCTTGTGCGGGCAAAACCGACCTGGAGGAGGCTTTTACTCCAAGTTTAGACCCCAAGGCTCAACATATAAATAGAGGGGCAGGGCTAGCACGCGGGACACATCAAGATTTCCCAAGCCGTGTGTCGGCAACCCTAACCCTCTAGTTCTCCCGTCATAATCTCCGTAGTGCTTGGCGAAGCCCTGCAGAGATTGTTCCTCACCACCATCACCACGCCGTCGTGCTGCAGGAACTCATCTACTACTTCACCATCGCTCGCTGGATCGAGGAGGTGAAGGCGTCATCAAGCCGTACGTGTGTTGAACGCGGAGGTGCCGTCCGTTCGGCACTAGTTCGTGATCGGATTGAGGGACGACTTGCGATTTGGATCGCGGAGACGTTCGACTACATCAACCGCGTTTCTTAACGCTTCCGCTTAGCGATCTACAAGGGTATGTAGATTCACTCTCCCTCTCGTAGATGCTCATCACCATGGATAGATCTTGTGTGTGCGTTGGAAAAATTTTGTTTCCCATGCAACGTTCCCCAATAGTGGCATCTGAGCTAGGTCTATGCGTAGATGAGATCTCGAGTAGAACACAAACGAGTTGTGGGCGTGGGTGTATACATATTGCTTGCCGTTACTAGTTGATACTTGATTCGGCGGTATTGTGAGATGAAGCGGCCCGGACCAACATTACTCGTACGGTTACGAGAGACCGGTTCCTTCAACTGACATGTAACTTCGTTGCATAAAGATGGCTAGCGGGTGTCTGTCTCTCTCACTTTAGTTGAATCGATTTCAATGAAGAGGGTTCTTTTAGAAGATCAAAAAGCAATCACTACACCACGTTGTGGTTTTGCGTAGGTAAGAACGGTTCTTGCAAACCCGTAGCAGCCACGTAAAATTTGCAACAACAATTAGAGGACGTCTAACTTGTTTTTGCAGGGTATGTTGTGATGTGATATGGCCAATTACATGATGAGATATATGTGATGTATGAGATGATCATGTGTTGTATAGAATATCACGACTTGCATGTCGATGAGTACGGCAACTGGCAGGAGCCATAGAGTTGTCTTTAATTATTGTATGACCTGCGTGTCAATCATTAAGCGCTATGTAATGCTTTACTTTATCGCTAAACGTTAGCAATAGTCGTGGAAGCAACAGTCGGCACGACAACCTCATGGCGACACGTTGATGGAGATCAAGATGATGGAGATCATGGTGTCATGCCGGTGACGATGGAGATCATGCCGGTGCTTTGGAGATGGAGATCAAAAGCACAAGTTCATGGCCATATCATGTCACTTATGATTTGCATGTGATGTTAATCATTTTATGCATCTTATTTTGCTTAGGACGACTGTAGCATTATAAGGTGATCCCTCACTTAAATTTCAAGATAAATTGTGTTCTCCCCGAGTGTGCACCGTTGCGAAAGTTCGTCGTTTCGAGACACGCCGTGATGATCGGGTGTGATAGACTCTACGTTCACATACAACGGGTGTAAGCCATGTTGCACGTGCGGAACACTCGGGTTAAACTTGACGAGCCTAGCATGTACAGACATGGCCTCGGAACACAAGAGACCGAAAGGTCAAACATGAGTCATATAGTAGATATGATCAACATGAAGATGTTCACCATTGAAACCACCTCAACTCACGTGATGATCGGACTTGAGTTGGTGGATTTGGATCATGTTACACTCGAATGACCGGAGGGATGTCAATTTGAGTGGGAGTTTTTAAGTAACTAAACTCATTATCTAGAACAATAGTCTAAGTTGTCTTTGCTATATTTATGTTGTAGATCATGGCTCGCGCAGTAGCACCCCTGAATTTTAATGCGTTCCTAGAGAAAACTAAGTTAAAAGATGATGGAAGTAACTTTGTGGACTGGGCCCGTAATCTAAGGATTATCCTTACGGATTCCCAGAAGGCTTATGTCCTTGATGCACCGCTTGGTGATCCACCCGCTCCAGTTGAGTCTCTAGACGTTGTGAACGCCTGGCAGGCTCGTTCTGAAGATTACTCAATAGTTCAATGTGCAATATTGTATGGCTTAGAACCGGGACTTCAAAGACGTTTTGAACGTCATGGAGCATATGAGATGTTCCAGGAGTTGAAGTTTATCTTTCAGAAGAATGCCCGGATTGAGAGATATGAGATCTCCGATAAGTTCTATGCTTGCAAGATGGAGGAGAACGGGTCTATCAGTGATCACGTACTCAGAATGTCTGGGTACTCCACCCGTTTGGCTGAATTGGGGATGCCCCTTCCGCCAGAGGCTATCACTGACAGAGTTCTTCAATCATTGCCACCTAGCTACAAGAGCTTCGTGTTGAACTATAACATGCACGGGATGAACAAGTCAGTCGCCGAGCTGTTTGCGATGCTGAAAGCCGCTGAGTCTGAAATTCAGAAGGAGCATCAAGTGTTGATGGTCAATAAAACCACTACTTTCAAGAAAAATGGCAAGGGTAAGAAGGGTAACTCCAAGAAGAGTGGCAAAGCAGTTGCTCCTCTCATGAAGAAACCCAAGGCTGGACCCAAACCAGAAACTGTGTGCTTTCATTGCAAGGGAACTGGACACTGGAAGCGGAACTGCCCCAAGTATTTGGCTGACAAGAAGGCGGCCAACAACAAACAAGGTATATATGATATACATGTTATTGATGTGTACCTTACCAACTCTCGTTGTAGTGCCTGGGTATTTGATACCGGTGCGGTTGCTCATATTTGCAACTCAAAACAGGAACTGCGGAATAGACGGAGGCTGGCAAAGGACGAAGTGACGATGCGCGTGGGAAATGGTTCCAAGGTTGATGTGATCGCCGTCGGCACGCTTGCTCTTCAATTACCATCGGGATTAGTGATGAACCTGAATAATTGTTATTTAGTGCCTGCGTTAAGCATGAACATTATATCTGGATCTTGTTTATTGCGAGACGGTTACTCATTTAAATCTGAGAATAATGGTTGTTCTATTTATATGAGTAATATCTTTTATGGTCATGCACCCAATGTGAGGGGTTTATTCTTATTGAATCTCGATAGTAATGATACACATGTTCATAACATTGATGCCAAAAGATGTAGAATTGATAATGATAATACCACTTTCTTGTGGCACTGCCGTTTAGGTCATATTGGCGTAAACGCATGAGGAAGCTCCATGCTGATGGACTTTTGGAGTCACTTGATTTTGAATCACTTGACACATGTGAGCCATGCCTCATGGACAAGATGACTAAAACGCCGTTCTCTGGAACAATGGAACGGGCAAGTGACTTATTGGAAATCATACATACTGATGTGTGCGGTCCGATGAGTATTGAGGCGCGCGGTGGTTATCGTTACTTTCTCACCTTCACTGATGACTTAAGTAGATATGGGTATATTTACTTAATGAAACACAAGTCTGAAACATTTGAAAAGTTCAAACAATTTCAGAGTGAAGTTGAGCATCATCGTAACAAGAAGATTAAATTCCTACGATCTGATCGAGGAGGAGAATATCTGAGTTATGAGTTTGGCAGTCACTTAAGACAATGTGGAATTGTTTCACAACTAACACCGCCTGGAACACCACAGCGTAATGGTGTGTCCGAACGTCGTAATCGAACCTTATTGGATATGGTGCGATCTATGATGTCTCTTGCCGATTTGCCACTATCGTTTTGGGGTTATGCATTAGAGACAGCTGCATTCACTTTAAATAGGGCACCATCGAAATCCGTTGAGACGACGCCATATGAACTTTGGTTTGGCAAGAAGCCAAAGCTGTCGTTTCTTAAAGTTTGGGGATGTGATGCTTATGTCAAAAAGCTTCAGCCTGAAAAGCTGGAACCCAAAGCGGAGAAATGCGTCTTCATAGGATACCCAAAAGAGACAGTTGGGTATACCTTCTACTTCAGATCCGAAGGCAAAGTGTTTGTCGCTAAAAACGGAACATTTCTTGAGAAAGAGTTTCTCTCGAAAGAATTGAGTGGGAGGAAGATAGAACTTGATGAGGTTGTTGAACCTTTACTTCAACCTGAGAGTAGCGCAGCGCAGAAAGATGTTTCTGTAGAGCCTACATCAGCTGAAGAGGAAGTTAATGATGATGATCATGAAGCTTTGGATCAAGTTGCTATCGAACCTCGTAGGTCGACAAGGACGCATACTGCTCCTGAGTGGTACGGCAACTCTGTCGTAGAGGTCATGTTGTTGGACAACGATGAACCTACGAGCTATGGAGAAGCGATGATGGGCCCAGAGTCCGAGAAGTGGTTAGAGGCCATGAAATCCGAGATGGGATCCATGTATGAAAACAAAGTGTGGACTTTGGAAGTATTACCTGAAGGGCGTAAGGCCATTCAGAACAAATGGATCTTTAAGAGGAAGACGGACGCGGACGGTAATGTCACCGTCTATAAAGCTCGACTTGTGGCAAAGGGTTTTTCACAAATTCAAGGAGTTGACTACGATGAGACCTTCTCACCCGTAGCGATGCTTAAGTCCGTCAGAATCATGTTAGCAATAGCTGCCTTTTTCGATTATGAAATTTGGCAGATGGATGTCAAAACAGCGTTCCTTAACGGTTTCCTTAAGGAAGAGTTGTATATGATGCAACCAGAAGGTTTTGTCGATCCAGAGAATGCTGACAAAGTTTGCAAACTCAAGCGATCCATTTATGGACTGGTGCAAGCATCTCGGAGTTGGAATCTTCGCTTTGATGAGGTGATCAAAGCGTTCGAGTTTATACAAGTTTACGGAGAAGCTTGTATTTACAAGAAAGTGAGTGGGAGCTCTATAGCATTTCTAATATTATATGTGGATGACATATTACTAATTGGAAACAATATAGAAATGTTGGAAAGCGTGAAGGAATATTTGAACAAGAGTTTTTCAATGAAGGACCTAGGAGAAGTTGCTTTCATATTAGGCATCAAGATCTATAGAGATAGATCGAGACGCTTAATAGGACTTTCACAAAGCACATACCTTGACAAAGTTTTGAAGAAGTTCAAAATGGATCAGTCCAAGAAGGGGTTCTTGCCTGTATTGCAAGGTGTGAAGTTGAGTAAGACTCAATGCCCAGTGACTGCAGAAGATAGAGAAAAGATGAGTGTCATCCTCTATGCTTCAGCCATAGGCTCTATCATGTATGCAATGCTGTGCACAAGACCCGATGTCAGCCTTGCCATAAGTATGGTCGGAAGGTTTCAAAGTGATCCAGGAATGGAACACTGGACAGCGGTCAAGAATATCCCGAAGTACCTGAAAAGGACTAAGGACATGTTTCTCGTTTATGGAGGTGATCAAGAGCTCGTCGTAAAGGGTTACGTCGATGCAAGCTTTGACACTGATCCGGATGACTCTAAATCACAAACCGGATACGTATTTATTCTTAATGGGGGTGCGGTTAGCTGGTGCAGTTCCAAGCAAGCGTGGTAGCTGATTCTACATGCGAAGCGGAGTACATCGCTGCCTCGGAGGCGGCGAAGGAAGGTGTCTGGATGAAGGAGTTCATGACAGATCTTGGAGTAGTGCCTAGTGCGCTTAACCCAATGACTCTGTTTTGTGATAATACTGGTGCCATTGCTCTAGCCAAGGAACCAAGATTTCACAAGAGGACCAGACACATAAAGCGACGTTTCAATTCCATCCGCGATTACATCAAGGAGGACGACATAAATATTTGCAAAGTACACACGGATCTGAATGTTGCAGATCCGATGACTAAACCTCTTCCAAGGGCTAAACATGAACAACACCAGAACTGCATGGGTGTTCGATTCATTACAATGTAAAATCACATAGTGATGTCACCTAGATTATTGACTCTAGTGCAAGTGGGAGACTGTTGGAAATATGCCCTAGAGGCAATAATAAATTGGTTATTATTATATTTCCTTGTTAATGATAATCGTTTATTATCCATGCTATAATTGTATTGATTGGAAACTCAAATACATGTGTGGGTACATAGACAACACTGTGTCCCTAGTAAGCCTCTAGTTGACTAGCTCGTTGATCAAAAGATGGTGAAGGTTTCCTAGCCATGGACATGAGATGTCATTTGATAACGGGATCACATCATTGGGAGAATGATGTGATGTACAAGACCCAAACTACGAACGTACCATATGATCGTGTCAGTTTATTGCTATTGTTTTCTGCATGTCAAGTATCTGTTCCTATGACCATGAGATCATGCAACTTCCTGACATCGGAGGAGTACCTTGTGTGTATCAAACGTCGCAACGTAACTGGGTGACTATAAAGGTGCTCTACAGGTATCTCCGAGGGTGTCTGTTGGGTTGGCATGGATCAAGACTGGGATTTGTTACTCCGTGTGACGGAGAGGTATCTCAGGGCCCACTCGGTAATACAACATCACAATGAGCCTTGCAAGCAATGTGACTAAAGTGTTAGCCACGAGATCTTGTATTACGGAACGAGTAAAGAGACTTGCCGGTAACGAGATTGAACTAGGTATAGAGATACCGACGATCGAAACTCGGGCAAGTAACATACCGAAGAACAAAGGGAACAGCATACGGGATTAACTGAATCCTTGACATAGAGGTTCGACCGATAAAGATCTTCGTAGAATATGTAGGAGCCAATATGGGCATCCAGGTCCCGCTATTGGTTATTGATCGTAGAGGTGTCTCGGTCATGTCTACATAGTTCTCGAACCCGCAGGGTCTACACACTTAACGTTTGGTGACGATTAGTATAGTTGAGTTATTTTGTTGGTGACCGAAGGTTGTACGGAGTCCCGGATAAGATCCCGGACATGACGAGGATCTCCGGAAGAGTCCGGAGGTAAAGATTGATATATGTGTGATAATAGTGTTTTGATCTCCGGAAGAGTTCCGGAATTCACCAGAAGGGGTTCCGGATGTTTACCGAAGTGTTCGGGTGCAGCAACACTTTATATGAGCCAAAGGGGTAAAGCCCACGAGGTATTGGAAAGTGCAAAAGGAAGTTTTGTTCCTGCCTTAAGCGGTACTACCGCTGGTAAGGCAGTACTACCGCGTAAGCGGTACTACCGCTTGTGTGAAGCGGTACTACCGCTTGGGTGAAGCGGTACTACCGCTCAAGCGGTACTACCGCTCGTGAGCGGTACTACCGCTTGTGCGCGGTACTGCAGGGATCCGAGTTGGACTCTTTCCCTGTGGGGCAAACCGACCTTGTGCGGGCAAAACCGACCTGGAGGAGGCTTTTACTCCAAGTTTAGACCCCAAGGCTCAACATATAAATAGAGGGGCAGGGCTAGCACGCGGGACACATCAAGATTTCCCAAGCCGTGTGTCGGCAACCCTAACCCTCTAGTTCTCCCGTCATAATCTCCGTAGTGCTTGGCGAAGCCCTGCAGAGATTGTTCCTCACCACCATCACCACGCCGTCGTGCTGCCGGAACTCATCTACTACTTCACCATCTCTCTCTGGATCGAGGAGGTGAAGGCTTCATCAAGCCGTACGTGTGTTGAACGCGGAGGTGGCATCCGTTCGGCACTAGTTCGTGATCGGATCGAGGGACGACTTGCGATTTGGATCGCGGAGACGTTCGACTACATCAACCGCGTTTCTTAACGCTTCCGCTTAGCGATCTACAAGGGTATGTAGATTCACTCTCCCTCTCGTAGATGCTCATCACCATGGATAGATCTTGTGTGTGCGTAGGAAATTTTTTGTTTCCCATGCAACGTTCCCCAACACTTGGATATACGGGAATAATTACAGACTTCTTCCACGAGAACATTATTGGTCCATCTTATATACCTCCAGTGTCACAACCAAACACCTATAATTTCGCATCAACATCTAAATATGGATTGCAGACTCCACCACCTATGCAAGAGTCGCAGACAGAGCAAGACGAGGGGCAGTACGGCCGTGGTCTTCGTGAACACCGACCACCTAATCGCTTGTCGCCTTCCGGTCGTCGGGAAAGGCCAGCTGGCCGTTGTCGAATAGGGTGATTTGTCTATGTATGTGTGCGAACTATTCTATCTATCTATGTCAGTTTGAAACTTTCAGATGTATGTAAGAGACATTTATGTAGTATGAGGAAATAAAAATGCATCTGAAAATAACTTATGACGCTAAATTTCAGGCGGGAACAAAAGGTCACTGCCTATTTTTTTCAACTGAAATTAACATACATAAATTAAGATACATTAAACTGCTGAAATAAATTAACATACATAAAATAAGATGGGACAAAAGGTCACATTTTATTACAACTGAAATTAACATACATAAATTAAGCAACATTAACATGTTGAAAGTAAGATACAGCTTGCTGCGAATTTTAAGATACAATCACATAAATCTACTGAGTCCAACGTGGATATTTTCCTTTTCCATCAGCAGCTTCTTCTGCTTCCTTGGCTGCACGAGCCCTTTCTTTCTTTCTCTGCCTCTCCGCCTCATGGGCCTCCTGTCGCTGCCGTTGCGCCTCCTCCAAGCGACGTCCCTCTTCCCTGTTTTTCTTCAGCATCTCATCAAAGAAAGACCTCTGCTCCGCATAGTACTCTTTTAACTCTTTCTCTTGCTCTGTTTTCTCCTCTGCCGCCGCCTTTTCGCGGCGCTCTTCCGCGTGCAAACTTGCCCATGCACGATGACTTCTTTCACAAATCTCAGTCACCGCCCAAGCCGGCATGTGCGTGTCAATCCAACGATAGTACATGCATAGAGGCGGAGGGGACTACAACAAAAATATAAATATAAAATCAACAATAACACCAACAACATGTATATTTTTTATGGCTGAAGCATACCGGAGGCTTGTCGTACGGTGAACTAGCTACGGGTGGATCTTCCTCATAATTAGCGCACATGAAAAATTTCATGCCCAATCAATCCGAAAAATCCGTCACCTCCTTGACCTTGCAAAGATCGCCGCACCAACAGCGCAAGACTTCCACCCCTGCAGGCAAACTCGCACTCTTCATTTTCCTAGGCCTAATGCTTTGATCCGAGCAAGGCAAACTCATACTGACTATACAAAGTGTGACAGACTAAGCGCGCTGGTGTTTTCAAGGGTGGCTGGACGATGGACGAAGACAGATTCAATGCCTGGTTTTATAGGCTCAGATGACGAATATAATGGTGGGAAATTAAGGGCGAACGGACGAAAAATTAGGCAGGAAATCTGCAGACAGGAATCAGTCCCGCAGCGAAATCAGAGAAATTTGCAGCAATCAGCAAAAGAGCACAGTATCGCGTGGGAATCAGAGCCAGCATGCAGCGGGCGAGGGAACCGGCGTCGGTGGGAGCAGCCCCACAGGCCGCCTCCTGCGGTGGCGGCAGGTCCCACCCGGCCGCCTGGCCCCGTGGCGGCCGGCCCCACCAGCCGTTTCCGTTACGGCCTCGAGTCTGGGAACCCGTTGCAGCCGGGCTGCCGCCTCGCCGACTGGCGGCAGGTGCTGCCGCCGCCCACCGTGGCGGCAGGTGACACGTGTCACCTGGCGCGCCTGCCGCCAGCTCGGTGGTGGTCTCTTTTGCCAATACGTATCGCAGGTAGTCCTTTTTGACAATACGGTTCGGTACGTGGTCCTTTTGGACAAAAATTCGACAAGAGATGCGTACGTACAGCTCGAGAGACATACATGTCCGTACAAAAGCCATAAGCGACATGCCGGCGCCCCGTTCGCCGGGCGCGCACGCGAGCTGTCTGCGCCGGCCGGCGCCATGGTCATCCATAGCGCAGCCGGCCGCCGCGGATCGTGTCGGAAGCTGGCCGTTCGTGGCCGGAAGCGACGACAACAGCGCCCACATACGCTGTCGATCGAGATCCATGCGTTGGAACAGCTCGGTAACGTGCGTGCGTGCTGGCAAGCGACCAGAGCGCAAAGGAACCAAACTGTGGTGGAGGTGCAGGTGCGGGGGGTAACGTAAGGCGGTGTGCATGTCCTTGCCGACGCCGGCCGGGGTCGGCGGGCATGGCATGCCATGTCTCCATGTCTAGTGCCATGGCCGGTGGCCGGTCGGGCCTCGTGATTGATTCTGATCTACATATATGTGTTAACGTAATATCCATGATGCCTGATCGGCCGTCGACCCGAGCCGACCACCGGACAAATGCTTTCTCGCGCGCCGGTATACTTAACGTTGCAAAGTGCAAACATGGGTACATTTATGATATAGTACTCTTTTATTGCACCATGTCAACACCGATCGACCACACGGCCGGAGAGGTTTGTGCCGTCCGGTCACTCACGTCTAGATTTGATTTGCCCCCTTCCTTGCATGCATGTCCTCGACGATCGTCTGAACATATTATTTCATGACAATTCAAATATGGGTGTGGCTGCGACTGAGATTTAACCAAGTCTCAGTCAAGTGATATAGTATAAAAAAGTAAAATGAAAAAAATTAAAAAAATTTACACGGATCATGATACAAGATCAAAGGCATATAACATCGACTGAGACATAACGAAGCCTAAGTCGACGTAGACTTAGCAAAACTGTTCAAATATGTACTGAGCCAGTTTCGTTTCAACACGTAGTAGTGCTCCCTCAAAAAAAAAAAAAGACACGTAGTAGTGCATTTCGCACGACTCATTGACCGTAAGTTCCACACTACGATCGGTTGTCATTAACGGATCATGAGTGTGTGTGTTAAAATGCATGCCAACAGTGATCATGCATGTGCTTGCATCCATGCATGGCGGCATGCATGACGTATGAGATATTGATCGAGACGAACGATTCCATGATAGTGCATGGACAAAATAGCGCTAGCTGGCTCCATCGTGTTCTTAACCTCAATTATCCGGCATGATTAGCTGTACTGCAGACAGGGGTGATAATTTAATCCATGTATACGGTAAATAATCTACCTGCTCTTGCCCTCACCATGCACACGTAAGAATCTTTCCCCTCGAGATCTCAGCTGCCGGCCGGGTCGATCGATTGATCAGTCTGTGATGAGATACTAGCTAGGTAATTACTAGTGCTACGTCTAGGTTCTAACTAAGTAGCTAGCTAGCTAACCGACGATTTAACCTAAGCCGGGCACTACATTAGAAAAGAAATGGGAGACAAGAGTATCGATAGGATCGTGAAGACGCGTGCACGCTGTGGTTTTCCTATCACACTACGCGTGCGCCAGATCATGAGATCAGATCAGTGGTCCGGCGCCCCTGCCGATCGATGTAGGCATGCATTTTCTACTTCTATATGCCCATCGGTCTGACATTTCCGTCGTTATTTGCTCGGTTAAGGGAGCTCATAATGGAGTATTATAGTAAATTATGTACACTTGTCACTGCATTCAGGTGTGCACAGAGCCAGGCTTCGTTCATGGTGCTGTCGGTCACGCACGGCTTCTTTCTTTCTTTTCCTTTGTGAAGCGGTCGAAAACAGTGCATAATGGACTTGGAGTTGGAGTGGGAGATTAGTTCATCATACAAGCACTGTGGTGGAGTGATCTGATCTAAGCCGTCCTTCATATGATCCAAGAATTGAGAGATTGACAATGGCGTGTACACCATGTCACCATCTCGTGCCGGCGGCGTGAAGAGGACAGGAGACACCGAGGCAGGCAGGGAGGGGGACAGGCCGGCGCCGCTCGTGGGGTGGCCACCACCGTCTACCAACACCCTTTGGCTCCACCGCACGGGTGGACGCCTCTGCGCGCGCCACCGGGACGGCCACGGCAACGGCAACGGCAACCCACCATGCACGAGGAAAGGGAACCGGGTCACATGGCGACCAAGCTGAACCGACCACATGGACGGACGCGCTCAGGGTTGGATCGGGACACCGCAACGCCGGCAGCGCTTCCACCTCCGGATCGGCCGGTGGCCAGGTTCCACGCGTATGGCCAGCGGCACGGCCACACCTACCCCTCGGCGCCCCGGGGAGTCGTGGCGCTCCCCGGTCACCACAGCGCGTCCCCATCGCATGTGCGGCGAGGTTCGCCCGCTGCACTGGAGCACGCGCTGCAGGTGGATCGAGCTCCAGGCTCCAGCAGGCACAACAGGTCCACGCGTCCCCGCACGCCCCGCGCGGATCCTGTCCCCCGGCACCACCAACCGGCCAGACGTGCACATGCGCAGACGCACCGCGATGCCATCGGCGCACGCGCTCTCCCCACCCACCGTGTCGCTCCATGGCCGGCGCCGCGCTCCCCCCTTATATACCCCTCGCTACCCCGTCCCTCTCATCATTCATCACAGCAAGCATTAGCAAGCGCAAGCAGCACCAAGTCAACCATCTAGGCTCCTCCAGCTAGCTCCGGCAGCAGCAATGGCGCCCAGCTTCGGCCGATCCATCTCCTTCCCGCTCAGCCCGGCGCGCGTCTCCAGGGCCCGCGCCGCGGCCTACCACGTACGCTCCGTCTCTCTCCCCTGCCACTCCCACCCGCTCCTCTCTCACCTCGCAACCCACATCTCCGCCGTCCGCGCCTGGATCGCCGCCCCCAGCTCGCCGTCCACCGGCCTCGCCCGCCTCGACGCGCTCCACGCCGCGCTCGCCGAGCTCCTGCTACTCCCGGAGGCCCGCGCCGCTCTGCAGAGCGGGTCCAACACCGCCGACTGCCTCCTCGACGGCTTCCTGAACCTCGCCGACGCGCACGGCGCGTTCCAGGAGTCGCTCCTCGAGCTCCGCGCCCACTCCGCCGAGGCCCAAGCCGCGCTCCGGCGTCACGACGACAACAGGCTCACCTCCGCGGTCCGGTCCCTGCGCCGCGCCGAGAAGGACCTGGCCCGCCTCGCCGCCTCCGTGCGCGTCGCGGCCAAGTTCCCCACGCCCTCCGCGTCCACCAGCGCGGCCGAGGTCGAGGTGTCCGGCGTGCTCGCCGAGGCCGTGGCAACCGCGGCCTGCGCGTCCGCCGCCGTGTTCTCCGCCATCGAGGCCGTGTCCTCAGCTGCCACCTCCAAGAAGACGACCGCAGCATCCTCGCTCATGGCTCTCGTCATGCGAGCCAAGGCCTCCTCCGACGAGGACAAGGAGGTGGCCGCCCTGGAGAGGCTGGAGGAGGTCGAGGCGTGCGCCGCCGAGATCGAGAGCGGCAGCGACAAGGTGTTCCGGAGCATCCTGCACACCAGGGTGGCTCTCCTCAACATCCAGACCCAGACCTGCTGCTGATCCAATGCATGCCCTAGCTAGTGTAGCGTAGCGTAGTCTTTTTTTGGACGATCATTCTGATTTTGTCCAAACCCCAAGTGTATATACCAATCGATCAACGGATTAAAGCAAAGCAAAGGCTTTTGTTCCATCTCCATATCGCATGCCGCAGATGTCTCTTGACTCTTACAAATCCAATCTCCCGAAGACTACCCATAATGAAAAATAATATAGACTAGTAACATGCATATGTTACTATTTTAAGTTACTACCTCCATAGTGGGTAGTAACATTGAGCCTTTCATTTATTAGCTTATAGACTAATATTGTCTTGGTATGTGTTATGTTACTCATAGTATGAGTAACTAGCTATGTTACTCAATTTATCGTTCTTCTCATTAATTAGCTGCCACATCATATTTTTCGCTTACGTGGCATCTATGTTACTACCTATGTTACTTTCACTGTGGGTAGTCGAAATGAATATGAATCAACTCCGGTACAAACACATGATGAACCGAGGAAAGCATTCGTGGCTCCGAGGTTATCACACAATCGTACCAAAGGCATGCAGGTTTCCCATATACTAGTAGCTCTTCAAGTGGAGTAGATCATAACCGTATCAGGTGATTTTTTGGCTGCGGATGCCTCGGGATTTCAATTCATGTTGGTTGTCTTCAAGAAGGCCGCGACACCCAAAAGCACCACATGTGTGAATACCACCGTCGTCTCTTCCTTCTTCACCTAGTACTCAAGTATGTTTTGGTCTCTTAAGTTCATAAGAAGTTGACATGTGGTACGGGTCGACATTTTGTCCCCATGTTTATAAACGGGACACATTAGGTCCAAAACTATAAATGAGAAAAAAAACCCGGTGAGGTGCCACTTGTTTCCTCTCAGACCGCAGCCACATTTTCTCGAGCACCATGTGTGCGTTCACCCAACACACCCACGAGGGTCCTGCCCGTGCGGCTGCACCGGTCGCCTAGTGTCCGTGTCAAAACCGGCATACCTCGGATGGGGGGGGGGGGGGGGGGGGGGCGAGCTATGAGATCGGATCGATGGATAACAAGAGACATGAGACACAAAGGTTTTACCCAGGTTTGGGCCCTCTTTAAGGAGGTAAAACCCTACGTCCTACTCTTGCTTATATTATGGGTGTATCAAAGTACAGAGTTGATCTACCTCGAGATCGTAAGTTGTGGTCTAAACGCTAGGGGTGATGATGATGAATGTCTGTCTATCCTCTACGAACTAAACCCTCTGGCTTACATAGATACCGGGGGTATCTAGGGTTACATATGGTTGGTTGTTATCTAGGGATTACATGCCGAATCTAATAGCCATACGTGGAGTACACGTCAGGTCTTCGGTGAAGTCCGATACGCTTACGACATGGATTGAGGGCCTTCGGATTCCTTCCTTCTTAACGGGCCGTCAGTCCGGCCCACAAAGGCCAGCTCGGCCGGAACCCCCTAGTCTAGGACACCCTCACCTAGCCTCCGCTTGTCACTACTGTTGTCGTGCATGGACGGCTATCGGATGGTGCCAAGTCCACGACCAACATGCTGCCTGAGAAGCTCGGGCTCACAAAGGCTATGCATACGGGCTCGCGGTGCCTGTCGTGGAGGCATACACCTTCGTGTAGCCAGACGCCACCACCACCGCAATTCGTGCCATCGGAACCGCTCGTAGAACTCTACGCTCGGGAGGCAAAGTTTCTCGAGCAATGCTACATCCACGCAAAGCTACTTAAGCTTTACGTACTATAGCTGATTTGACAAGTTTTAATTGGAACAAGGGAGGGAGGGGGGCTCACCCCCGTGAAAATTAGGGGGAGCAGAGAGTTAGATGAAAGGTTACGTATGATCACATTTTTTTGGAAAAGGAGGATATTCCCCTGGCCTCTCCATCCGGGCGATGCATGCAACTATTTTATTAATTATTTACAAAGACCTTACAATGTAATACATCAGTTAGCATGAAGCCTCCATCTTGACAACACTTGTCGCTACTTCTAACCTCTTGACGAAGGGGTGACGAATGTCCAAGCCGAATACCAAACAAACATCGCACCAAAGCCTAACTTCTAAAGCCGGATGCCCTAGTCAAGCCACAATACCGGGACAAGGTCACACACCGGTCCCGCGCACTCTTAGAGACCGCCGCCGTCGTCTTCCACCGATTCATCCCAGAGCAAGTACTGATGCACCAACCTTGACGTGGCCTGTCGTCGACGCCACCACAACATGAGACAATGCCACCGTACATCACGTACCAATCCACATGCGTTTGTTTCCGAAACTCCATTGCACCATGCCGCCGGGATCCGTCGGCGGCCTTGCGGTAGATGTAACACTGGTCCTCCTCTTGTCCTCTCCAGCCAGCACTTGCTCCAAAACGATGCCTCCAGGAGGTAGAACAACACCGAAGGCGCCTTCATCGTCCGATCCGGTAGACCCAAATCTAGGGTTTCCCCTGGAACATCCGGATCGAGTTGACATGACTTGCAACAACGATGCCTCAAGAAGGAAACGACGTCAGAGACGCTGCCATTGTCCGCCAAGACCACAGACAGGTGCGGTTTTCACTGGAAGCCGTGTTGTCCCGATCTCGTGGCTGGCTGAAACCGTGTGGAGCTTCACCATGAAGACTTATGCCGCCGCAGGTTCTCAGATGGAGATCCTCCATCCCCTCACCGGAGCCCTCATCAGGTCGCCGACCATCCACATGAAGACTTGACGACGGACCTGGGTGGGATCCAGATTTGTGGCCGCCGCCATGCCCACCATGACCGGAGACCTCGGATCCCGTGGCTCATGGAGGGTGGCATAGCCACTGCACGGCCAGGGGCGCCCACTTGGCCGTTGCGCGCAACTCCCTCCCGGTCACGCCCCAGCTGCACCATGGGATCGTCGCCGTGTCGAGATCCCGGCTCCTTTGGCGTTGGGCCCGCCGCCACCGCGGCCTACGTCGGCAGCAACGGTGGATGGGGAAGCAGCAACACGAGGGTCTTTGGTGGCTTGAGCAATCGCCCTGGGGAGACAACACGAGTGTCGGGCTGCAGTTAGGTAGGATCACGTAACAGGTAAAGAAAATGTAGTGTTATTGAAGTTTCCCTGCTCATGGGCCACTTCCCAGGCGTGAACGGGGGCACTTGGTATAGGACGATCTTCCACTTTGTCAGGTTTCAGGAGAATATTATTCGCCAACATCCCTTTCAACAAGAAGCGGCGGAGAGCTGCAGTGGAGGGCTTATCGAGCATTGCCCACCTTGTAGTTGAAGGATGATGTCTCCTCGTTCCATTGCTTAGGTGCTAGGCATTAAGTGGTCACCACTACAACGCCTAACACGTTGTATCATCTGTTGTTGCGGGCGTGTCGCCTCCACCGTCGCCTTTGCAGTCCCGCATGTTGCCTCTGTCATTGTTTGTGTGTGTGGCGCGCGACACGAAGTGCCGCGTGTCCCATCTCCCGCTTCACAGGTGCACGCTGAGATACTAACATCGCCGGACACGAGGTTGCCTCGGCATTATCGACGAGCAGCTCGTGGCAGGTGAGGTCTAAGTGGAGGACGAAGAAAAGCATGTCACCAAGGACACCTTGGCCACAAACTCGGACTCGTGCCATAAAATTTTGGTGAGTCAAGTTGTAGAGAAAACGACGAGTGCTCAGTAGTATCCATAAAATGAATTTTGCCGAGAAAAAAATTCTCGGGAAAAATGGAATTTGACGCACCTACCGGAGGAGGGACATAAACATTATGTGCATTTCCCTACGTTGTCGAAGCGAAGGGAGGTGGAAGTGGCGCGACCACAGCCTTGCCTAGTGTTCCACGAATTCGAGATACCATCGGCCTTGGGGTCCAGATCCGTGGTACCTTGCTTGTACATACCCTCCTTGATTTGCTCGAGGTGGAGCACGAGGTTGTTGCGAATGCCATCCACCCGAGCCAACATGAGGTTTGTACACATACAATTGTTTGCCTCCAGGATTATGCTCATGCATTGCAACAGTGACTCACCCTCCGCTTGAAGCTTGTGGTCCATGTCGTTGGCCATCTCGTGGCGGAGAACTTCGTAGACGACACGACTATCCGCATTGAGTTCCTCCATGACTTGTTGACACCGGCGACTGCTGAATCTTGTGTGATGATGGTGAATCAGAATCTCTAGGATGAAGGCCCTGATACCAACTACGAGCAACCCGCTTGATCAACTAACACACGCCAGGATTTCATTGAAGCTTGAGCTATGGTTTTGCATTCGGTATATGAATTCCACCCAACCACCCATACCTCCATCCAGTTACACATGCAAGCCAGCTGCGGACTCAACTATCCAAATTCTAGCCAAAAAGGGAAAGTAGAAGGATAAGAGTTATATAAAAAGTTACACCTGCTCAACGGCCCATGTTCGGGCTTGCAAGCCACTGGAGAAGTTTCCCGGCCGTGCAGACGTGGCCCGAAGTTCTGGGGATGTTTCTATCATGGCGTTGTCGACAAGGCCGTCTTCAGATGCCAACGTCTTGCATCGCGTCTTCAGTACTGCAGCTCAGAGGTCCACCTACACCTGTCCTATGAGATAAGTCTGCCACTCCATAGTACTGAATCATGAAAATATGTTTGTCCAAATGAGTTGTCTACATATAACAAAATATCTCTTACAGTAGTATCCAAAGATATACAATTTACAAACCATTCGATCAAATAAGTTGTATGGGTATAGTAAAATGCAATCATGAAAATTGTCATCGTGTTTTGAAAAAACTTCTTCATTTATTTCAAAAAAATCAACTTATATTTAGAAATTATCATGTACGTCAAATTATATATAAAAAGTTTCACGTCTATTAAATAAAAAACATCATGTACTAAAAAAAGTTGATCGTACATTAAAAGAAGAAGTTTGAATAAAAAAAAGCATTCACATTGATTTTTAAAATGTTCACTACATATAGAAAAAATGGTTTGCACATATTAGAAACTAGTTTACCCTACATTAAAATTATTAAGTTTGTATTTAAAAAATCATTGTACACCAAATAAAAGTTTTTCATACATGATAAAAGGCCGAATGATTTCAAAATATATCCACAGTATAATATATTAAAAAATTATATTATAGAAATCGTTAAAAAGTAAATAATAGAAAAACGAAAAATGAAAAATGAAAAAATGAATATGAAAAAAGGAAAAACGAAGGAACTAAAATATAAGTAATTAAGCAAATGTCAGCAAGAAATGCAAAAAAAGAAACAACAGAAACAAATCGTGAAAGAGAAAAATCGAAAGAGAAAAAAAGGTAATGAAACAGACGCGGTCGCATGGCATAAAGCCTTAAACATGGGAGGAACTAATTAGCGAGTACTCCCTCGGAAGCCTCCCAACGATCACTCCCACGCGCCGCCACTTGGCGCGTTCTCAGCCGTTGCCACATGTCGCGCAGTGAGAGTTCCCTTCGGATTTTTTTTTTTTTTTTTCGCACGTGTTTTTGGCTTTTTGATTGTTTTTCTTGGGTTTTTTTGGTGTTCCGATTTTTCTAAGCTTTTGGACTAAAAACAATTTTTTTGCACTAAAAAATGCGTTTTCTGTTTTTATTTTACGCGAGAGGCACGGTTTTGCTTCCGTGAGAGGCACGGCCGTGCCTCTCGGAAGAAAAAAAAATGTGTTTTCTGTTTTTTTTTTCTTTTTCACGAGAGGCACGGTTTTGCTTTCGCGAGAGGCACGGCCGTGCCTCTCAGAAAGGAAAAAAAACGTGTTTTCTGTTTTTCTTCTTCTTTTTGTGAGAGGCACGGTTTCGCTTCCACTAGAGGCATGGTTTTGCTTTCGCGAGTGCCTCTCGGAAAGGAAAAAAAGAACGTGTTTTCTGGTTTTTTTTCCCGGAAGAGGCACGGTGTTGCTTCTGCGAGAGGCACGGCCGTGCCTCTCGGAAAGGGAAAAAACCGCGTTTTCTGTTTTTTTTTTCTATCATGAGAGGCACGGTTTTTTCGTCTCCGATTTTTTTCGTCCCTTTTTTTTTGTAAAAAAAAAGTTCGTCAAAACCTATCAACATGGGATCTAGTTTTGAAGATCTCGACGTGAGGAACCCAACGGTGAAAACGATTCGAGATTTTGACGCACGGTTTAAGAGACAAAACGTTTTGAAAATACGGATCTACGAATAAAGGAAAAAAACTCTCCGGTTGCGACAAGTGGCACACATACAGTGCGCCACTTGTCAACCTGGGGAGGTGGAAGTGATCCCTGAAAGGAGTACTCATAGCTCTCGCTCTAGGCGTCAACAAGGATTTTCCAGTTGCGCGGCATATTCAGGATTTCTGGTGGATCCTATTTGATGCTCGTTAGCTTCAGAACGTCGTGGCTTCGCTGAAGCGTGAGCGAACGAGGCAACACGGGCCAGCCCACTTCGACGAAGCACCTGTTTTGGAACCTTCTAGTAGGTTCCCGACCATTTTTTTCTTTTGCCCCTTTTTTCATGCTTTTATTTGTTTCTGTTTATATTTTCTTTATATTTTTCTTTTCTTTTATTTTATTTTCGTATTTTATACTTTATTTCAAGAAAATGTTTCGGAATCCCAAATTGTGTTCGTGATTTCAAAAAGTGTTCATGGTTATCAAATTTTATTGACTTTTTCAAATTTTGTTCATAATTTAATTTATTCAGTGTATATCACAAAATGTTCAATGGGTATTTTAAATTATTTCAGATCATATAATATATTTGTTCTATGTGTATTTAAAATTGTTCAGCTTATATGTAAAAAATGTTCAATGTATAAAATTTGTTGATCATATATAACAAAAATGTTCACTGGGTTTTAAATATTTTTCAGTGTATATCAAAAAACATGTTCACTATGTACTTAAAAATGGTTCACCGTATATCTAAAAAATATTCAATGTATATTTGAAAATCGTTCATCTAATATATAACAAATCAATAAATTGTAGTTCATGTTTTGAATGATTGTTCACTTAAAACGTTTTTAACAGTTTGTTCAAGTTTCAAAATTTGTTCAAGAAAACATTATTCAATATTTTGATGGAAGATTAAAAAAACGTATATGCTGCTGTCCATAGTGCTTCAAGTCTATGCTGTACATAAAACTAATCCTACTCGGTAGCTGCAGTGGCTGGAGAAGCAGCTATTCAGCGCAATGTGGCCGGTTCGAATCCAAGTAGCGTTACTTTTATGTGTGCGTTATAAATTCTTTATTAAGTTCACTCGTGGATGGCAATAGGCCGGCTCGTTTGCGCTACCTATGCCCGGAAGCTCTTCTGTTTGACGCTAACGAGCGTCTGTTACTGTGCGTAATGCAAACGAGCGGATGAAGTAATGCAAGCTGGCCGGCCCATTGAACACTTTTCCGTCTTATTTTATTTTTCGTTTTTTCTTTATTTAAATTCCTTGAGCTTTTTCCAAAATCGGGAAGGATTTCCTAAAAATGCTGAACTTTTTCAAGTTTGTGAACGTTTTACAGAATTTCATGTACTTTGTTCAATATCGATGAACTTTTTTAAAAATCGATGAATTTTTACATAAATTTCTGTAAAATCATTGAACTTTTTCCAATTCGATGAATGTTTTTGAATTTTCATAAAAATTCTTTCAAAATTAATGAATATGTTTTTCAAAATCGGTGAACTTTTCGAATTTTGATGAATGTTTGTTCAACGTCGATAAACATTTTTCAACATTGATGAACTTTTTAAAAATTGTTGAACTTTTTCTAAAGCCAGTGATCTTTATAAAAATGGATGAACTTTCTTAACATCGACGAAATTTCTGAAATTAATGAACTTTTTTTCAAGTTCATGAAGAGTTTTTCAAAATCTGTGAACATTTTTTTAAATCATGAATTGTTTCGTTTTTTGCATTTTTTCCTAATTCTTTTTCTTTAATGTGGCGTGGTTGCCAGGGAGGTTCCCTATCGCCGGAAGCGCCGAATAGGACCTCCCGCGACTATATGTGGCTTGTAGCGAAACCTAAGCACATGTATAACCGTTATACCAAAAGCTGGCCCTCAAACGCCCACGGACTTGGACGCGTCCACGGATAGTGACCAGATATCACATCAAAAACGTACTCAACAACCTTGAAGCTCAAACTTCATATCTGAAATCCATAATACCGATGCAAATAAAAACCTACATATGACGTACATAGGTAAAACTACTCATCGCCAGAGATATCGACGATCTCCTATAGGGATCGAAAGTAGGTCTCGAGGGGGGGGGGGGTGATTAGACTACTTGACCAATTCAAAACCTAACCTTTTTACAAGTTAATTGGTTGGCAGATTTTAGCAATTCTAGCATATCAAGTACATCATACACATGCATGTCTACGAGTATTGCAGCGGAAAGTAAAGACAAACATATGTAAGGGGATAGGGGTTGGAAGATCAAACACAATTTGTAGACACGAAATTTTTTCCCGTGGTTCCGATAGGTGGTGCTATCGTACGTCCACGTTTATGGAGTCTTCAACCTACGAAGGGTAACGGTCGCGAGAGTCCACGGAGGGTTCCACCCATAAGGGTCCATGAAGTAGCAACCTCGACTATTCTATATGGCTTCCGTCCACGAAGGACTAGCCTCACTATGGGTAGATCTTCACGAAGTAGGCGATCTCCTTGCCCTTACAAACTTCTTGGTTCAACTCCACAACACGAAGTAGGAGGCTCCCAAGCGACACCTAACCAATGTAGGAGGCACCACCCTCCAAAGGGTAATAGGCTCGATGGTAACGATGAACTCCTTGCTCTTGTGTTTCAAATGATAGTCTCCTCAACACACAATCACTCTCTCACAGATTTGGCTTGGGTGGAAGAGATTGATTGGATGGAAAGCAACTTGGGGAGGCTAGAAATCAAGACCCATATGGTTGGAGTGGATGATCTTGACCTCAACACAAGGGTAGGTGGTTCTCTCTCAGAAAACTAGATGGGGCAAGTGTGGAATAGTTCTGAGTGCTTCTCTTGCGAGTGGGATGTGGTGGAGGGGTATATATAGGCATATCCAAAAATCCAACCGTTACACCATTATTGAGCAACTCGGTGAAACTCATACCGATTTGTTCAAAATGTGGCAACTTTAGGAATGTCGGTGAGACCGATATATGATTCTCGGTGGTACCGATGTGAGTGGCCGAGGGCAGTTTCCAAACTCGGTGAGACCGATTCACAATTTTCGGAAATTCCGATTCTTGTGAAACAACTAACAGAAAGTTAGTCACTGGAACCCGGTTGCACCGAAGCAAAACTTGGTAGTACCGAGAAGGGTTTGTGGCTAGGGTTTCTGTCTAGGGTTTGAACTCGGTGTAGCCGATATGGAAGTTGGTGACACCGATTTTGAGTGGAAGGGTTTTAGATAGAATCTTTGTTTGAGAGCTTGTGAGTGTATTTGGTGACTAACACTTGATCAGTTTCAGCATTTCATTCACCATTATTACCTCACCCCCTTTTGATAGTATTGGCTTTCCTATGGACTCAAAGTGATTTCTCACAAAATAAAATGTAGAGTCTTCATGCTTGTAGCTTTGCCAATACTATTCCTTGTATCTTGGGGTCTCCCCACAATCCTTTGCCAAGCCATCATTGAACTTTTTCCTGAGATATACTTAGTGGAAAACATTAGTCTAATGAAGTATATGTTGTTATTAATTACCAAAACCACCTAGGGAGAAGTTGTGCTGTCAATCTCCCCCTTTTTGGTAATTGATGACAACATATATATCAAAGCTTCGATGAGAGATATAAACAATGAATAGCATCGTCGCTTTGATATGTATGTGATAAGCAAGAGCTCCCCCTAAATTTGTGCATTATTTTAAATTTGCGTTTGAATGCAAATGCACAATCGATTAGGATTATGGGTCACTCTTCCATGTCACATACAACTTGGTGGTGCGCTAGAATTAATATGAGTGAATAACAAGCACAACACACCAAACAAGAGTAAATGATCATCACATAGGTATCTCAAAGATAGGCGATAATAGCATCACACAAGAGTATAAGATCAAATACGACAAAAGTTTGTGACACACAAACGATAAATCAAAAGTTTTTTTAAAGTGCAGAGAGGGATAAAAAAGCAACACTCTCTCACTCTCTTGAAGCCCTATGATCTACAACTTCTCCCCCTTTGGCAACAAGTTACCAAAAAGTTCAAAGCTATAGAGCTAAACGTCGCTCTGGGCTGGATCTCCTACATGAGATGATGAAGCTGCGCCTGTAGCTGTCGATGGAGTTGAGAGAAGAGCATCCGCGAAGGCTTCAGCTGAAGTCCTTTGAGGTGGTGGAGTAGACACTGGAGCTGATGGAACTGATGGAGCTGTAGCAGGCGCTGAAGCAGACGGCCTCAACTCTGGAGCTGGCACTGTAGGAGTCCTCGCTTGAGTCCTGAACTGGGTGCAAGGCATGAGAGGTGAAGTGTCATCCTCATCCGAATCTGAAGAGTGGGGAATAGGAGCTTCATCCACTTCCTTCTTGAGCTCATTCACTGTCTTGGTTAGCCCATCCACTTTGTCAATTAGCCTCTTGATCCTGTTCTCCATGATCCTAACAAGACTATGCTGATTTGCCAGAATGTCCTTGATATCCTTCTGCATGCCCTGAACTATACTGATCAGAAGATCCATCTGCTCGTTCCTGGATCTAGGGGCTTGAGCACTAGTGGCTCTAGCTGCCTCAGCTACTGCATGTGCATTGGTTGAGGTGGTATGACTGGGGTCCATCACCACAACATGTCTTCAAACTCTGGCTGAAGGGGCAAATGTAGACGATCAAGTGCATACTTATTCTTCTCTAGCTTAGAATTGATAAGCATCTGAATGTATGGTGCATATCCACAAGATCTCTTCTGGTCAGCACCTATCCTCCTTACTGTCTCGACTATCAGATCCATCACTCTAATCCTGGTGTGGGAGTCAACATGTTGCAGCATATTGATGGAATAGCCTCAGATCATCTTGTCATCTCCTGAATTAGGCATCAAGGTATGCCTCAGAATGGTGTTCGTGGTAGGCAATCCTGCTTGTAGATAGTAAACTGATCCAAGCTTATGTGAATGCACATAATCAGTAGGGATTTCCTTGTACATGTGAGCCATGGAGTTATGATTTGCTTTGGCCTCAGAGTACACATCCAAATCACCATCTTGGACTGGTGGGGCTGCTAAGATGGTAGCCCACTCATCGACTGTGGATTCATATCTCGTCCCTTCTGGCATCCAAACAATCCGGCCATCTGGATAGAAGTGAGCAGTGGAGTAGAACTACATAATCATCTCATCGTTCCAGGCAGAAAACTCTCTTCCAACAAAATTAGCAATGTCAATGCACTGGAAGTTGTCTTGCACACTTGGGAAGAAATCTTCATTTGTCTTGATGTAGTCCCAGTCTACATATCTCATGTCACTAACAGCAGGGCACTTGTCCAATAGGACAGTCTCATAGAAATCTTGTTGTTCCTTGGTGTGAAACCTTCGATCAACATCTGTTCTTCTCCTGGAGGCATAAGGGTCATTTGCTCTCCATAACCTTAGACTTGAATCCTTCCTCTTCTTCATATCCTCAGCAACAGGATGATCATCATTGTTCAAAGGCATGTGTGGCCTCAGTTTCCTCAAAACTGGCATGTTCTCTTCCTCAACATCTCTGGAAGTAGAACTCTTGTTCTTTGTAGCAAGAGGTATGTATCTGGTTGTCTTCTTGGACCTTGGAGCAACTTGCTTCTGTGGTGCAGACTTTTTGCACTTGGAAGGGGCCTGTGTTGGGGAACGTTGCATGGGAAACAAAATTTTTCCTACGAACACCCAAGATCTATCTATGGAGATCAACAACTACGAGAGGGAGTAGATCCACATACCCTTGTATATCGCTAAGCGGGAAGCGTTAAGAAACGCGGTTGGTGTAGTCGAACGTCTTCGCGATCCAATCACGATCCATCCCGCGATCCAATCTTGATATGTTTCGATCTAGTGCCGAACGGATGACACCTCCGCGTTCAGCACACAGACAACTCGATGACGTTCTCTGCCTCCTTGATCCAGCAAGCGAGGGCGAAGAGGTAGATGAGTTCTCCGGCAGCACGATGGCGTGGTGGCGGTGGTCATGGAGCAATCTCAGCAGGGCTTCGCCAAGCGCTGTCGCAGATGCGTTTTCGGTGGAGAAACAAATCTAGGGAGAGAGGGAGGGCTGCACCTATGCCTTGGGGTGTGGCTGCCCTCCCTCTCCCTCTCTATATATAGGAGGAGGGGGGGGGGTAGGTGGGCACAGCCTTGGCCCCTCCTCCAAGGAGGGTTGGCCGGCCAAGGTGGGGAGGAGTCCACCTCCCACAAGGGAGGTGGGCGCCCTAGGGAGGACTCCTCCCTCCCCAAGGCACCTCCCCCACATACCCTTGGGCGCATGGTCCCTTTGGGGTCAGTTGCCCAGCCCACTAGGGGCTGGTGTGCAAGCTCTTAGGCCCATGTGCCCTCCCGGGGTGGGTGGGACCCTCCCGGTGGACCCCCGGAACCCTTTCGGCACTCCCGGTATAATACCGGAAACACTCGAAACTTTTCCGAAACCCGAATACCACTTTCCTATATATAAATCTTTACCTCCGGACCATTACGGAGCTCCTCGTGACGTCCGGGATCTCATCCGGGACTCCAAACAACTTTCGGTCACCAACATATATAACTCAACAATACCAAATCGTCACCGAACGT
This sequence comes from Elymus sibiricus, assembly GCA_039707655.1. Taxonomy (NCBI): domain Eukaryota; kingdom Viridiplantae; phylum Streptophyta; class Magnoliopsida; order Poales; family Poaceae; genus Elymus; species Elymus sibiricus. The sequence goes on from CM077675.1 coordinate 507,716,577, forward strand.
TAAGTGTGCAGACCCCGCGGGTTCGAGAACTATGTAGACATGACCGAGAAACCTCTATGGTCAATAACTAATAGCGGGACCTGGATGCCCATATTGGTTCCTACATATTCTACGAAGATCTTTATCGGTCGAACCACGATGTCAAGGATTCAGACAATCCCTTTGTCCATCGGTATGTTACTTGCCCGAGATTCGATCGTCGGTATCTCCATACCTAGTTCAATCTCGTTACCGGCAAGTCTCTTTACTCGTTCCGTAATACAAGATCCCGTGGCTAACTCCTTAGTCACATTTCTTGCAAGCTTCTTGTGATGCGGTATTACCGAGTGGGCCCAGAGATACCTCTCCGTCATACGGAGTGACAAATCCCAGTCTCGATCCACGCCAACCCAATAGACACCCTCGGAGATACCTGTAGAGCACCTTTATAGTCACCCAGTTACGTTGTGACATTTGATACACACAAGGCATTCCTCCGGTGTCCGGGAGTTGCATGATCTCATGGTCGTAGGAACAGATACTTGACATGGATAAAGCAGTAGCAATAAACTGGTACGATCAAATGTTATGCTTACGGTTGGGTCTTGTCCATCACATCATTCTCCTAATGCCGTGATCCCGTTATCAGATGACAACTCATGTCTATAGCCAGGAAACCTTGACCATCTTTGATCAACGAGCTAGTCAACTAGAGGTTTACTAGGGACATGGTGTTGTCTGTGTATCCACACATGTATCTGAGTTTCCGATCAATACAATTATAGCATGGATAACAAACGATTATCATGAACAAGGAAATATGATAATAACTAATTTATTATTGCCTCTAGGGCATATTTCCAACAGTCTCCCACTTCCACTAGAGTCAATAATCTAGTTCATATCACCATGTGATTAACACCCAATGAGTTCTGGGGTTTTATCATGCTTTGCTTGCGAGAGAGGTTTTTAGTCAACGGGTTTGCAACATTCAGATCCATGTACACTTTGCAAATCTCTATGTCATACTGTAGATGCTGCTACCACGCTCCACTTGGAGCTATTCCAAATGGTGCTCCACTATACGTATCCGGATTGCTACTCAGAGTCATCCGGATTGGTGTCAAAGCTTGCATCGACGTAACTCTTTACGACGAACTCTTCATCACTTCCATAATCGAGAAACATTTCCTTAGTCCTCAAGTTACCAAGGATAATTTTGACCGCTGTCCAGTGATCCACTCCTGGATCACTCTTGTACCCCTTGACAAACTCATGGCAAGGCAGACACCAGGTGCGGTACATAGCATGCCATACTATATAGAGCCTACGGGTAAGGCATAAGGGATGACTTTCGTCTTTTTTCTCTCTTCTGCTGTGATCGAGCTTTGAGTCTCACTCAACTTCACACCTTACAAATCAGGCAAGAACTCTTTCTTTCACTGATCCATTTTGAACTCCTTCAAAATCTTGTCAATGTATGCACTCATTGAAAGTCTTATCAGGCATCTTGATCTATCTCTATAGATCTTGATGCCCAATATTTAGTAGCCTTTTATCCAGGTCTTCCTTTGAAAAACACCTTTCAAACAACCTTTTATGCTTTCCAGAAATTTCTACATCATTCCCGATCAACAATATGTCATCCACATATACTTATCAGAAATTCTATAATGCTCCCACTCACTTTCTTGTAAATACAAGTTTCTTATAAACTTTGTATAAACCCAAGAGCTTTGATCACCTCATCAAAGCATATATTCCAACTCTGAGATGCTTGCTCCAGTCCATAGAAGGATCGCTGGAGCTTGCATACCTTTTAGCATCCTTAGGATCGGCAAAACCTTCTGGTTGTATCACATACAACCTTTCCTCACGGAAACGGTTTAAGGAAACTCTATTTTGACATCCATCTGCCAGATTTCATAATCGAAAAATGCAGCAACTGCTAACATAATTCCAACAGACTTTAGCATTGCTACGGCTGAGAAAGTCTCATCATAGTCAACTCCTTGAACTTATCGGAAACCTCTTTGCGACAAGTCGAGCTTTATAAATGGTGACATTTACCATCAACGTCTGTCTTCTTTCTTAAAGGTCCATTTGTACTTAACGGCCTGCCGTTCATCGCGCAAGTCCACCAAAGTCCATACTTGGTTTTCATACATGGATCCTATCTCGGATTTCATGGCTCCTAGCCATTTGTTGGAATCCGGGCCCACCATCGCTTCTTCATAGCTCGTAGGTTCACTGTTGTCTAACAACATGACGTCCAAGACAGGATTGCCGTACCACTCAGGGGCGGTACGATTCCTTGTCAACCTACGAGGCTCAGTAGTAACTTGATCTGAAATTTCATGATCATCATCATTAGCTTCCTCTTCATTTGGTGTAGTCGCCGTAGAAACATCTTTCTGTGTTGTGCTACCATCCAACTGAAGTGACGGTTCAATAACCTCATCAAGTTCTACCTTCCTCCCACTCAATTCTTTCGAGAGGAACTCTTTCTTGAGAAAGGACCCATTTTTAGCAACAAACACTTTGCCCTCGGATCTGAAGTCTTTTGACATAAGCATCGCATTCCCAAACTCTAAGACATGATAGCTTAGGTTTCTTCCAAACCATAATTCATACGGTGTCATCTCAACGGACTTTAGATGGTGCCCTATTTTTAAAGTGAATGTAGTTGTGTCTAATGCATAACCCCCAAAATGATAGTGGCAAGTCGCTAAGAGTCATCATAGTACGTACTATATCCAATAGAGCACGGCTAGGACGTACGGACACACCATCACACTATGGTGTTTCAGGCGGCGTGAGTTGTGAAACAATTTCCACATTGTCTTAAGTTGCATACCAAACTCGTAACTCAGATATTCACCTCCATGATCATATCATAGACATTTTATCTACTTGTCACAATGATCTTCAACTTCACTCTGAAATTGCTTGAACTCTTCAAACGTTTCAGACTTGTGTTTCATTAAGTAAATATACACATATCTACTCAAATCATCAGTGAAGGTAAGAAAATAATGATATCCACCTCACGCTTCAATACTCATTGGACCGCATACATCACCATGTATCATTTCCAATAAGTCACTTGCCCGCTCCATCAAGCCGGAAAACGGGGTTTTAGTCATCTTGCCCATGAGGCATGGTCCGCATGTCTCAACCGATTCGAAATCGAGTGAGTCCAAAGATCCATCATCGTGGAGTTTCTGCATGCCTTTACACCAATATGACCTTTAGCGACAGTGCCACAAGTATGTGGTACTATCATTACTAACTTTGCATCTTTTGTCATCAATATTATGAACATGTGTATTACTACGATCGAGATTCAACAAACCATTCACATTGGGTGCATGACCATTGAAGGTATTATTCATGTAAACAGAATAACTATTATTCTCTGACTTAAATGAATAACCGTATTGCAATAAACACGAACTAATCATGTTCATGCTCAACGCAAACACCAAATAACATTTATTTAGGTTCAACACTAATCTCGAAGGTAGAGGGAGCGTGCGATGGTGATCACATCAACCTTGGAAACACTTCCAACACACATCGTCACCTCACCCTTAGCCAGTCTCCGTTTATTCCATAGCTTTTACTTTGAGTTACCAATATTAGCAACTGAACTGGTATCTAATACCCAGGTGCTACTAGGAGTACTAGTAAGGTACACATCAATAACACGTATATCAAATATACTTCTGTTGACGTTGCCAGCCTTCTTATCTGCCAAGTATCTGGGGCAGTTCTGCTACCAGTGACCGTTCCCCTTATTATAGAAGCACTTAGTCTCGGGTTTGGGTTCAACCTCGGGTTTCTTCACTGGAGCGGCAACTGGCTTGCCATTCATGAAGTTTCCCTTCTTGCTCTTGCCCTTCTCGAAACTAGTGATTTTACTAACCATCAACACTTGATGCTCCTTCTTGATTTCTACCTTCGCGGTGTCAAACATCGCGAATAGCTCAGGGATCATCTTCTCCATCCTTGGTATCTTATAGTTCATCACGAAGCTCTAGTAGCTTGGTGGCAGTGACTTGGAGAACAATGTCAATCACTATCTTATCTGGAAGATGAACTCCCACTTGATTCAAGCGACTATAGCACCCACACAATCTGAGCACACCGAATAGCTCGCCGATTGATCTATTTTCCTTCATCTTGCAGGCAAAGAATCTTGTTGGAGGTCTCATACCTCTCAACACGGGCACGAGACTGAACTCTCAATTTCAGCTCTTGGAACATCTCATATGATCCATGACGTTCAATACGTCTTTGCAACCTCAATTCTAAGCCGTAAAGCATGCCACACTGAACTATCAAGTAGTCATAAAAAACGTGCATGTCTGATGTTCTCAACGCCCACAGACGACGCTTGAGGGGGTGGCGCACCGAGCGGCGCATCAAGTACATAAGCCTTCTGTCCAGCAACTGAGGACAATCCTCAGATCACGGACCTAGTCTGCATAGTTGCTACTACCAACTATCAACTTAGTTTATCTCTAGGAATGTATCAAAATCTAGGGGAGCTACAGCGTGAGCCATCGATCTACAACATAATTTGCAAGGATATTTTTGACTATGTTCATGATAATGAGTTCAACTGATCATATTACTAAAGAACTCCCACTCAAATTGACATCCCTTCGGTCATCCGAGTGATACATGATCCAAATTCACCAACCCAAATCCGATCATCACGTGAGATGAGGTGGTTTCAATGGTGAACATCTCCATGTTGATCATATCTACTATATGACTCATGCTCGACCTTTCGGTCTCTTGTGTTCCAAGGCCGTGTCTGTACATGCTAGGCTCGTCAAGTTTAACCTGAGTGTTCCGCATGTTCAAAACTGGCTTGCACCCGTTGTATGCGAATGTAGAGTCTATCACACCCGATCATCACATGGTGCTTCGAAACGACGAACTTTCGCAACGGTGCACACTCGGGGAGAACACATTTTTAATCTTGAAATTTTAGTGAGGGGTCACCTTATAATGCTACCGTCGGCCTAAGCAAAATAAGATGCATAAAAGGATTAACATCACATGCAAATCATAAGTGACATGATATGGCCATGAACTTGTGCTTTTGATCTCCATCTCCAAAGCACCGTCATGATCTCCATCGTCACCGGCATGACACCATGATCTCCATCATCATGTTGCCATCGGGGTTTTCGCGCCAACCATGCTTCTACTACTATTGCTACCGCTTAGCGATAAAGTAAAGCATTACATAACGCTTAATGAGTGACACGCAGGCCACATAATAATTAAAGACAACCCTATGGCTCCTGCCGGTTGCCGTATCAACATGCAAGTTGATATAATCTATTACAAAACATGATCATCTCATACATCAAATATATATCATCATGTCTTTGGCCATATCATATCACAACATACCCTGTAATAACAAGTTAGACGTCCTCTAATTTGTTGTTGCATGTTTTACGTGGCTTCTATGGGTATCTAGCAAGAACGATTCTTACCTACGCAAAACCACAACGGTGATATACAAGTTGCTATTTAACCTTCTACAAGGACCGCCTTTGTCGAATCCGATTCAACTAAGGTGGGAGAGACAGACACCCGCCAGCCATCTTATGCAACAAAGTTACATGTCAGTCGATGGAACCGGTCTCCCGTACGTGGACGAGTAAGGTTGGTCCGAGCCGCTTCATCCCACAATACCGCCGAATCAAGATAAGACTAAGGAAGTAAGCAATCTAAACATGAACGCCCACAAACTCTTTTGTGTTCTACTCGTGCATGTTATCTACGCATAGACCTAGCTCATGATGCCACTATTGGGGAACATTGCCTGGGAAACAAAATATTTCCTACGAACACCCAAGATCTATCTATGGAAATCAACAACTACGAGAGGGAGTAGATCCACATACCCTTGTAGATCGCTAAGCGGGAAGCGTTAAGAAACGCGGTTGGTGTAGTCGAACATCTTCGCGATCCAATCACGATCCGTCCCGCGATCCAATATTGATCCGTTCCGATCTAGCGCCGAACGGACGGCACCTCCGCGTTCAGCACACGTCACTACTAGGGAAAAGCCTAGCAGTAGCGCGGTGTTTAGGTGTATCAGTAGCACGGGTGCTTGCGCTACTGATACGGTGCTACAGCTAACTTGTGGCAGTAGCGCTGTTTGACCCGCGCTACTGCTATACATGGGTAGCAGTAGCGTGCTTTATAGGGACGCGCTACTGATAATAGCTGTAGCGCTCTACAGTAAGCCGCGCTACTGCTAAACATGGGTAGCAGTGGCGAGCTTTACCGGGACGCGCTGCTGCTAATAGCTGTAGCGCGCTACTGATAGTTTTATTAGTTTCTGATTTTTTTTCTGCATATTTGTTTTGTATTTGTACAGGCTTTATGCAATAATATCTAGCATATCATACACATACAAATGTAATCATAGCATACACATACAAATAGTCTCATCAATTCATGTCATCATCATAATCATCGTCCAACACAAAGTGGTCTCTCGTCATCATCTCTCGAAAATAGCGATACAAGTCTCAAATACTTGCAACTACATCGTCATCCATCTAAACAATGATATACACGAGAAGAGCTATCACTATGAGTGAGAGAGAAACTATGCAGTACATGAGGCGGCGGTTATGAGTCCTCTCTCGCGCTAGCATGAGCCTCCTCAAGTAACTAGCTTCTGCTTCTTGTCTGCTTTTGAAGCCTTTATGGCTGGCGCCCGAGACCCCCTCCACTTGTGCCTGACACTCGGACCACTCGTCATATACTCCCGGAACCTTCCCTTTGTACACGACATAGCACCGCTTCTTCGCCATCAAGAATCTAGGTACCTGTTAGAGATGCATCTTCATCAAGAGAATGTACAATCATATGCAACAAAATATACTTGAGCAACACGACAAAGAAAGGGTTAGCAACTAGATGCAACATATAGTAAACATAAATAATCAACGCAGTTTCATCGTACGCAAACTAATTAACTAGAGGTACGCATGTCATCGTACCCAAACTAACAAAGTAACGTTACGCAAGTTCGGCCGGGACCGTGCACATCACAAAGTTTCATCGCTACAGAAAGTATACAAGTTAAACCGACACATATCATCATCATCGGCATCGTAAATCACTAGAAGTTCCATCCTTCCATATCATCGAGGATGCACCCTAGCTTCTTGAACGGCGTGAGGTCCTGACGTTGCATGCCTATGCGAGTTCGGACGTCAGCTCGCGATATAGGGCCGTGGTGAAACATCCCCTTCTCTTCGACGACTTCTTTCATGATGATCGTCGCAATGTCCCTATGGATGCGAAAGAAGTCATCTCTAAGTTTATAATCTGCTTCTCCTTGAGATTCTACCCACTTGCGGATATGATCATCGTTTCTGGTTGTCATGCGAAGCTTTTAGTGATCCCTTCTGAACTCCATCATGAGATGGAGGAGCTAGAATCCATCGTTCCTACTTTATGCGCGAAACCCGTCTTGCGGTTTCTTTGTTTCCTAATCTACATGTGGCCACCCCTCAAGCTGAAGCCTTGGAGAGCATCATCTAGAATATTCATTACGTGGGTGTAGTCCTTCTTCTCGTAGTTTCTGGTAGGGTCGAAATACACGGCGTGGGAGACTCGCGGGTAAAGAACGATAAGGATGGCGCCCCCGTTGCTGCGGGGAAAAGAACACCTGAAATTATTGTCCATATGAGCGAGAAGGAATGATTGAAATGTACGAAAGGGTTGTCCGGCACTGACTTACTTTGGATGATAAGGCAGGAGGACAATTTCCTGGTCCTTATTCTGTACCATGAAGTTTTCGAGGTACTCCCTAGCAGTTTTACGCTCAAAGTCGCTGAGACACATGAAGGACTCATGCATGTAGTATGGATCCGCCACACAAATTTGCGAGACGACTTCTCTCTTCATGACGGAGCTCATATGTAGCGCAAAAAGGCGGACAATTGTAAAATCGAGCCTCCTTGTCAGAAACATCTCGAAGATATGCTCAAACCGCAGGAAGAACACCTCCGCGGGCCGTGTGTCGACGTAGCACTTCCCCTCGGGCACACGAGTCGCATATGTCGGATATCCTGGATCCTTCGAGGCTAGTAGGCTTTTCTCAGTCGACAGCACATGGTCGTGCAGTCTCCTGAGATCCCCTGATATTGCCTCCAGCGGTTTCGGCGGTAGCATCGGCTCGCCCGTGACATGGAACATTGCCACACCTTTGACGGGTACACGCTCTTCAAAATCCGCCGTCTGGCTACTATGTGCTCTGGCTTGTTTGTAGGCAGCAGAGCCTTTCTTCGGCGGTCTCCTCCTCTCCTTTTTCTGCTTGGGCTGACCATCCAGACTCTCCTTTTTCTTGGGCTGATCTTCCAGACCCTTGCTTAACCCCAGCCATAGTGTTGTCGGGCTAAGCACTGTACGACCCTCGGCTAGTTGAGCCTGTGTTGAGGCGGCATCTTCAGGCGTGTCCTGTGAGGATTGCATGAAGAGAGACTTCTTGCAATCAACCCTGCTAGGACGTTCCTGCCCAGGCAGATCATCCATCTCCTCATCAGCATGCTGATAGCCTGAGTCGTCATATGGCTGACTCATCAATTCTAAGTCATCGTCATAGGCGTCTGTATTGAGGAACCGAAGAGGGTCCTCGTCAATCTCATCATCCATTCGTTGTTCTACGGGGGCGATTACATCAGCCACTATTGGACCCCCTTCCTCGCGTCGTCCGCCGCTCTCACCCGACACTACTACAGGCGCTGGTAATTGCATAGGCGGGGTGGTGGTGTTCATACCTGCTTGCTGATGTGTGGTTATTGGTGTGCTCTCGGCCGGCTCCAGACGAAGAAGATTCTTCGGCCATAGCAGCACCCAACCCTTGAAGTTTCCAAGCCGCGGCGGGGTCTCGTCGTCCTCTCCCCCTAGCCGTACTGGAGGAGGCAAATCCTCGTGCCCCGATTTCACACTCGACAAGGTAACCTTGAAGTGCCCACCGGGCATCGACTGGATGTGGAATGTGGGTTCCAAGGGCTTCGTTATCACCGCCTTTCCCACGTCCACCTTCTGGCCTTTGATCAAGTAGAGTACGGTGCACGGGGTTTCGTCGGCCTGCAAAGACATATCTGCGGCGTAAAACATCCGAAAGGCAACGAAAACGGAATATTCTAGATATATGTTGGTGCGACATGTAATTACCGTGAGGGCGTCGAGCTCAGCCAAAGACGAAGGCCCGCCTAGCGCGCCAGAGACTGAGGATGGGCTGCTATGAGCGGGTGCAGGTGCGAGTGCGGGAGCAGGCGCGGTTGCGTGAGCAGGTGATGGTGCGGTTGTGTTGTTCACCGAGTTGCTCCCGACGAAGCTGGGCATGGGGAAATCATCTACCGTCTTGTCTGGATTTTCCTTTGTCCAGTTGATGATAGCCGGGACCAAGTTAGTAGCGAAATCATTTATGCAAGCATCTACAGCTGCAGCGATTGCCTGCTGTAGCAACTCATTTTTCTCCTCGGCTGCTTTTTTCGCATCCTCAGCTGCTTTTTTCTCGAACGCAAGCTTCACCTTCTCATCGATGTCCGCCTGACTGAACTTCTTTTTCTGCTTCTTGGCCTCCGGCCCCTCGTTGTAAAAGACCTTCCACGTGGCGCCGTCTCAGCGCCGTGCACACGTCCATATTGCGGCCGCTGGTCCAAAGGGAGTCCCTTAAGTTCGTTCAAGGCCCGGTTGAGAGGGGTGTCCCACTTGGGCCTCATCAATGAAGACTGGCTTTCGGCTGCAAGCTTGTGTTGCTTGTCCCACAGAAGGAACATGAACCGTTTACGAATGTGTAGTCGACTTGATCAGAAGCTAATTGTAACGTGGTAAAAGAATAATTACCAGTATTCTAATCAATTTCCTCGTGATGTTGTCCTTGTAAAAAACCTTCTTTTCCTTGTCCCACTTGTAGCGGGCCCTGATGAAGTCACGCTCCAAGGGGTTGGTGAACTTCGCGAAGGGGTCTGGGAGACCCGCGGCTTCACGTTCCGCGTCCTCCTTATCCCATATGGGCCTTTTGCCAAGGTAGCCATGGCTTCCGAGGCGTTGGTTCCCCGTGTTCCTTTGCTGAAGGCTCTTGAATTTGGCAGCCTTAGCCTTGGTTGCCTCGGTAGCGCAAGTGTCCTTGAACTTTTGGAACGCCTCTTCCGTAAGTGTCGGATTTTCCTCCAGAATCATGGACAGGGGTTCCTCAACCTCAATAGCTCGTTTCACCCTCCCTTTCCAGGAGGCCAAATCATTGCTGAACATGCCCAGGGCATGATTGTTAATCTTTTTCATCTTTGGGTCATCCTACGGGTGTTCTATGGCGTCATCCCGGTCGGGGAACTTGAATCTCTTGTGCAGCTTCGTCAGGAGCAACTGCATCAAATATTCTTTACCCCTCATGTCATCGTCGTTGATGCTCGCGCATTCCAATAGGATGCTTCCGACTTGGTTCCCGTAGCACTTGCGAGGTTCTTTCGGGTCTAATGGCTCAAACTTGCTAGGGGCCATCTTTCTGATCACCAGTCGTCCGATGCTGAGTTTGTTAGGTTTTTGTATCCTCTGTTTCTTCTGCTTCTTCTTTTTGGTAGCGGCTTCGGCGCCGGTACCTTCCCCGCCGGTACCTTCCCCGCAGGTATCTTCCCTGCCGGTACCTTCCCCGCTGGTCTCGGTGCCGCCATCGGTGCCGGCGCCGTCAGTGTCGATGTCGGCGTCAGTACCATCATCCAGGCCGCGCTGCAAACCTTGACTGTGCTTAGCAGACAAATAGTCGAGGTACTGTTGTTCACCCTCATAATCCATCTCGTCTGCATCGTGGTCAGAAGGCCCGGTTTCTTCGTTGTTCGACATGTTTCCTACGATTAAGTCTCCTTGTTTAATTCTTAAACTATAATAAAAATGAGTAATGACATAAAAAAAGGTCTATGGTTTGCCGTAATGCCGTTTCCCAGCAAATCCCGGCACTCGATATGCCTACTTTCTAGCACAAGTCATGCCAAAATTCACGGGAAATTTCGGCATGACCTTTGCTAAAAAGTGGACATATCGAGCGCCTGAAATTCACCGGAACAGAAATGAATCAACATTCCGGCGAAACATAGGCCACTCGGATCGTTTACCCTGCACATAAACATCATTTTCCAAATATCACATGTCCACTTCAAGTATAAGCTAGCTAGTGGGGGGTTGTTCCACCAGGGCCCTGTTTGAATCACATGTCCAAATCACATGTCCACATATCATATAGGGTTCATATAGCAACAATAGCTTTAACTAAAAAACTCAAATAGCAACAATTCTGTTTTTTCTTGAAATACGAATAAAAATTCTTTGAATAAAATTTGATACCTAGCTAAATACCAATAAAAATTCCTTGAATAAATTTTTTGTCCTAGTTTGATACCTAGCTAAATTAATAACTAAATTTGATACATACGGTTCATAACTAAATTTGATAAATTCATCACCGCAAATTTCATAACTAGGGTTCATACCTAGCTAAATTCATAACTAAATTTGATACCTAGCTAGGGTTCATAACTAAATTCATCACCGCAAAAAAATAACTACCTAGGGTTCATAACTAAATTCATAACTAAATTTGATACCTAGGGTTCATAACTAAGTAAATTAACCTAAGAACCTAATTAACCTACTGCCCTAACTAAATAGATAACCTAATTAACCTACTGCCCTAACTAAAACCTAAGTAAATTAACCTAAGAACCATAGCTAGAACCCTAACGGCAGATACAGAGGAGCGGTGGGGGGCTTATAGAGGGTGCAGGGCGAGGAGCCAGGCCTGACGACGGCCGAGGTTGGGAGGGGAGGAAGCAGAGGAGGGAGGCGTGCCGCGTCGGGGTCGGGCCGGGGCCGGGCGACCACGACGGAGGCGTGCGGCATCGGGGTCGGGGCCGGGGCCGAGGGAGGAGGCGCGCGGCGTCGGGGTCGGGGCCGGGCGACGGCGAGGGAGGCGTGCGACGTCGGGTCGGCGTCGGTGCTCGGGCTCCGGCGAGGGCGAGGGCAGGGGCTCCGGCGATGAGGGGGAGAAGAGAGTGGGGGAATTGGGGGAGGAAGCAGAGGAGGGAAGCCCACGCGGGGGGTTATGTGAAAATAGCAGTAGCGCGTTTCTGTAAAACGCGCAATAGCTATGTCAAGTAGCAGTAAACGCGCTACTGCTACTTGACATAGCTATAGCGCGTTTTACAGAAACACGCTACTGCTATCACTCCTCTATTTTCTTTTCTTTTCTTTTCCTGTTTGTTTCTTCTATTTTCTTTTCCTTTTCTTTTCCTATTTGTTTCTTCTATTTTCTTTTCCTTTTCTTTACTTTTCCTGTTTGTTTCTTCTATTTTCTTTTCCTTTCCTTTTCTTCTTTTTGTTTTTTTTCCGAGAGCGGGAACGAAGGGAAGGTGATACAATGTATATAAATAAGGCGATATATATTGCATCATTTGACGGTTAAGTGTGTATACAAAATAGGTACATATATATTACATCATTTGACCCATGCATAACGGTTAAGTGTGTACACAAAATAGGAACATATATATTACATCACTTGACCGATAACGGTTTCTCGATCAGCGTCGACGTTTTCGTTTTTGAGTGAGCTTCTTTCCCTTAAGCTTCTTGTTCATTGACGAATAATTGAGCCCCTCATTGTGACTTTTCCTTTTCCATGGAGTACGATCTTTCTTAGGTAATGTAGTATTGATTCTTCTTTTGACGTATACTTCATCGCCATCGTCATCTTCCCTCATTGGGTTGCCGTATTGGTCGTAGTCTTCCTCGTTGGCGACTCCATCCATTCCTATGATGTTCCTTTTGCCTCTCCTCACGACAACACGGCTGGGATTGCTCGAGTCGGTTATGAAGAAGCATTGTGTCACGTGCTTAGCTTGTACCCATGGCTCGTTTTTTGCGATGGCGGTCACGGTAGCGCTCTTGGCGTTGGGTATAGTCATGGTAGTGAAATACTGGTTTTCTCTTTCGACATTCTTAGCCCATCTAACACGGAACATCGTCGCGCTGTGCAGTCTAGAGTAGTCAAGCTCCCAGATCTCCTCGACCCTTCCGTAAAATCTCTCGGTTGTGCCGTTGTCACTGCCGGTCATGCAATCCATCGTCACCCCTGAGTTCTGAAAATCACTGTTCATATCTTTGGCCTCCGTGTAGAACGTGTATCCGTTGATATCGTATGCCTGATAGGTCGCGAGGTTGGCCGAGGGGCCATGTGCTAAGGCGTACATGAGCAATCCATCCTTAGAGCCCTCTTTCGCGGGATTAGCAAGAATATGCTCTTTGAACCAATGGAGGAAAGTGGAGTTGTGCTCTCTAGTAACTTCGGCGTCCGTCCTGCATAGCCCCCGGTCACGATACTTCTTTGCGATGGTTTCTTTGTGCAGTGTAACGAAAGGATCTACCTCGTCTAGGTGTTGTAGCACTACTAAGTTTGCTCTGTCAAAGTCGTTGCGTCGATCCGAGTAGGCCACATGCAGTTCCCTGCGACCGTTGGAGTGACCTTCTCCTTCGAGCCTCCCAAGGTGCTTCTTAACGGGCAAACCAACACCAGGCCAGTCTCCGCCATATAAATAATTCTCGCAGAAAGAGATGCACTCTTGCGTCAGATAGCCCTAGACGATGCTTCCATCCGGACGGGACATGTTACGAACGAATCCTTTGATGACCCCATTCATCCTCTCGAACGGCATCATGTTGTGCAGGAATGACGGCCCCAGGTCTATTATGTCGTCCATAATATGGACACACAGATGCACCATGACGTCAAAGAACGCGGGCGGGAAGTACATCTCAAGCTCATTTAGTATCACAACGATCTCTTCCTGTAGCCTTCGGAGCTGCTTCACACTGATCGACTTTCGAGAGATGACGTCAAAAAAGTTGCAGAGACCAATAAGCGTGTCACGGACGTGCTTGTCCATTATCCCTCTAAGGGAAACAGGTAGTATCTGCGTCATCATCACATGACAGTCATGGGACTTCATCCCGCTGAACCTTTTCTTCTTCGTGTCTAGAAATCTGCTTATCTTCCCACAGTAACCGGAACTAACTTTGATTCCGGTAAGGCACTTGAAGAATTGATCGATCTCAGCCGGACTTAAGGTGAAGCAAGAAGGGGGGCAATAATCCTCTTCCTTCACTTTTTTGCCCTTCTTCTCAGGCGCTTTCGTCTCCGTCTCTGTCTCCTCTGACTTTTTACGGGGCGGCATGTGCAGATCTGCCCTAATATTCAAATCTTGCAAGTCTCTTCTTGCCTTCGGCCCATCCTTGGTCTTATCCGGCATGTTCATCAGTGTCACAAGCAAGCTCTCAAGGACATTCTTACAGATATGCATTTGATCAAGGCAATGTGGCGTGTCGAGTTTGTGCCAGTACTCCAAGTCCCAGAAAACAGACCACATCTTCCATACCTTCAGCAGCGGCTCCGGTGCCTTTTTCATCGTCTTTCCCGGCGCGGGGCACTGTTCCCAGTTTTTCAAGAGCTCATCGATTTCGGCGCCGCTCCGCTTACGTGGAGGTCCTCGATGCTCAGCCTCACCATTGAATAGATCTCCACGGTCTCTCCACGGGTCGTCCTTCTCGAGCCATCTTCGATGCCCCATGTACACGATTTTCCCAGACCCGCCATCTTTCGTTGACATTAGCTGCTGAGATGTCGTATCATCCATGCACCGCGTGCATCCACAATACCCGTGGCACACCTGGCCTGCGACATATCCGTAACCGAGATAGTCATGCACCGTCGTGATCAGCGCGGCTCTCATATAGAAATACCCACCTTTGCTGGCGTCCCATGTCTTGGCCGGTGTTTTCCATAACGTGTCTAACTCCTCTTGAAGTAGCCCCAGATACAGATTAATATTATTTCCCGGTTGTTTCGGCCCTTGAATCAGCATGCTCATGTGTATGTACTTCGACTTCATGCACAACCAGGGGGGATGTTGTACATCCATACAAACACGGGCCATGTGATATGGTTGGTGTTCTGGTTGCCAAACGGATTCATGCCATCGGTACACGCGACAAGCACGATGTTCCTTGCATCACATGCGAAATATCGATATTCGCCGTTGAACGCTCTCCACTGGCTTCCATCCACGATGTGTCTCAGCTTCGGATCATCTCCATCGCCGGGCTTTGTCCTCTCCGCGTGCCAACGCATGAGCTTTGCTGCCTTGGGATCTACAAAATAACGTTGCAGACGGGGAGTGATCGGTAAGTACCATACAACTTTCTGGGGAGATTTCTTCCCGACCTTCTTGTATCGAGAAGCATTGCATATCGGACAGCTGGTTTTTTCCGCGTGCTCCTTCCGATAAATTATGCAATCGTTGATGCATGCATGGTATCTAATGTGCGGCAGATCAAGAGGGCACACGATCTTCTTGGCCTCATCCACACTAGTAGGACATAGATTTCCCGCGGGAAGAACATCCTTTAGGTACTTGAGAAGCTCATCGATGGTAGTGTCGGTCCATTTGTTTTTAGCCTTCGTCTTTAGAAGTTCGAGCATGAAACTCAAGCGGGTCACCTCGGGATCGCAACCATCATACAATGGAGTGTTCGAGTCTACCACCAGTTGCTACAGCTTGGCCTCCTCTCTAGAAGCAGCTCTGTCAGTACTCGTCTCCTTGCGAAGCAGTTCTTGAACATGAGGGTCCCGCACGATTGAAATTAGTATCGACGAAGTGTGCGGCGTGGAGTCCACGTTTTCTCCGCCGCCATGTCCGGCCTCTTCTCCACCACCATGTCCGACCTCTTCCCCACCGCCATGTCCGGACCCTTCTCCGCCGCCATTATCGGTCATCTCTTCGTCTTGCCCCATGTCGTCATTGCCTGCCCCGTCGGCGTCCTCCTCCTCCTCATCATCATCTTCAATTATCCACCGAGTATAGCCATCCATGAAACCAGTCATGAGTAGGTGCACCATCACACGACCATCCTCATAGGGGTCGAGCCAAACTCCTCCTTTGCATCTTCGACACGGACATATAATCTCTGTCCGGTTATTTTCATTCATGTCCTGCAACGCCGACCGCCACCACCTTTCCACCATCGTTCCACTGACCATCATGAACGCCTGCATGGTAATAATAAACAAATTGATTATAAAAATGCATGCATGCATCAAAGTCATACAAAAATTCGGCATGACCTTCCCTAAAAATAGGACATATAGAGTTTGCCTGAAATTCGTCGAAACGGAAATAAATCGACATTTCGGCAAAACATAGGCAACTCAAACACAATTCGGCGGCAACTCATGCCACACACACAATTTCCATCATATCGCCGGATTATGTCATATCGCACACATACACATATTTCCATTCTTGCAAAAGCACAAATTTTTAATCACCTATCTCGAGATCGAGCACGGTGATGATGATGTCGATCGGTGTCACCACACCACCTAGGGGAATGATCAGAAGTGGACAAAGCTTACTTCCATGACATGGCTATATCTAGTTAGGGAGGTACATAGGTCACTTCATTAAATGCTAGATCTACCTAGCTAGTTTGGGAAGGAGATGAGTTCAACTACCTAGTGGAGAGGGGGAAGGAAATAGAGAAAGGAGATGCATTAATGGAGGTGGTGTAGTTAGCTAGGGAGCAATAAAGAGAGAGAGAGAGGGGGGTAGAAGAAGGAGAGTAATGGGGGGGAGAAGTAGTGAGGAAGAAGCAAAGTGAGGGAGAGAGGAGGTGGGAGCTCGGGGAAAGTGAAGGAAGAGAGGATGATGGGGAGGGGGGATGGGGGAGGAAAAAGGTGGTGGCTTGGCAGAAAACGCGCAATAGCTATGAAGGAAGAGAGGATTGTGGAGGGAGGAGGGAAAAGGTGGTGGGTGCGGTTTTAGCAGTAGCGCTGGGTAGTAAAACGCACTGCTGCTAAAAACCTAGCAGTAGCGCGCTTCTGGGAGAGGCGCTACTGCTAAGTGGGGCCCGCCATGTGGCCAGGTTCAAACTTAGCCGTAGCGCCCTACCCAAAAAACACGCTAATACTATTCTGTTATCAGTAGCGCGGTTAGCCTGGACGCGCTTCTACTAAACCTAGCCTGGCGGCAATGGTGGGGCAATATTAGTAGTAGCACGTTTTTTTGGTGCCGCGCTACTCCTAAGTAGTTAGCAGTAGCGCTTGTCCTGGACGCGCGCTACGTCTATGTAGCAGTAGCGCCTCTTTTTATCCAGCGCTACTGCTAAGGTTCTGTGTATATGGTTTTCCCTAGTAGTGCGTACAACTCGATGACGTTCTCTGCCTCCTTGATCCAGCAAGCAAGGGCGGAGAGGTAGATGAGTTCTCCGGCAGCATGACGGCGTGGTGGCGGTGGTGGTGGAGCAATCTCAGCAGGGCTTCGCCAAGCGCTGCCGCAGATGCGTTTTCGGTGGAGAAACATATCTAGGGAGAGAGGGAGGGCAGCACCTATTCCTTGGGGTGCGGCTGCCCTCCCTCTCCCTCTCTATATATAGGAGGAGGGGGGTAGGTGGGCGCATCCTTGGCCCCTCCTCCAAGGAGGGCTGGCCGGCCAAGGTGGGGAGGAGTCCACCTCCCACAAGGGAGGTGGGCACCCTAGGGAGGACTCCTTCCTCCCCAAGGCACCTCCACCACATACCCTTGGGAGCATGGGCCCTTTGGCGTTGGTTTCCCAGCCCACTAGGGGCTGGTGCGCAACCTCTTAGGCCCATGTGCCCCCCCGGGGTGGGTCGGACCCTCCTGGTGGACCCCCGGAACCCTTTCGGCACTCCCGGTACAATACCGGAAACACCCGAAACTTTTCCGGAACCCGAATACCACTTTCCTATATATAAATCTTTACCTCCGGACCACTCCGGAGCACCTCGTGACGTCCGGGATCTCATCCGGGACTCCGAACAACTTTCGGTCGCCAACATATATATCTCAACAATACCAAATCGTCATCGAATGTCAAGTGTGCAGACCCTGAGGGTTCAAGAACTATGTAGACATGACCAAGACACCTCTACGGTTAATAACCAATAGTGGTACATGGATGCCCATATTGGTTCCTACATATTCTATGAAGATCTTTATCGGTCGAACCACGATGTCAAGGATTCAGACAATCCCGTATGCAGTTCCCTTTGTCCATCGGTATGTTATTTGCCAGAAATTCGATCGTCGGTATCTCCATACCTAGTTCAATCTCGTTACCGGCAAGTCTCTTTACTCGTTCTGTAATACAAGATCTCGTGGCTAACTCCTTAGTCACATTGCTTGCAAGCTTCTTGTGATGCTGTATTACCGAGTGGGCCCAGAGATACCGCTCCGTCATACGGAGTGACAAATCCCAGTCTCGATCCACGCCAACCCAATAGACACCCTCGGAGATACCTGTAGAGCACCTTTATAGTCACCCAGTTACGTTGTGACGTTTGATACTACAAGGCATTCCTCTGGTGTCCGGGAGTTGCATGATCTCATGGTCTTAGGAATAGATACTTGACATGGATAAAGTAGTAGCAATAAACTAGTACGATCAAATGTTATGCTTACGGTTGGGTCTTGTCCATCACATCATTCTCCTAATGATGTGATCCCCTTATCAGATGACAACTCATGTCTATGGCCAGGAAACCTTGAACATCTCTGATCAACGAGCTAGTCAACTGGAGGTTTACTAGGGACATGGTATTGTCTATGTATCCACACATGTATCTGAGTTTCCGATCAATACAATTATATCATGGATAATAAACGATTATCACAAACAAGGAAATATGATAATAACTAATTTATTAGTACCTCTAGGGCATATTTCCAACAGCCTGCTTGGGCATTGCATCTACAAGAAGCTTTTTCTTCTTGGAGGGAGGAGCTTGGCAGCTTGTTCCTCCTCCACCCCCTCCTCTACTGCATCCTCTAGATCCTCATACATAGAGGTGGGTCTGCCCATGACCTTAACAATCCTCTTTCTGGCTCTCTTCTTATCACCTGCCTTCTTAGGCTTAGAGCTCATAGGGGCATCAATGGTCATACTTGCCCTGGCACTCTCAGGCGCCCTGATAGAATCAACTTTGGCATAGACCTTCTTGAATGCCTTCTTCTTGGCTGAGGTAGCAGCAGCAGCAGTTGTGCTCTTGGCAGTATTGTCTTTCTTGGGTGGCTCCTCAGGCACAAAATCAACATCTTCTTCATCTGAGTTTAACCTCCTCCTTGTCCTGGTGGCAGCCTTGGGCAAGTCAGGTGAGCTGGGCACATCATCATAGGAAGATGAGCTACCCTCAGGACTAGTGCCTGAGCTCATGTCCACATTACCTTCCCTGAAGTTGTTCTGACTATCATCTGAGCCTGACATGCTGACCCTGTGAATAGAGCAAAGAAGAGTAGAAAGATTGAGCATCACAAAATGCAGAGATTTTTCAAAAGTTGAACAATGAAATTCTTAGTTTTAGCTTTCTGCAAAAAGGGATTTCGGTGTCACCGAGTCATAACTTTCGGTCCCACCGAGACTCACAGACCTCTTTACAGAAACTTGGCAGCAATTTCAGTTGCACCGAAAATTGCCACTCGTTTTCACCGAGACTGTCCTCAGTAGACCAAAACAAAATTAGTAGTGCGATTTTTCTGACTCGGTGTCACCGAGATTCGGTTTTGCGGACGGCTAGACCTAAAAATTTCTTGTTCGCTATTCTAATGGAATTTCTGGAGGATTGGGAAGATTGCAAACAGTGGCTTATCGATAAATCTACCCTAATGCGCAAGAATTAGATTGAGGAGCGCACGAGGGGGTCGGATTCTCACCCTAACTCGGTGAAGATCCGCTACGACGAGGACGGCGATGAAGATTCCGTCTACGGCGGCGAGTCCCAACGGCGGAGGTGCTCGGGGACGCAAAGGCGACGACCAGGGGGTTAGGAGCGGCAGATTAGGGTTGGGGAGGCCGAACGTTTGAAGAAGTATTTTCAAAGGTCGGGTCCGCCAGATTAAATACCCTTCACTGTCGGTGAAACCGATTCTGAATTATTGGTGTCATCGAGATTCTCAACTGTCAGGTGACAGGGAAACTCGGTGTAACCGAGAAGATGGAATCGGTGTTACCGAGGAAAAAACCTAGAGCAACTCAGTGATTCGGTGGAACCGAGTTTTTTGGATTGGTTTCACCGAGATGCACATGAGAGGTTTTGGAATGCAGCCCTTGTCGACACGGTACTCCGAGTGCTCCTCACACAGAGGGTTCGAGAAGTGCTTGTTCAAGTTTTGTGATGTAGCATGAATAGAATATGAGACGAGAAAGCATAGATAGCTAGAGAGGGGTCCTAGGAATTCTTGTACATCCAATTGGCAAAACAAAAACAAAGTCCAAATAGCAACAATTGGATGTCCTCGAATGAGAAAAGATATGCATACCAACATGCTCACACAATAAGATGTCCAATGAAATCATGGCAAACATGCAAAACCACTCTAGTATCTACCAAGAACTTTGGCGATGACGGAGTCATCTATATAGGAGTATATTGACTTAGGAGCAAAGTAAGAATACTTTATCATAGGTCATACTCATCGTTTAAGAACAAGTGGGATTACCACTTTTACATAAAGCATTTAATGTTGTCACATTCTTAAGAGATGCTTTAACTCAAGTCTTAGAGTAAAGCTCCCCCTTGATGTGACATCCCCCCATAAGAGGGATAAACTAACCTTGGGTTTGTCCTAGAAGACTTCATGTGGGTGATGTAGTGGTGGATGCTCAAAGTTGATGAAGAACATCTTGAGTTGGGAGCATCCTTGTTGTTTTCTTACTCTTCTCACCTACATGGGTTAGTCCCAAGCACAAGAGACAAATACAAGGGTATCTATGGACATGGAGTGCAAAGCATATAAGATGATGTCCATGGATTCATTAATTACTGTCAGGACCGGTTTTCCAGGATATTAATTTCCCAGCAAATGGTCCTTGTGCTCACCTGCCCCAGGATTACTGTTAGCTGATGAGGCACATTCTTGATACATAAATTCCAAGCAAAATTACAAAATATGAAGTACAAGACCATTATGGTCTATGAGTACAACAAAAGGTTTCTAGTGGTTGGTGGCGGAAGCGGTTCGGGGTCATCAGCGTCTATGGGACTCCATTTCCCACATGAACAACTGACCTGGATAACTCCTATCTTCTCGTGGCTGCTATCTTCGATGCCTAGGCTCCGGGGCTGTCAACATTTTGCTTCTCTCCAAGTAGGAAATCTGGCCAAGACAATAGCCAAGGACAAGCCAGTGAGTACTTTGAATGTACTCGCAAACATAATGAAAACAGGTATAACATAGCAGGTGGTATTCATGCACTGAAATAATCCACGATCACTTAATAAAATTCATGGTGCACGCAAGCAGGTCATTCATATTAAATATGACTAAGTAATTAGAGAATAAAAATAAATAAACCGATCGGGTGTCTGAAGCCACGCCTCGGAAGGATAATAATATAAAGCATGCCTCAGTCGGGCGTCTGAGCGACGCCACATAAAGGGCTTAAAAGAAAAATAAATAACATGCATGCCACAGTCGGGTGTCTGAGCGACGCCACATAAAGGGCTTAGAAGAAAAAAAAAATAGCATACATGCCGCAGTCGGGCGTCTGAGCGACGCCACATAAATGGCTTATAAAAAAATTAAATAACATACATGCCGCAGTCGGGCATCTGAGCGACGCCACATAAAGGGCTTATAAGGTAAATAAACACAAGCGTGCCACAGTCGGGCGTCTGAGCGACGCCACATCAAGGGCTTATAAAGTAATAATCATGATGAATATCCAGGAGGTAGAACCATCTCAGGGATACTCAATAATACAAATAATGTAAAAGGTTAGTCCACAATAATAATAATCATAATCATCATAAGTCATGATCAATATTCTGGTTTGAGAAGTTTTCCTCCGAAGTTCGACACTAAGACCGACACTTGACCCATCCCAGACTGTAGTGCTTAACCGCGGACACGGCTATTCGAATAGATGTAAACTCTGCAGAGGGTGTACTCTTTACCCACAAGTAACGGATTTCTTTAGTCATCTCGAGACTAATTCCGCTTATGGTCTTTAAGTTGAAAACACACCTGACCCGCACACACCAGCTTAACTTACCGATGCCTGGAATCACCCACGACACTCGTTAAGCAGAACTCTAAATGGGGAGGCTACAACCTGGATTAGCATGGGATCACAACATTTATACCGCGCGCAAAACAGGGGAGCAATCTCCTCGGTCCCAACCGGAAACACCCATGCCCCCGGACCAAGTGACATGCCTACCAGGGGCCACTGGTATCTTTCACTATGGCCTCTCTGTACGGTGAGTGCTAAGAAAGGGGTTGACAACTTACTGAACCGTACCCTACCTGCGGCATAGACAAGTGGTAGTACGAAGCAAGTATGGGGGTTACTGGCACAAGACTCGATCTACGGTCGACTCAGGAGGTTATGTGTTCTCTGCATGATTAGCACAACAAATATATTCCACACCATCAGACATAATCACCACTCATCATTCCTCACCACGCCATACCAATCATTCTCGTCCCAACGAAATATCAGTATCAAGCTCGTGTCTACCCGAGACAGAGGCTTCTCCGGATTCCTTCCGGTAGGCATGAAAGGCACAAGAGGGTGAATACTGTCACAAGCATTTTAATTCTAACAACAAGGAATTTCCATCATGCACTCAAGAGCATGATCACAACATCACATGAAATAATGCATGCTTCAAGTCAACTCGGTGTTGTAGTCACATCAAACAACACGCAACAAATATTATACCAGGGTTCAGAATGCTTGCCTTCAATGTGTAGGTAGGTGATGAGCACTCCAAAAACTTTTGAAAGTTTTTTCCCCCTCCAAATTCCTATTTGAAAATATTCTAATTAACACACAATTTAAAAACAGTACAAAAAAAAGTTGTTTGGAATTTTTTTTCAAATAAATATGAAAATAAACTAGGTGAAATTTGAGACAGGTGGGAAAAAGAATCAATTCAATTGGATTTTTATTTTAAAAGTTAGAGCCAGTCAAAGTCTGGTCAAATTCTGATTTAAAATAAAACAGATAAAAGAAAACGTTTCAGACTGAATTACGCTTTTGAGAAAGGGAAGACGTACTTCAGAAAGGCGCTTCCACTTATCCTACGCGCGCGTGACTCGGGGTCACGGACAGTGGGTCCATTGGGCCCACTGGTCAGGTTTGACCAGTCGCCCGCGTCTCCCTCCTCCTTTGGCCGAGCGGAGGCGGAGCTCCGGCGATTGCCGCCGACGAACGGCGGTTCCCCACGGGATTCCGAGGGCGGGGATGGATCAATGGCTCTAGGGCGATCCTCCTGGTGGTCGCCAGGGGTACGGAGGCCGACAGAGTTGCCGGTGACGGGGTCTCTGGCGGACGGCGGCGTCGGGCAACAGAGGGAAATCACGCTCGGTTGGTCCCGGAACAAATTGGATGCGGGAACATCATCGCGGGAGCATGGTGAACTAACGGCGAAGCTACTGGCTCGGGGGAGGTGTTGGCTTGCTCGAATTTGACCGATCCGAGGCGGCGGGTGGCTTGGCCGAAGACGGGGAAGACGGGCTCCTCCGGTCGTTTGGCTGCCTCGGGGTTCAAATGGGGGTGGCTTGGGGTGGCTTGAGTGTCCTAGAGCTCGTGAGGGGTCCTTTTTATAGCGCCGGAAGGTTGGTTCCGCGGGCTCTGAATATAAGAACGGTGGCGGCTATGGCGGTTCGTCGCTGCTGTTGCTGGGGGCGACGTGGCGGGGATCTGAGGCATGCCAGGGACTAGAGGACGAGCGGGGGCTGCAGAAGGGGGCAGCTGGCGCCTGGGGAGTGGCCGGACGGCGCCGACCACGGCAGGTTCTGCTGGCTGCGGCAGTGGCGGCTTGCGGGCGTGGCGAGGGCGCAGCAGTGCTTGTGGGGGAGGCTGGTCGGGGCTTCTGGCGTGACGCGGTGAGCGGATGATGATCAAGACGAGCTCGGGGAGAGCTATCCAGGGACGTGTCGGCTCGGGCGCGAGCACGTGCAAAACGCACGCTCTGCTCGCGCTCCGGGCATGCCCGCTGCCTGTTCGACGGAATGCCAGAGTGGCTAAAAGTGCTTTGATGATTATGCAACTTAACAGGTTCATCAGTGAGTGTGGCTTAGGTCTATTGGACAAGTTGGTTTTGCCAGAGGAGCAAGTTCACAATGCAAATATAGAACCATGCCAAATCTGGACATGCACTACAGGTGCTCAACAAAATGTCATGGGCATCTAAGGATCTGTTCTGGCCACCAAAATTTCTAGGTTGAGGTCTCCTTAGATGCACACTAGTATGGCAGGATTAGTTTGGCAAAAGCAAAAACTTGTTAGTGCAAGTTTTGCAAAACTCTGTTTCTGGACAGAAACTATGTGGCATTATTTCATGAGCATAAAATAAACTAATGTGGTTGTTCTCCTGTATTTAAGGGTTTGGTAAGGTGGACTACAAGCAGGAAAAATTTCATGGGCAATAGGGCAACATAAATTGGGTTTGCAGTACAAATCACCAAGCTGGACCAGAATACAAATGTGGATGGTTTGCTCAATTTTTACAAAACACATGGTTGGGTTTTTGCATGAAGGTGATCCAGGGATATCACATGTCATCTACAAATTTTTGTAGAATTTTTATATGAAGTTATCAAATGGTTGTAGTGCAAAAGAGGCTCTTAAAAGATTGAAATGCCATTTTAAAAGAGATAAAGTTTTAGCAAAATAATATAAAAATGCTTTCACTGATCATATCAAATAAAATGAAATGTTCTTGAGTAGGCACTCAAGTCCAACAATATTTTTGAAGAGTTTCTACCTGGAGGGAAAATTCCACATTTCAGAAGAAAGGAGGGGTTCTAAGTTCAACAGAAGATCTAGGAAAATAGGAGTTTAAATTACCTGGCAAAATCTTAATTAATAAAACATGATTAAATTTTTGGGTTGTTACAAGGAAAGTATGCTTCTGCTCCCGAGCTCAAATGAGCTCGGACGAACAGTAAATTCGAAAAAATTTGAAAACTAGGTCAAAAAATTCCGATTTTTTTTGTGAGAAACTTTAACAAATGTTTTAAGTGCCTGCAAAATTTCATCATGAAAACACATTTGTGGAAGTGGCAGCAAAAAAAACAATATCATTACTTTAAAATGCTTTTGAAACAATCATTTTTGAAACATCGATTTTGTTTTTTTTTTCTGCGGCTTCCACAAATATGTTTTCATGATGAAATTTTGCAGGCACTTAAAACATTTGTTAAAGTTTCTCACAAAAAAAATTCGGAATTTTTGGACCTATTTTTCAATTTTTTTTGAATTTACTGTTCACCCGAGCTCATTTGAGCTCGGGCTCAGAATAGCTGCGTCCGTGTTACAATTACCTTGTCCCTTGCTTACCTTTGAGGGAATGTGTGACTCCTTGAACTATTGCATATTGTTGGAGTTGATTGCAAATAGTCCTTTGCCAAGAATGAATGTGAGTGAATTTCATTGGTGGAGTCACCCCTCAAGAACTTCTCTAGTTCTTCTTTTTGGGGATCCACATCAAGTTGATGGGAATCCTTGGAGTTGAGGTAGCACTAGTTGAAGTAGAACTTGGAGTGGCCTTGGGAACCCACTTCACCATGGCTAGGGATTCATCTTCAAATGCGTCAATGTCATCATGAAGCTTGCCCTTGCCCTGGTGGTCTTGTGGAGGAAGGTCATCTTGAGAGCTTGTTCCCTTGGGAGGAGTAGGTTCATACTTCTCTCTTTGAGGAACAAACTTGGGCTTGGGGTATTGACCTTCTTGCCATTCGACTCCATTGGCATTGAGGTAGCCAATCCCTCGGTTCTTTCAGTATCCTTGATGTCTACCACGCAAATTTATTCTTGTAGACTATTGTTGGGGCTCCAAGCGCAGAGTTTTGTAGGACAATAGCAATTTTCCTTCAAGTGGATGACCTAAGGTTTATCAATCCGTGGGAGGTGTAGGATGAAGATGGTCTCTCTCAAACAACCCTGCAATCAAATACAAGAAATCTCTTGTGCACCCAACACACCCAATACAATGGCAAATTGTATAGGTGCACTAGTTCGGCGAAGAGATGGTGATAAAAGTGCAATATGGATGGTAGATATATGTTTTTGAAATCTGAAAATATAAAAACAGCAAGGTAGCAAGTAACAAAAGTGAGCACAAACGGTATTGCAATGCTCGAAAACAAGGCCTAGGGTCCGTACTTTCGCTAGTGCAATCTCTCAACAATGCTAATATAATTGGATCACATAACCATCCCTCAACGTGCAACGAAGAATCACTCCAAAGTTCTTATCTAGCGGAGAACATAAGAAGAAATTGTTTGTTGGGTACGAAACCATTTCAAGTTATCCTTTCTGATTGATCTATTCAAGAGTTCGTACTAAGATAACAAAGTTTTCCTTTCCGTTCGATCTATCTAAGAGTTCGTACTAGAATAACACCATAGGATACGCATCAACCAACTCTAATGTCACCTAGATACTCCAATGTCACCACAAGTATCCATGAGTTAATTATACGATACACATCAAACAATTTCAGATTCATAATACTCAATCCACACAAAGAACCTCAAAGAGTGCCCCAAGATTTCTATCGGAGAAAGTAGGACAAGAACGTGTATCAACCCCTATGAATAGATTACCCCAATGTCACCGCGGGAATCCGCAAGTTGAGTACCAAAACATATATCAAGTGAATCAATAGAACACCCCATTGTCACCACAGGTATCCACATGCAAGACATATATCAAGTGTTCTCAAATCCAATATTCAATCCAGTAACGAAATCTCAAAGGGAAAACTCAATTCATCACAACAAGATAGAAAGGGAATAACATCATGTGATCCGACTATATTAACAAAGCCCATGATACATCAAGATCGTGACATCTCAAGAACACGAGAGAGAGAGAGAGAGAGAGAGAGATTGAACACATAGCTACAGGTACATACCCTCAGCCCCGTGGGTGGACTACTCCCTCCTCGTCATGGCCTCCTCCGGGATGATGAAGATGGCCACCGGAGATGGGTTCCCCTCTCCGGCAGGGTACTGTTTTCTCTCCAGTTTGGTTTTTCATCGATACGGAGGCTTTGCGGCGGCGGAACTTCTCGTCTAGGGTTATTTCTGATGGTTTCTATATTTATAGGAATTTTTGGCGTTGGTTTCACGCGAAGGTGGGCCACGAGGTGAGGAGCACCCACCAGACCACGGGTAGGGGGTCTGGCGCGGCCTGGTGTGTGGTGCCCACCTCGTGGCTCTTCTGGTCCTCCCACGAAGCATCTAGTGCCTCTTTTGTTCCAAAAAAAATCATCAAAAAGTTTCGGGCGATTCCAAGAACCTTCATTTTCTGCACAAAAACAACACCATGGTAGTTATGCTGAAAACCGCGTCAGTCCGGGTTAGTTCTAAATAAATCATATAAAGTGCATCAAAACCATATAAAAGTATTGTAAACATAGGTGAATATGGCATGAATACTTCGTAAATTATCGATACGTTGGAGACGTATCAGCATCCCCAAGCTTAATTCCTACTCGTCCTCGAGTAGGTAAATGATAAAAGAAATAATTTATGAAGTGTGAATGCTAGCATAGTGCATAAGTTTGATCAATGATAATTTCAACCACTTTTCCTAGCATCATAACAGCAACTTTTTCTCATAAAACTCATCATGATAAAGTAGCAACCAATTCATATGTTATGGTTCAAACAATGAATTCTCTTGAAACTTAACAACCTATGTTCTTAGTCACCAAACAATTGCAATTCAACTTATTCTCAACAAAGTCTAGGTAAGAGCTCCACATACTCAATCATCATATAGTCTTCTATGATTGCTAGTACTCAAAGCATATTTTTAGAACAAATGGCATCCATCGAACACAGAGAAAGATATGGGCTTAAAGTTTCGCCTCCCAACATACTTATCATAAAGATAATTGTCAACAATAATGAATCATGATCAAATATATTTGACTGGATATATGTGTTTGGATCTTTCCCCACCACATGATGCTTGCCAACAAATAGATTGAGGTTGGAATAAGAAGTTGACTCAACATGAAAAGTAAATAACATGAAAGTAAATAGATTGTCCCTTCGCAGAGGGAAGCAGGGATTTGCATATGTGCCAGAGCTCAATGTTTAAAAGAGAGATAAATATAATTTTGGGAGGTGCACCCTTCCTGTCAACGTTACGACCAAGAGTTATCAATATATTCCATGTTGAACACATTAGCGGCGGTTCCCAAGCGGTAAAAGTAAAGGTTTACTCCCCCTCCACCAACAAACACACTCCACGGCTAGCCGAATCTACGGGTACCGTCCATACCAACAACATTCCTGGGGGAGTTTTGTTTAATTATTTGCATTTTTTTATTTCGGGACTGGGAATCCCTATTACCGCCCCTCTCGTGCAAGGACGAGTGAATAAACACTCATCATGAGAATAACCCTCTTAACATGGAAGATATTGACCGCCCCTGTCACTCCATGAGCGGTCCAGGCACACAAAACAGGTGTTCGTTTGAAATTTTAGAGGTGGCACATGCAAATTTACTTGGAATGGCAGTGAAATACCATATATAGGTAGATATAGTGGACTCTCATGGCAAGAAACTGGGTTTAAGGGTTTGGATGCACAAGTAGTATCTCTACTTAGTACGAAGTTTTGGCTAGCAAAAGGTTCTAAACAAGCACCACATGTTAGAGGATCCATAACAATATAACTTCTATGCAAATATACCCAACCATAACTCATTACGTTGTCTTCCTTGTCCAACTTCAACTAATTTGCTCAAGTTTGAAAATAATTAATGGGTATTCACAATCATAGAAGATGTCCAAGATAATATATTTGTATGTGAAAGTTCTCTTCCTTATACTAATCATTCACGAATTGCTTGTATGACCAATATTGTGATTGTAAAACTTCAATAGATTTTACTTTATAAACCAAATGTGCAGCTACTACTAAGCATAAAGCACAATGACAATTTCAGATTTATGATATTCATTCATTCATGATTTACTCTTAGGATATAAGTGAAGATCAATGAGTAGGTAAACAAGCAAGTAGCTATGTGAGGACTCCCTCTCAATAAAGATTTTCAGATCTGTGTATTTTATTTAAACAGCGGGCAAAAGAAAAATAGCACTCCAAGAATAGCACATATCATGTGGACAAATAAAAATTTAGGCTCAACATAGGCTAACCGATAATTGCTGATGAAGAGAGGTGGGATGCGTAGCATCCCCAAGCTTAGATGCTTGAGACTTCTTGAAATATTTACTTGGGGTGCCTTGGGCATCCCCAAGCTTGAGCTTTTGTATCTCTTTCAATCTTCTCATATCATGGTTTCACCTATTCTCAAAAACTTCATCCACACAAAACTCGAAAAGAACTCGTGAGATAGGTTAGTACACATAAGAATAAATCAACACTTAATGTACTGCAAAGACAAGTTGCATAATAATTTCCAAACATCATCTACTGTTTACTATCGTTTCCATAATTTATATCTACCAATATAGGCTATGGAAACTATAGGATAAGTAGATAACAAAACTATGACAGCAATCTGTCCAAACAGAACAGTCTGTAGCAATTTATGAAAACAGTGTACTTCTGTAACTCAAAAAATTATGAAAAATTAGTAAATGCTAAAAAATGTATATGAAAATACTGTGTAAAAATTTCAGAAACTTTCCACGTTCCAGTAAAATATGAAAATTCAAACACTACAGAGAAAGTTTCTGTTTTTACACAGCACACATCAAACATGCAATTCAAGCATCCTAAAGGCAATTCCTGGAACTTTTTATTGAAAAATAAGATTATAAATAACACCTAACAGAAAATAACAAAATAAAATGATGCTCCAAGCAAAACACATATTATGTGACGAATAAAAATATAGCTCTAAGTAAGATATACCGATAATGTTGAAGACGAAAGAGGGGATGCCTTCCGGGGCATCCCCAAGCTTAAGAGCTTGAATCTTCCTTCGATACTACCTTGGGGGTGCCTTGGGCATCCCCAAGCTTGGGTTCTTGTCACTCCTTATTCTCCTCATATCGGTGTCTCACCCAAAACTTGAAAAGTTCAATCACACAAAACTTAACGGAACTTCGTGAAATGGGTTAGTATAATAAATGAAGATCATTCTCTTAGGAACTGTCAAGACAAGGTTAATAATTGTTCTCACATAATACCTACTGTATTCTACCATTCACATAATTTATATCACTGAATATAAGCTATGGGAACGCTAAAACAAGCAAACTATGCATGCAAAACAGAATCTGTCAAAAACAGAACAGTCTGTGAAGATCTGTAGTATAACCATACTTCCGTATCTCTAAAAATTCTGAAAAATTAGAAAAACCTTAATAATTTGTATATAGACACTGTGTAAAAATTTCATATCATTATCACGATCCATTAAAAAATGAAAATTCCTGTACTGGAGTCAAAAGTTTCTGTTTTGGTTCAGCATCAATTCTACTCATCTTGTGAGTAATCCCAAAGGCTTTACTTGGCACTTTATTGAAATAAAAGGAACAAAACATGATTAATACAGTAGCTTAATCATTTGAACATATAAAAACAGAAAGTAAAAGTGTTGGATTGTCTCCCAACAAGCGCTTATCTTTAACGCCTTTTAGCTAGGCATGATGATTTCAATGATGCTCATATAGGAATAGTATTTGAAACATGCAAGGGAGCATCATGAATCTCATGACAAGCACATTTAAGTCTAAACCACTTCCTATGCATAGGGAATTTGTGAGCAAACAATTTATGGGAGCAAGAATCAACTAGCATAGGAAGGCAAAACAAGCATAACTTCAAAACTTTGAACACATAGAGAGGAAACTTGATATTTTTGCAATTCCTACAAGCATATGTTCCTCCCTCATAATAAATTTCAGTAGCATCATAAAGGAATTACACAATATAACTATCACATAAAGCATTCTTTTCATGATGCACAAGCATAGAATTTTCATTACTCTCCACATAAGCAAATTCCTTTTCATCCATGGTAGTGGGAGCAAACTCAACAAAATAACTATCATGAGACACTTGATTGACATAACCACATTCAATATTAAAATCATGATGACAAGTTTCATGGTTACCATCACTCTTTATAGCATACATGTCATCATCATAATCATCATCTATAGGAGGTATGCCATCATCATAACAAATTTGCTCATCAAAACTTGGGGGACTAAAAATATCATCTTCATCAAACATAGCATCCCCAAGCTTGTTGCTTTGCATATCACTAACATCATGGATATTCAAAGAATTCATACTAGCAACATTGCAATCATGCTCATCATTGAAGGAATTCTCATTAAGTATTTTCGTAATTTCTTCCTCTACCAATTGAGCACAATTTTCGGAATCCTTACTTTCACGAAAGACATTATAAAGACGAAACAAATGATGCAACCTAAACTCCATTTTTTTTGTAGTTTTCTTTTATAAAACCAAACTAGTGATAAACAAGAAACTAAAAGATTTAATTGCAAGATCTAAATATATACCCTCAAGCACTCACCTCCCCGGCAACGGCGCCAGAAAAGAGCTTCATGTCTACTACGCAACTTTATTCTTGTAGACTCTTTTTGGGGCTCCAAGCGCAGAGTTTTGTAGGACAGTAGCAATTTTCCCTCAAGTGGATGACCTAAGGTTTATCAATCCGTGGGAGGTGTAGGATGAAGATGGTCTCTCTCAAACAACCCTGCAATCAAATACAATAAATCTCTTGTGTCCCCAACACACCCAATACAATGGCAAATTGTATAGGTGCACTAGTTCGGCGAAGAGATGGTGATAAAAGTGCAATATGGATGGTAGATATATGTTTTTGAAATCTGAAAATATAAAAACAGCAAGGTAGCAAGTAACAAAAGTGAGCACAAACGGTATTGCAATGCTTGAAAACAAGGCCTAGGGTCCGTACTTTCGCTAGTGCAATCTCTCAACAATGCTAATATAATTGGATCACATAACCATCCCTCAACGTGCAACGAAGAATCACTCCAAAGTTCTTATCTAGCGGAGACCATAAGAAGAAATTGTTTGTAGGGTACGAAACCACCTTAAAGCTATACTTTGCGATCGATCTATTCAAGAGTTCGTACTAAGATAACAAAGTTATCCTTTCCGTTCGATCTATCTAAAAGTTCGTACTAGAATAACACCATATGATACACATCAACCAACTCTAATGTCACCTAGATACTCCAATGTCACCACAAGTATCAACCAACTCTTCTCAAAGCGTAGCTTCTCATGAGTTCTTACAAGCTCTCTATGATCTTTTAGAGTGGATTCATGAGCTAACTTAAGAGTGTTTAAATCTTTAGTTAGACGCTCAATCTCCTTCTTATCATCATCATTCGATTTATCTTGGTTAGCATGGAAATCGTCAAGTTCATTTTGGCTAACATCACTAGTTTTATCAAAGAGCAAGTCATCATCTCCTAGTAAATAATCCTCATCACTATTAAAGTCAAGGTACTCGGGGTGTGATACCTTTGGGCCTTTAGACATGAAGCAACTTCCACTCCCTTCATTTGGTGAATCAAATATGTCATAGGAGTTGGAGGTTACAAGTGCAAGTCCGGCAACACCTTCATCTTGACTATAGTCGGAGTCGGAGTGATAGCTTCTCTCGGATTGGTTGTCGGATTCGGAGCCGGAAACCCATTCACCAACATGAGTTTGATGTCTTCTTCTTGTGTAGCTCTTGGTGTACTTGTCCTTCTTCTCCTAGTCTTTACTTCTCCGGGAGGGTCTTCGTTCATAACGATCTTCTCTACTCCTTCTCTCTCTTCGAGGTGATTCATCTCTTGAGCTTCTTCTTCAACGTGACTCTTCTCTTCTTTTGTGGGGGGGGGGGGGGGCGTGCACTCTTGGAATAGTGTCCGGGCCTTCCACAATTGTAGCAGTTTCGATCACGACTAGATGAGCGCTTTTCTTTGTATCTTGAGTTGGAGTTTCTCTCTTTGCCTCTACTCTTGTAGAACTTATTGAATTTCTTGACCATGAGGCTTATATCTTCATTGGTTACAAGGTTGTCACTTGAAGTGGCGGGAGTGTCATTTGTAGCTTTGTAAGCACCGCTTGACTTAGTGTGAAATTCTTCTTTGTCTTTGAGTGACATCTCATGAGCAACAATCCTTCCAATTACTTCCGTAGGCTTGAGATCTTTGTAGTTTGGCATCATTTGGATCAACGTGCACACGGTGTCATACTTCCCATCCAAGGCTCTAAGAATCTTCTTGATGATGAATTTGTCGGTCATTTCTTCGCTTCCTAAGACGGCAATCTCATTTGTGATGAGAGCAAGCCCAGAGTACATTTCCGCAACTCCTTCACCATCCTTCATCTTGAACTTGTCAAGTTAGCTTTGAAGCACATCCAACTTAGATTCCCTAACGAACTCGGTACCTTCATGCATGTCAACCAAAGTATCCCAAATCTCTTTTGCATTCTCAAGATGGCTGATTTTGTTGGACTCTTCGGGGCATAGGCAGTTGAAAAGAATGTCACATGCTTGAGCATTGTATCGCAACATCTTCAATTCTTCCGCAGTCGCTTCACGATCCGGTTCCTTTCCATCCCCAAAGAATTCACCTTGCAAGCCAACACGAACAACATCCCATACGGCGGGGTTATGACCAATAATATGCATTTTAATTTTATGTTTCCAACTAGCAAAGTTTGTACCATCAAAATATGGACCTCTATGATGATAGTTTCCCTCACTAGATGCCATACTATTCTTGGTTGTGAGACCAATGCAATGGAGACCAATGCTCTGATACAACTTGTAGGGATCGAAAGTAGGTCTAGAGGGAGGGGGGTGATTAGACTACATGACCAATTAAAAACCTAAACTTTTCACAAGTTAATTGGTTGGCAGATTTTTGCAATTCTAGCATATCAAGTACATCCAACACATGCATGTCTACGAGTATTGCAGCGGAAAGTAAAGACAAGCATATGTAAGGGGATAGGGGTTGGAAGATCAAATGCAATTTGTAGACACAAAGATTTTTCCCGTGGTTCCGATAGGTGGTGCTATCGTATGTCCACGTTTATGGAGTCTTCAACCCACGGAGGGTAACGGTCGCGAGAGTCCACGGAAGGCTCCACCCATAAGGATCCACGAAGTAGCAACCTCAACTATTCCATATGGCTTCCGTCCACGAAGGACTAGCCTCACTATGGGTAGATCTTCACGAAGTAGGTGATCTCCTTGCCCTTACAAACTTCTTGGTTCAACTCCACAACACGAAGTAGGAGGCTCCCTAGCGACACCTAACCAATCTAGGAGGCACCACCCTCCAAAAGGTAATAGGCTCGATAGTAACGATGAACTCCTTGCTCTTGTGTTTCAAATGATAGTCTCCTCAACACACAATCACTCTCTCACAGATTTGGCTTGGGTGGAAGAGATTGATTGGATGGAAAGCAACTTGGGGAGGCTAGAAATCAAGATCCATATGGTTGGAGTGGATGATTTTGACCTCAACACAAGGGTAGGTGGTTCTCTCTCAGAAAACTGGATGGGGCAAGTGTGGAATAGTTCTGAGTGCTTCTCTTGCGAGTGGGATGTGGTGGAGGGGTATATATAGGCATCTCCAAAAATCCAACCGTTACACCATTATTGCGCAACTTGGTGAAACAGAAGTGAAACTCGGTCGTACCGATTTGTTCAAAATGTGGCAACTTTAGGAATGTCGGTGATACCGATATATGATTCTCGGTGGTACCGATGTGAGTGGCCGAGGGTAGTTTCCAAACTGGGTGAGACCGATTCACAATTTTTGGAAATTCCGATTCTTGTGAAACAACTAACAGAAAGTTGGTCACTGGAACTCGGTTGCACCTAAGCAAAACTTGGTAGTACCGAGAAGGGTTTGTGGCTAGGGTTTCTATCTAGGGTTTGAACTCGGTGTAGCCGATATGGAAGTTGGTGACACCGATTTTGAGTGGAAGGGTTTTAGACAGAATCTTTGTTTGAGAGCTTATGAGTGTATTTGGCGACTAACACTTCATCACTTTGAGCATTTCATTCACCATTATTACCTCACCCCCTTTTGATAGTATTGGCTTTCCTATGGACTCAAAGTGATTTCTCACAAAGTAAAATGTAGAGTCTTCATGCTTGTAGCTTTGCCAATCCTATTCCTTGTATCTTGGGGTCTCCTCACAATCCTTTGCCAAGCCATCATTGAACTTTTTCCTGAGATATACTTAGTGGAAAACATTAGTCCAATGAAGTATATGTTGTTATTAATTACCAAAACCACCTAGGGAGAAGTTGTGCTTTCATCTCCATGCCCACGCCAGGTAGACGGGCAAGTGCAGAAGTTCTTGCGCCCGCGGAGGCTCCGACACCTCCCCCCTCCGCCTCCACATCTAGTTCAACGAACAGTGCCTCCTGCCTGTTCTTGCAAAATAAACTGCCAGTTTGCCTCGACATAGGTTTCATCTTGGATGGTCTCAAGGATGGTGGTCTACTCTGCCATATCCATCGCTTGGGAGGCCTCGTACTCTACCATCGTGTCCGCCATTACGAAGCCCGCAGGCGGCAACACCTCCTTCTCCTTCACGGGCTCCGCTTCTGATAGCTGCTTCCCCTCCTCCTCCTCCTCCCACGACCGCTGCTCCTCCTCCTGATCCTCCTCCTCATCATTATCATCCTTCAACGGCTCGGCGAATCTGGAGGAAGACCGATGCCAAAACGAGCAACCTGCCTCGCCTGAAGCTGCTCCATCAGCTGCACACTCCGCTCCGAAGTGAGCATGGCATAGGTGCTGATGCGGCATCTCTGCATAGCAAGTGGCGAGAGGAAGTGGAAGTGCCCGCAGTAGAGAGGATAAACGGGAAGAAATGTGGCGGGCTAGGGTTCTGTTGTAGCTGTCTGGCTTAAATAGTGGGCTTGCTCCCTCGGGCAGCTCGTCGGAGCGGCGCCATGTGGCGCGGGAGCGGAGGAGGCACCCGTCGGACTAGGGTTTCTCCGCGTCCCCCCGTGGGCCCTATCCATTAGTCCTATGTGACGGGCGTGCCTGGGCGCTTTCGGGCCTCCCGATATCAGCCCCAGATATGGGCTGGATATGGGGAGTGTCGATTAGTCTGGGCGTTTAGCCCGACTATGGGGAGCCCATTTGGGTGGCCAAAACTTTTCCCGACACTAACCGGGTGGCCTGTTCGGGCGTTTGGCGTGGGTATGGGAGGTCCGGTTGTAGATCCTTTAAGGAGTGACGCCTGGAGCGAGGCGGTAGTTGGCTAGTCTAGTAACCACATGGTCCCACCACGTTTATGTCATGCCGACATCATGCATGTTTTTTCTTTCTTACTTTTCTTTATATTTGTAGGAATACTAATAAATATATTATGAAAAAACATATGTCCGTGTTACTATTTTTGTCGCAAATACATATGTTTCATGTACTTGTCATTTGAATTTGCAAGGAGATGCATTTATGCTAGTAATATTCTTTTATATTCTTGAAATGGCATGAGTTGTTGTATGTTTTGGCCTAGGCATACATAATCCAGGATCTTAATTAAAGTTCTTCCCTATATTCTTGAAATGTTTTGTTGTTGTATGTTTCGTGTAAGATATTATAATGGCTCTTACGTTTTCTCTTACTGTAATAGGCAACATGGTCCACTATCGCTATTGTTTTACAAACCCTGTTTATTATAGTTTCATTTGAGTATGTTTTACTTGCACCAGTCTGAACTTACATGGACGAACTCTGCTTTTAGTCCAATATCCAATTGTTTTGACTGATTTGACCATGTGATGTGATCTAATGGATATTCTTTTGGCTTAGATGGAGGAACCCACTCCCAAGGCCCGTTATGATGTACTAATTGTCAAGGAAGTCTCTTCATACCTGAAGAAGGTTGGTTACAACCCTTGCAACGTTCCCTTCGTCCCCATCTCTGGGTTTGAGGGTGACAACATGATTGAGAGGCGCTTGACTAGATCAATGAGTCCAGGAGGCCCTCACACAAGCCTCTGCATCTTCCCCTTCGGAGCGTGTATAAGATTGGTGGTATTGGAACTATGCCTGCTGATCGTGTTGAGACTGGAGTCATCAAGCGTGTAGTTAAGGGACGATGAAATTGTATTTTCTATGATATTTGTTCACTACTAGGGAAAAGCCTAGCAGTAGCGCGGGTTAAAGGCCTATCAGTAGCGCAGGTACGCATGCTACTGCAACGGCGCCACAACTAACCTATAGCAGTAGTGTGGGTCCACCAACACTACTGGTAAGTATAGTAGCAGTAGCGCATTTCAGAGCCCGCGCTACTGATAACTATTAGTAGCGCCTCTATCTAACCCGCACCACTACTAATTGCGCTGGTTTCTTTTTTTATATTTACATTGTATTTACACACGGTCATACATAGTAATATACAACATTAATAATAATTTTGCAAGAAACAATATTTAGATTAAAGTGGATGGATGCAAGTGATCAAGTTGAATTAGAGGAAAATATGATGTTACGAATCATAACATCATATTTTCCTCTTTTTCAACTTGGTCACTTGCATCGATCCACTTTAATCAAATATATGTCATATAACTTATCATCCTTTTAATCATCTAACAACTCATCATCATCTTAATCATACCAAGTTAAAATGTCATAAAACAGAAAAACGCCATAATAATCATCATCCTAATCGATCATGCCAAGTTAATATAAACCAGAAAAACTTCTCTCTCATAGGACCTAGTCCTCCCTCCTAGGTAAAATGTCATAAAACAGAATAACACCTATGTCTCCATGATGAAGCAAAGAGATCGAACAGTCTTCAACTTGTGGCTTGCGATCCTTCTTTATTTCTCCCCATGCTTCAATTTGGATCCGCCCTTATGGTTTGCGCTCAGTCGAGTATGGAAAAGCAAACTGGACCCTCGTAGGGCTTTTAATTGTCATATTACCTTTGCCATGCATCAATAGAGGCACAACACCATTTGGCAGTTTCTGTTGAAGAACATAATAGTAGCCTAGTTAGCAATGTAATCAACACCATTTACACAATAGTAGTGTACTTAATTAGCAACTCTTACCAAGATATTTGCACGAATATCATCAGCCCTCAACCTATGCACTAGTGCCATGTATAATGTATAATTTGGGCCAGGTCCCATATTAAACATGTTGTCCCTAGCAGACAGGACACCGTTAACAAAGGTGACAAGAACATCCTTCTCCTCCCAAGTTAGATGTGGTCCATAAGTGTAGTGTGTTGTGTCAACTATTTTCCGTGTTTCACTCAAAGAAAGGAAATAAGATGTAAATTATAAATTAAAAAATTTATTATGGATGAACACCGATTATTTTTATATATACAATGCAAATTACATGACAAATATGGTTGAAAAACTCACATGGAGGTAAAACTGGAAGCATATCGACATCCACCCAAATGTCGATATTACCTTCAATATGAACTTCAGGACGAAGATCGAAGGTTATTTCCATATCCTCTTGAAATCCATATGTCTTGGCTAGAGCTTCCCAATTTGAGCACCCTAATCCTGTGTGATTAACTGCATTCATTACTTTGACCAAAAATGTGTGACCAGGTTTTGTCCTCATGTTAGCTCTCCTCGTCTCCATATTCTCATGGTCTTCGAAACCGAGCCTCTCCAAGACATACCGTCTTGTATGACAGGGGATGAACTAGTCGAATTGTATAAAACAGAAATCGCGTTGAAGCAAAGAAACAAAAGTCATGATTAATTACGAAAAAACACTTGTCGTTGCATCCCGTAGCAACATCGAAGGTCTCGTCAAGCTTGATGGTGAAGAACCTGCCGTCTCGCAGGTGATGCCTGTCGCAAAGACCCTGATCTTCATCGCAGAGTTCACACTCAGGGATCCTATCATCGTCAGACATGTCCTGTGTTCATGATTCAAAAATTACGGCATGACCATTGCTAAAGTAAGACATATTGAGCGCCTAAAATTTGCCGGAACGGAAATAAATCAACATTCCGGCAAAACATAGGCACTAGGAGGTGTTCCTTGCAATAACATACACACATGACCAAATAGACCTAATTCAATATCGGTTGACTTTCGGTCTGTCGAGGCTTTCCTTAAAAAACTCTCATATATAGTTGGTGGTGTATGTTGGTGGACACTCTCTCACACTAATAGTTCGACCTCCGGTGATGGTCGCACCTCTTCTTCTCTCCTTGCGCATTATACCGAGGTATATATCGCAAGAAGAGAGGAAGAGGAAGCGACCCCCACGACAACAGTCGGGATTCCTCCATCAAGAACACACATGAAAGTCACAAGGAGCAACGACAGACCGAAAGTACCTAATTTTTTATCTTAAAATTTCTGAAATTTCTATATCAATTTATAATGAAACTTCCTAAATTCAATCTCAATTTATAATAAAACTTCTTAAAACTTCATGTCTTAAAACTTCTTATCTAAAAATTTATAATGAAACTTCTTAAAACTTCTTATCTTAAAACTTCTTTTATAAAACTTTATATCTCAATTTATAATGAAACTTCTGAAATTCAATCTCAATTTATAATAACACTTCTTAAAACTTCTTATCTAAAAATTTATATCTCAATTTATAATGAAACTTCTGAAATTCTTATCCCATTAACTGAAACTAAAATCACTACATGTTCTAGTGCATCTCCCATCTTCAAGTCCTCTACTACATTAACTGAAACCAGCAACCTATCTATCCATCCTAAAATTGTTCTACTACATCACTACATGGCCAAATGGTACAACCGGCCCTCCCCTTGCGCTCCTCCTCGCGTGTCACCGAGGAGAGTGGGAGAGGGATGGATGGAGAGGGTGGGAGGGAGAAAGGGATGGGGAGGAGGGAGGGAGGGAGAGGGTGGGAGGGAGACATACCGCGGGCGGGCGGGGCGACAGCGGCAGCAGCGGGCGGAGGGAATGCGGGCCGGCGACGGCGGCAGCGGGCGGGGCCGTATAGAGAGGGAGAGAGTGGGAGAGAGGAGAGTGAGCCCGTGCAACCGAGCCGGAGAAGATAAGGTAGTATTAGCAGTAGCGCGGTTTACCAGCACGCGCGACGACTAAGATAGTAGGAGTTGCGCGCTTCCCCGGGCCGCGCTGCTATTCTCATAAGCCTGGGAACTAAGTTGTGGTTCGCGTAGCAGTAGCACATTTTTGGGTAGGTGCGCTACTGCTAATGGTATAGCAGTAGCGCAGTTTGGTAAGCGGCGCTACTGTAAAATAGCAGTAGAGCCCTTATAAAAAACATGCTACTGATAAGCCTCCATGTGTAAGCTTTTCCCTAGTAGTGGTTGCTGAAACGGTAGACATATTTCATTTGTATACATAAATAATTGGCCGTACCTGGTATTTCACTAGTTGATGGTCCTATCTTACAACGTGCTTTCTGGACCTGAACCTTGCAAAATAATGCCTAGAACTAATTCAGTTAGACTATTTGAACCAAATCATTGGGCTGAATAAATTATGGCCCACTGTGTGAACCAAATAATTGGACTAAAATGATTATTGTCTTACAAATAAATGGGCGTGAACCAAATAATTGGGCCGAAACGATTATGGCCTTAAAAATAAACGGGCCAAACTATTAGGCCGGGCCCACGTAAAACTAGTCTAGAAAACCATGCCATGCCACATCCTATGTGGAGTCCATGTCACCACAAGTTCCACTTTAGCATGCCATGTCAGATCCTATGTGGTTCAGCTATGCCACATCGTCTTCCCATGTAAGATCCTACATGGTTTAGGCACTTGACCCATGACCAAAATTTTGGTCAAAGATTTAACGACCAAAACATTTTCTTCATAGAGCTTATGACGGAAATACCAGAAAGGTCATGTTTTTCATTCTTGACGGTCAACAGTTGACCTTCCAAATTTGGTCATATAATGGTCATAAAGCAATAACAATGACCTTTTAGTGACCAAAATGGGGTGTCATGATTGATCGAGTTCCTTGTAGTGAAAAAGGAGTAGATACTAAATTCCCAGGACGGGAATCATCTCCTGCAACTGTCTCCTTGGCACTCTCGCGCCTTTCTAGATTTCGGCTGACTATATGTATGGCACCGGCCTCGGCGATAGGTAGAGAAGTCACATTCATCTCATTCCATTCCTTGTGCTCGCCCTCATCCTCCCTTCCAAACCCCCGTTCCAGCCATGGCGCCGTCTATCAAAGCCCGATGCGGCTTGCCGCCCCGCTTGGAGGAGTATGCATTCCCACGCATAGCCAAGCAGGATGGGCCAACACACATAGCAGAGGTCAATGCCATGCTGCCCCGAGCACCCACCCCAACCGAGGAGGAGCTTTGGAAACTAATGGAGGTCACACTGTGGGAGGCGTTGCCGCCAGCTGTGTGCGCTGATAGAGAGGTAACCATGAAGGCCGAGGAGGAGGAGCGAGCCACGCGTCCGGCGGCCTGAGATGCCCATGTGGCAGCCGACTAAGAAATCGAAATGGGGCTCTAGCGGGATGCTCGTGTCAAGGCCGAGAGGGTGGAGAAGAGGCCAAATTGATTTTCTTGAATACCAAAGGGTCCATGTGACTCATTTACGCTAGTGAGGAAGAGTACCTATGGGCGCATGATTATTTGACCAGTGGATTTGCGTTGACGCGTTGGCGACACGCAGATGAGCACCTCGCCAAATGCGAGGCAGATGACAAGGAACTCTCCGACCACTATGGGAAGAGGCCACGCATCAGGCAAATCATTGAATAAAATGAGGACAAGGAATTCATATGTTTTAAATTACATATTACCATCGTCTATCAAATGTGCTGCTTGTTTGGATAATGGACTACTTTAAAAATGTGTAATTCTTGTTCTAAAATTTATGCAATTGTGAAGAAGCACATTTCCAATATATATGCAATTGTTTGTACCAACCACCACATCCTCGTGTCTGCGGAAAGAAATCCCGAGGAAAGCAATCAACAGTAATATAGTAAATCGGCAACAACAATAAATCACTAGTAGAAAACAGGGCTTTGACACGGGCCAGAATATCGCATTAGTCCTGGTTGTATTACGAACCGGGACTAATGGGTGCATCAGTCCCGGTTCGTGAGGCCAGGGCGCCGGCTGGGCCTCGGCTGGAACCATTCCCGGTTCGTATGACCCCTTTAGTCCCGCTTCCAGACACGAACCGGGACTAAAGGGCCTCGCTCCTGGCCGAGCCCCTTTAGTCCCGGTTGGTGGCTGGAACCGGGACTAAAGAGGAACCTTTAGTCCCGGTGCTAGCCACCAACCGGGACTTATACAACGCTTATATATATGCTCGCCCCTGCCCGCTCACTCCTCTGTTTTTTGGCCATCCGGCGTTTGGGAGGTGTGTTGCTCTCTCTTCTCACCTCCTATGCACATGAGGTGTTCGATGAAGTGCCACAGCCACACTTAAGTTTTCTCCTCTCCAAGCTCGACCTCCAAGCTACATTTTCCCTAAGATTTGTTTAGGTTTGGCGGTGCACCAACTACACAAGTGTTCTAAAAGGTTAATGACTTCATCGTTTTATCTCTCACTGCTAGTTTAGCTCATTTCAAATGCTCTAGAAGTAGAGTGTGGTTTGTGGGTTTTAGTGGAGGAGTGTATGTGGGAGTTCTTTTTATTTAGACGCACAATTAGAGCTGAAATTAACTTCTTAGAGTCTGCACATGTGTTGGGTGCCGTCCCCGTCCCCGTCCTCACCGCTGTCGATCGCCCGCGTCGATCTCGTCACCGGCACCACCCTG
Source organism: Elymus sibiricus (assembly GCA_039707655.1). NCBI lineage: Eukaryota > Viridiplantae > Streptophyta > Magnoliopsida > Poales > Poaceae > Elymus > Elymus sibiricus. The sequence goes on from CM077675.1 coordinate 507,759,456, forward strand.
GTGAGCCTCTTGTTCTTATCTTCTTTCTAAAAGAAAAAAATGTTACTTGTATGATTTAGATAGATACTTGTATAATTTTCTTACTTTTATTATTGTTTGTTATTATATAGTGCCATGGTTTTGGTATCCGCCCCCATCGGCCCTCGTCCTGTCTATGATTCAGATCTGGTATATTATCTTTTATAACTATTTGTTTCATTTAGTGTGTATGACAATTATGCCGACCAACGTGACATAGATGTTTTTATCTAGGAGGTATGTGAACCGGAAATTCGAACCGACCCTCTTGTCGAGAGGTTAAATTTAGTTGAAAAAGAAAACAATTACTTGAAGAAAAAATTGAAAAGAATTGAGGAGGAGAAGATGGAATTGGAGTTGCATGTTGCCGATGTCGTCGAAGAGCACAAGATCAAGATGGATGCAATGCGCTTGAAGATTAGAAAGATTAGAAAATATGCCATTCATACTGAGGCTTGGTATCATTATGCCGTTGGATCAATTGGTACCTTAGTTGCAGTTATGATCGCATTTGTTGTTGCATTTAAATGTTTTACATAGTTTCAATGTATGTTTTAATTAGATGCTCTAGAGAACTATGTATGAAGTTTATGTATTTATTTTGGTCACTACTGTACTTTGGTTTTAATGTGATGATGAACTTCTATTAATTTGGTCACTTCTCTATTGATGATGTTCTGTAATGGTTTTTGATACACTTAATTATATAATGCATGCAGCTGAACCGGCAATGGATGTACGGTGACCGACGCACCTCCGAGTACATTAAGGGCCTGCATAATTTTCTCGAAGTGGCTGAGGCAACCAAGCAGAATGGTTTTATGTATTGTCCATGTACTATCTGTGGGAATACGAAGGATTACTCTAACTCGAAAACCCTTCACGTCCACCTGCTTGAGAAGGGTTTCATGCCACACTATAATGTTTGGACCAAGCATGGAGAAAGAGGGGTTATGATGGAAGACAACGAAGAAGAAGAGGATGATGACAACTATCCGCCCCCTGAACACAGTGATGCTGCAATAGGGGAAGCTGAAGATCAAGAGGAACCAGACGATGTGCCCGATGATGATCTTCGCCGGGTCATTGTTGATGCAAAGACACAATGCCAAAGTGAAAGGGAGAAGTTGAAGTTCGATCGCATGTTAGAGGATCACAAAAAAGGGTTGTACCCAAATTGCGAAGATGACAACACAAAGCTCGGTACCACACTGGAATTGTTGCAATGGAAGGCACACAATGGTGTATCTGACAAGGCATTTGAAAAGGTGCTGAAAATAATGAAGAATAAGCTTCCAAAGGACAACGAATTGCCCGACAGTACATACGAAGCAAAGAAGGTTGTCTGCCCTCTAGGATTGGAGGTGCAGAAGATACATGCATGCCCTAATGACTGCATCCTCTACCGTGGTGAGTACGAGGATTTGAACGCATGCCCGGTATGCTGTGCATTGCGGTATAAGATCAGACGAGATGACCCTGGTGATGTTGAGGGCCAGCGCACCGGGAAGAGGGTTCCTGCCAAGGTGATGTGTTATGCTCCTATAATACCACGGTTGAAACGTTTGTTCAGAAACAAAGAGCATGCCAAGTTGATGCGATGGCACAAGGAAGACCGTAAGAAAGACGGGAAGTTGAGAGCACCCGTTGATGGGTCGCAGTGGAGAAAGATCGCGAGAAAGTGGGGGGGACTTTACAGGTGACCCAAGGAACGTATGGTTTGGTTTAAGTGCAGATGGCGTTAATCCTTTTGGGGACCAGAGCAGCAAGCATAGCACATGGCCTGTGACTCTATGTATGTATAAACTTCCTCCTTGGTTGTGCATGAAGCGGAAGTTCATTATGATGCCAGTGCTCATCCAAGGCCCTAAGCAACCTGGCAATGACATTGATGTGTACCTAAGGCCATTAGTTGATAAACTTTTACAACTGTGGAATGGAAAAGGTGTACGTGTGTGGGATGAGAACGAACAAGAGGAATTTGACCTATATGCGTTGCTGTTTGTAACCATCAATGATTGGCCTGCTCTCAGTAACCTTTCAGGACAGACAAACAAGGGATACCACGCATGCACGCATTGTTTAGATGACACCGAAAGTATATATTTGGACAAATGCAGGAAGAATGTGTACCTGGGGCATCGTCGATTTCTTCCGACCAACCATCAATGTCGAAAGAAAGGAAAGCATTTCAAAGGTGAGTTAGATCACCGGAAGAAGCCCGCCCTCTGTACTGGTGATCACATACTTGATATGGTCAATGATTTACAAGTAATCTTTGGAAAGGGTCCTGGCGGACTATCTGTTCCGAATGACGCTGAGGGACGCGCACCCATGTGGAAGAAGAAATCTATATTTTGGGACCTACCCTGTTGGAAAGACCTAGAGGTCCGCTCTGCAATCGACGTGATGCACGTGACGAAGAATCTTTGCGTGAACCTGCTAGGCTTCTTGGGAGTGTATGGGAAGACAAAAGATACACCGGAGGCACGGGAGGACCAGCAATGTGTGCACAAAAAAGACGGCATGCATCCAAAGCAGTATGAAGGTCATGTCAGCTACGCTCTTACCAAAGAAGAGAAGGAAATCTTCTTTGAATGCCTTCTCAGTATGAAGGTCCCGTGTGGCTTCTCGTCGAATATAAAGGGAATAATAAATATGGCAGAGAAAAAGTTCCAGAACCTAAAGTCTCATGACTGCCACGTGATTATGACGCAACTGCTTCTCGTCGAATATAAAGGGAATAATAAATATGGCAGAGAAAACGTTCGATTAGCCATTATGAAGCTATGTGCATTCCTCAATGCAATCTCTCAAAAGGTAATCGATCCAGAAATCCTACCAAGGTTAAAGAGTGATTTGGTGCAATGTCTTGTCAGTTTCGAGCTGGTGTTCCCACCATCCTTCTTCAATATCATGACGCACATCCTAGTTCATCTAGTCGACGAGTTGGCATTCTGGGCCCTGTATTTCTACACAACATGTTCCCCTTTGAGAGGTTCATGGGAGTCTTAAAGAAATATGTTCGTAACCGTGCTAGGCCAGAAGGAAGCATCTCCATGGGCCATCAAACAGAGGAAAGCATTGGGTTTTGTGTTGACTTTATTCCTGACCTTAAGCCGATTGGTCTCCCTCTATCGCGGTATGAGGGGAGACTGACTGGAAAAGGCACGCTAGGAGCGAATTCAATAATATGTTGGGACGGGCATTCTTGGTCTCAAGCACACTACACAGTTCTACAGAATTCTACCTTGGTGACCCCGTATGTCAATGAACACCAGAATATTCTGCGCTCCAAACACCCGGAGCAGTGTGATGACTGGATGACATGTGAACACATCAGGAGTTTCGGCAGTTGGTTGCAAACACATCTCATGGGTAACACCACTGTTGCAGATGAGCTGTACTCGTTGGCCAGGGGACCATCTTCGACTGTATTGACTTACAAAGGGTACGAGATAAATGGGAATACATTTTACACGATCGCCCAAGATCAAAAGAGCACCAACCAAAACAGTGGTGTCCGCTTTGATGCAACAACCAACAGGGGAAAGGACACATATTATGGTTACATAGTGGACATATGGGAACTTGACTATGGACATGACTTTAAGGTCCCTTTGTTTCGGTGCAAATGGGTCAATCTGTCAGGAGGCGGGGTACAGGTAGACCCGCAGTACGGAATGACAACAGTGGATCTGAATAATCTTGGGTACACAGACGAACCATTCGTCCTAGCCAATGATGTGGCGCAGGTTTTCTATGTGAAGGACATGTCTACCAAACCGAGAAAAAGAAAAGATAAGGAAGCGAATACATCATACGATGAGCCAAAGCGCCACATAGTTCTTTCAGGGAAAAAAACATCGTGGGAGTGGAGGGCAAGACAGACATGTCTAAAGATTATGAAAAGTTTCATGAAATTCCTCCCTTCAAAGTGAAGGCTGACCCAAGCACCCTGTTAAACGATGAAGATTATCCATGGTTACGGCACAATAAGCAAGGGACACACGCGAAGAAAAAGTGAAGAATTTCTCTCCACAACTATCCTGATGATGGCTTTGATCTAGAATATCAATGCAGTTACATGTCAAGAAATGAAATGCCTTTTGTAACATATGAGTTTTCGTCTGAAACCCTGACACTTCGAAAGAGATTGTCTAGTTCGTACACGAAGTGCATCCAGTTTTTGCCATGGGTGAAATGATGATACCATGCCAACTTGCAACCATTTCAGAGTTCATTTGCAGTGCTTTTCAATCCAGGGTAATTTTAGCTCAAAATAAATCATGAAATGCATGAAAAATAGCAAATGAAGTCAGAAAAGGTTTGAAAAGTGATGATGTGGCTTTGAATGGTGCATATTGAATGCATAAAAAGTCTTGAGTTCAAATATGTTTAAAAAATTGAAATCCTTTTGTAACAGATGAGTTTTTGTCCAAAACCCGGACACTTCAAAAGAGATTGTCCAGTTTGTACACGAAGTGCATCCATTTTTTGCCGTAACCCTCTCAACTTTTTAGCACATGCTATGTGGGTGAAATGATGATACCATGCCAACTTGCAACCATTTCAGAGTTCATTTGCAGTGCTTTTCAATTCAGGGTCATTTTAGCTCAAAATAAATCATGAAATGCATGAAAAAAAGCAAATGAAGTCAGAAAAGGTTTGAAAGTGATGATGTGGCTTTGAATGGTGCATATTGAATGCATAAAAAGTCTTGAGTTCAAATATGTTTAAAAAATTGAAATCCCTTTGTAACAGATGAGTTTTCGTCCAAAACCCTGACACTTCGAAAGAGATTGTTCATTTTGTACACAAAGTGCATCCAGTTTTTGCCGTAACCCTCTCAACTTTTTAGCACATGCTATGTGGGTGAAATGATGATACCATGCCAACGTTCAACCATTTCAGAGTTCATTTGTAGTGCTTTTCAATTCAGGGTCATCTTAGCTCAAAATAAATCATGAAATGCATGAAAAATAGCAAATGAAGTCAGAAAATGTTTGAAAAGTGATGATGTGGCTTTGAATGGTGCATATTGAATGCAGAAAAAGTCTTGAGTTAAAATATGCTTAAAAAATTGAAATCCCTTTGTAATAGACGTGTTTTCGTCCGATCAAAGTTATTTAACTTAATATTATATAAAATTTATGCAACTAAAATTATGAAAGTTATTTTTGTTAAAAACTTTAATAGCAAAACGAATATTCATAAAGTATTTTTTGTTAAGAACTTTTAATATGCAAAAAAATAACATAAAAAATAGCAAAAATGAACATAGATGCGCTTATAGGGAAAATTCAACCTGAAATCAGAGTGAAATTCACTTTGATTTCAGGTCAAATTTCCCGTATAAGGGCATCTATTTTCACTTTGAGAGGAACTCAACAACGCAGAGAGGGGCGGGCTTATAAACCGGTGCGAGCGCCTCTCGCTTGGCGAGGTGGGACTAAACTCCCACCGCAGCCAGGACCAACCCTTTAGTCCCGGTTGGTGCCACCAACCGGGACCAAAGGTCTCTGCTTCCCGCCCTTTGGGCTGCTGAAATTGACCTTTGGTCCCGGTTGGTGGCTCCAACCGGGACTAAAGGGCGGCATTGGTCCCGGTTGGCGGCACCAACCGGGACTAAAGGGTTGGGTATATAAGGCAGGACTTGTCGAATTCGCCCCCAACCTCTCCCATTCGTCCCGACGCCGACGCCCTGCCCCGACGCCGCCAGGCCGCCGGAGCTCGCCGCCGCCCCCGAGCCCGTCGTCGTCGTCGCCGCCGTCCCCGAGCCCGTCCTCGTCATCGCCGTCGTCCCCGAGCCCGTCCTCGTCGTCGCCGCCGCCGCCGAGCCCGTCCTAACCGCCGCCCCCGAGCCCGTCGTCGCCGCCGCCCCCGAGCCTGACCTCGCCGCCGCCCCGAGCCCGTCCCCGCACGCCTCCTCGTCCTCGTCGACATCGTCGCCGCCCCCGAGCCCGTGCCCGCGCCACCTCCCCGAGCCCGTGCCCGCGCCACCTCCCCGAGCCCCGTCGTCGCCGCCCGCGCCTCCTCCCCGAGCCCGTCGTCGCCGCTGAGCTCCTGCCCCCTCCTCCGCGGCCACCGCGGCCGCGTGCGCCGGCGCCGCTGGCCTGCCCCGGCCCTCGCCCGCGTTTTAGTTTTTTTGTTTGTTTTAGTATTTTTATTAGTTGTTTTAGTTTGTTTTATTAGTTGTTTTAGTTTGTTTTATTAGTTTGTTGTTTTAGTTGTAAAAAAGTTTTAGTTGTTTTAGTCGGCGAACCCGAGGAGTCCCCGAGGATCGCCGGGGAGGAGTCCCCGACGATCGCTTAAGTAGAAAATGTGTCATTGTTGTTAAATATATTATTATTGTCATAGTTGTCAAATGCAATCATCTTTTATTAAAGTTTATTAAATAGTAGGAATTTAAATAGTTGTAGAATTTGTTCTCGACGTCGACGATGCCCAGCCCGCATCCTCGTCGTCGACTCGGCGCCGGCGACCACCTGCTTGAGAGGCGCCATGTCCGGGACTGGGCTCCGCCGGGCTGGCACCGGGAGGTGCTGCCTTCCGGGGCGCCCAGCTTGGTGAGGAATGAGGGTCCCGTCGTCGACCCGGAGGTTCTTTGGTGGCGGTCGCGTGGACCACTGTCGGTGCAGAGGGAGCCGGCCCCCGCGGAGGTGGTACATCGCCGTGTCAGGGAGGAGGACGAGCACGTCCGACGCTACATGGCTGCGTTGGACGCCAGGTTCTCCAATACCTGGCAGGTATTTCAGGGATCTCACCCGAGCTATGATCCTGTCATAGTTCCTTCTCTTTGGGTGTCCACCGCCTGCGCCGCGAGACGTCAACTATATCTGTATTAGTGATATTATATAATAATATTCGAGATGTATTAATGATAATATTCGATGATGTATTAGCGATACTATTCGATGATGTATTAGTGATATTATATGATCGTATTGTTGCATTGCCTTGTATTGATTTGCATATCTCATGTTTGTATATTGCCATGTTGTATAATATTTGCAGAAACTATGGATCACAGAGACTTAGAAAAAGAACAGTTGTTGGGGGATATAATCGTCGCCGGAGGTGATCCCTTGTCGTATCTCAATGACACCGATTGTCAGGAAGGAGAGGATGACGGCTCCGGTGATCCAACAATGGAGGAGGAAGGAGATCATGACGGCTCCGGTGACCGAATGGCGGAGGAAGGAGATCATGATCACGGCTCCGGTGACCGAACGGAGGAGGGAGCCTCAACTGTTTCAAAGTCCGACGAGGTAAGGAGACGAGGCCCGAAGAAAAGGTTGCGCCCGGATGAAAGGTTCACGATCACAGATGTCGCGAAAGATGGCCAACCGATTGCTCCCAAGCGGACCAAGGACGCATTTGTACATCAGTGTGGAGTTGTTGTTAGGGACTATGTCTCGATCAACACCCAGCAATGGAATAAGAATAATAAGGACCCTGAAGTTTCTTATGTACATGATAGACTGAAAGATGATCTTTGGACCGAGCTGATGAAAAATTTCAGCCTACCGCGAGAGGAGGATCCGAATAACCCAGTTATAGAGCGAAAGGTCAAGGCGTTTGCTCTTAAGAAGATGGCAGAACTATTCAGGAACTGGAAGAAAGAGTTGAACACAAAGTTTGTCGAGAAAGAGGAGACTCCGAAATTCATCGGTCGATATGAGAAGCTAAGAGATCAATGGCCCGAATTTGTGGCCTACAAGAAATCGGAGAAGGGTAAGAAATGGTCACTGACGAACAAGAAAAATGTTGCAAAGAAGAAGTATCACCATCACACGGGGTCAGGTGGCTACTACAAAGCCCGGCAGTTGTGGGACAAAGCTGAGCAAGACCTGCTTGCTAAGAATGTCCAACCAGCGACATTGCACTGGCCAGATCGTTCAAGGACTTGGTTCTTCGGGGTTGGGGGAACTTTGGACCCAGAAACAGGGGAGTGTGTTTGGACGGACGAGCAACTTGCAATACCCTTCCGGAAGCTTCAGGCAGCAATCAAGGCAGCGCAGGAAGGGACGTTCATTCCCGACAGAGAGAAGGACGAGCTGACAGAGGCCCTCGGGAATCCTGAACACCCTGGACGAACACGAGGCACACCAGGCTCCGTTCCGTGGAAGCATGGGTTTCCCGACAGCGGTGGTTATAGAAGCCGAGAGAGAAAAAGGAAACATGAAGCAAGCGAAATGCAGAAGCTCAGGGCAAGATTAGCAAAACTAGAGGAACTTGAGAGCCAGCGAGCTACCGGCCAACCATCTGAGCGGCACAGAGGTCCTTCCTTCGACGCTACCCCACCATCTCAGCGGAGAAGCAGCGTGGCTTCCACGGAGCTCGTTCAGTCTGATTTCACGGCTCCTTGCTACCCCGTGGATAGTATCACGGTGGCTGAACATTGCGAGCTAATGACGAAATGCCAGAACCTGACCTTCAAGGCGGCGGTCGGCTCTGTTGTACCTCCTCGAGCTGAGGGAACTTTCCATTGCCGTCCGATTCCACATGGCTATGCTGGTGTGACGGTGGATGAAATAATGGATGGATTTGAGGGGCTGGAGCTTGACAACCCTATAGGTGAAGAGGATATTATTCTTCTGGAAAATGCTTTGAGGAGTACCTGTCTATGGAGAAAAGAGTACATCAAGCTTCCAAACTGGACGCCTCAGCAGACTCAGCCTCCTCCGGCGCGTCAGGGCACTCCGCCTCCTCCTCCTCCTCCTCCGGCGCGTAAGGGCACTCCGCCTCCTCCTTCTCCTCCTCCGGCGCGTCAAGGCACTCCGCCTCCTCCGACACGTAAGGGCACTCCGTCTCCTCCTTCGCCTCCTCCGGCGCGTCAGGGCACTCCGCCTCCTCCTTCGCCTCCTCCGGCGCGTCAGGGCACTCCGCCTCCTCCTCCTCCTCCGGCGCGTCAGGGCACTACGCCTCCTCCGGCGCGTCAGCAACGGCGGAAGAGAGTCGCCGCCGCCGCTCCGGCGGCTAGCAGTACAATAGGCGGGAAGAAATACAAATTTGGTCCAAGCCTCAAGCCTCTTCCGAAGTTACCATATGACATGACCGAAGAGGAAAACGCTGAAATTAGTACAGCCGAAGTGAAGGCCCATTTTGCACGGAAAGATCCACCTCCGAAGGAGACGGTAGATCCGGTGAAAGCGAAGCGCACTCTGCATGCCCTGAAGCGACCACCACGGACTCGGCTATCCAACTATGACCGCATAATTACTAAGACACATGATGAAGCGCAGCGGTCGGGAAGTACTTCCAGTGCTGCAAGAGCCAAAAAACAAAGAAGTGGGAAAACAATTCCCCAGCTCGGCGAACAGGAGAAGCAATCGTGCCCCCCGCTCAAGGTGTCTAGCGATATCGCTAATTATCCGGTGCTACTTCCCGGTACCACTCTTGATGATTACCTGCCCGATGATGTACAGTTTGAAACGGCTGAGGTAGTAGCAGCAGAGGACGTCTTTAGATACGAGCACGGGAAGCCTCTCGTCAAACCTGATCATCCTCATCTAACAACGATGATGCAAAAATTGCATGAGTGGTACATGGAAACTTGCAGGAAGTCTGGGACCGACAGTTTGATGATCGGAATTAAAGAAGAGCACGACTTCCCTGGAGTCGACCTGATGCCTGTTTAATTTGTGGAGTTATTTCAGTTATACAATCAAGAGGCCCTCGACAAACAACTCATGACTTGCTACTGTCTGTAAGTATTACTTCTATAATTAAGTCTCTAGCTCAGCTCGTTCATTTCATGTGTATATAATTATCCTCACTATATTATGCAGATTAAAGATGGTTGAATGCAAAAAAGAACAAATCTATGACATTGGGTTCATTAGCCCAAATACCGTAAATGAATGGTCGGTACAAAACGAGGCCAAAGATACCGAGGGCAACTTGCTAGAAGCGTTCCTTAGACATCAAAACAAAAGGGAAATACTCTTTCCTTACAACTTCAAGTGAGTGTTACTGTCTTGTGCATATTCGGTTTCGCTTACTCGAGGTTAAGTAATGTAATTGATGAGTTATGCGTGCGCAGCTTCCACTATATTCTGCTATCCATTAACCTTGATGGGGCATTAGTAACTGTCTTAGACTCGCTCCGTAAAGATCCCAAGTATTATGTGGACATGACTGCAATGCTCCAGAAGTAAGTTCAATCAATTCCGGGACCATATCGGCAACTTTCGTTCATTTCCTGATATCAAGTAATCATTTTCTTTGCCTGCCAGGGTTTGGAAAAAGTTCACCACTATGGTTCCGGGTCTGAAGAAGGAGCTGCGATTTACACACCCCAAAGTAAGTAGTACTAGCTAGTTTCGCGCATCTCTCATTGATTCTAGTTTCATCAATACCATTATCATGCTTGCTTATCAGTTTGATTGAACTCTATTCTCGTAAAGTGCTTGTACCAGGCACCCGGGACTCATTTATGTGGATACTACGTATGCGAGTTCATTCGCCACTATACCTCTGAGCGGGGCTTCTCTAAGAAACAATTTGAAGTACGTAAACAATATTCATAATTTTATTTTATATATTACCATCAATTGTGTTGAGTTTCATTCATATATATGTATTGACCCCCTTCTTTAAATTAGATCTGGCAGATGCGGGATGAACTCCTACCACATGATCGCATACGAGCAATTCAAGGGGAATTGGCGGGATTCTTTCTTGACCACGTCATACCTGAACACGGAGAATACCATGTGAAATTGCAAATGGATCTTAGGTGTTAGGGATTGTAAGAGATGTTATATTGTACATATGTAGTAGCGTCGGATAGATATACGAAAACTTGTTGTTCGACCAAGCACGGAGAAAGAGATGTCACTTCTCTCTATATATGTTCATGACGATCTTGTGTAATTAATGGTTTCCTTCATTTGCTTACTAGCTAGCGTCGAGTTCTCTCTATATGTATAGTAGCTAGAGTCGACCAAGCACGGAGAAAGAGAGGTCACTTCTCTCTATTAGCTAGCTAACACAATATGAAACCCCTAAATTAACCCTCCAAAACCCCTAAACCCCCCCCCCCCTTCAAAAAAAAAACCCAGCGCCTGCAAGCTGCTGACGCGTGGCTGCCTTTTGGTCCCGGTTGGTGTTACCAACCGGGACTAAAGGTCCTCCTGCCTGGGCGCCCCGCAGCGGCCACGTGGATCCCCTTTGGTCCCGGTTCGTAAGCAAACCGGGACTAAAGGTTTTGGGCATTAGTCCCGATCGTTTTGTCCCGGTTCCAGAACCGGGACTAAAGGCCCTCTGGAACCGGGACTAGTGCCCTGTTTTCTACTAGTGAATCACTTGCAAGAAAACAATAATCTGAATCGCGTCATATCTTTTCTTGCATTTCGCTACGAATTCCCTACCTTACATTTCTTAATTCCAGAGAACATTAGTGTTTGTATATGTATATTAACTTACATGTGAGATGTTTGTATATATAGAAGTTTTTTAAGCCATCAAAATGGCTGAACTGATACAAACTGAATATCACAGGTGCTGAGCAAGGAGGCTTTGGCTCCCCCACTATTCCTGGCAAGCTTGCTGCATAGGCCGCGGTGGACAGCCAACCAAGATGGTCTCCACAGCGTGCAACATGACCCACGATGAAGGCCAAGAGAGCCCTCTGTGTGCTAGACATGTTTGTTGCCTGATGCAAAAGGTCAAACTCCCCCTTCACTGTGTATTGTTAGTGAAAATGATGTAATATGGTTCCCCCGTTTTAGAATATTTGTTTCTGGGCGGCGGCCAGAGCTCCTATAAGCATTCTGCCATAAGGCTGGAATTTTGTTTTTCTGCACCTACAGAGCGCTTTTAGGCGCTTGTTTTTCTGTTATTATATGGTTGGTTTCATTTATATAAATGAAACCGAGCACATGGTCCCTTTCCTTCTAAAAAATAAAGATTTTCTAATTCTGTCGGTAGTTTGACAACTATTGTGAGCACATGTTTTAGCATTTTATGAATACGAGCTGCATTAATGGATAAATACTCTAATCACTGTCAGAGTTTGTTGGGATTATTATAAGAAAGTAAATTAAGCACTCTCAGATAATACACAATAGCTGGAGCAGCACGTGCAAACTTTGCTACAATTTTTTTTACTAAACACACTTGGTGCACTAGTTTTTTTAAGACAGTACAGACAGAGTCGCTCATGGATACACACATACACTCCGTACTCGACGTTAACATGTCCTCCCATTGAATAAACATCGCCCGAATGACTACAATAGTTTTTTGGCCTATTGAAGATGTAACAACGCCCATCTAGCAACCTGCACTACAACAAGACACCCCCTATAGCAACGCATTTTCTCTATCTAAAAATCCATATATGTGTTGCTAGTGTATATACCAACGGTTTGGGATGCATAGCCTTATCCAGAGTTGCTAGCGCATAATGCAATGCTTATATTGCCGTTGGTAAAAAAGACCGTTGCAAGACTATAACAGATAAAATGGACTTCTACCACACTTTTATATGTTGGTGTTTAGTGTACAAGAATTAAAATCCCATTGCTTGTCAACAGAGAATTTGCAACACTTCTATTGTTTGTACATATATAGTGCGACTAGATCGTTGATGGCGCCCGTTGCCGCGCCCGTCCATTTTGACAATATAATGATTGGAAATTTTGTAATTATACATATTACTTGATCCCTAAATTCAAAGGTAATGTTAACTTTATCAGTGTCACCATTTGTCATCTCTTTTTTGTATCAATTCAACACTGGACATTAATAATGCAAAGATGAAAAAGAGGTAATGCAAAGATGAAAAAGAGGCATCAGTTATCACGTAGCACATGTCAACATGATCACAATGCTTAAAAAGGAATTATTCACATAAGTGACCTATAGTACGAAGCCGTGAAGAAAACAGAGTAGAGTTATATGAGAAATGATTACCTCAAGCTTGTGCAACAAAAAAAAGGAAAAAAAACATTACGCCAAAAGCTCATGTTCCTACATTTTCACATTAGGGGCCGCTTGGAATCAATGTAAACTTATACACCCGGATTTAATTTATAGGTGTATATTACCGGCCGTAGTGTGATTTCCACCTGGGATAAAAATGATAGCTTGAGGTCCATATCGATTACACCGGTATTCAGGACCCAACCGACAATCCAAGCGGGCCCTTGCATTTTTTGACATACACAAGTAAGAGCATCTTCAACAGGCGCGTAAAAACAGCCCCGCGCTGAAAATTTCTGTTTTTTTTGCGCGCGCAGCGGTTCCGGGCGCTCCAGCGTCCGTGCAAAAAACGCACGCGCGGAGCGAAACGGCATCGCGCGCCGTTTATTTCGTGCGCCCGCTCCCGCGCGCTGCACTCGACTGCTCGCGCCGCGTCTTCCACCTCGCTCTCCGGCCGCGCCGCTCTCGCCCCGCCCCACGCCGCTGACGGCGAAATCACCCGATGGACGTCCGCGCCAACATCCCCCTCACCCCTCCCTACACCCGCGACCCCTCCGCCGCCGCCGCCATGGGTGGCACGGGAGGCATGGGAGCTACCATGGGAGGCATGGGAGCTACCATGGGAGGGATGGGTGGCACGGGAGCTACCATGGGAGAGATGGGTGGCATTGAAGCTACCATGGGAGAGATGGGTGGCATGGGAGCTACCATGGGAGGGATGGGTGGCATGGGAGGCATGAGTTTTGCTACACTCATGGGAGGCATGGGAGCACCTCCGGGTGACATGGGTGGACGCATGTCTTCCGGTATGCCTCACATACCTTCGGCATCTCCGGGAGACAATGGAAAGGAGGACGAAGATGAGACTTCGAATGATGATGAAGAATCGAGGGAAGAGGAGGACGAAGATGAGGATGCGGCATGATTGTTGATGTGTCATTTGTTTGTGTGAACTTGTTTATGTCATGATGAACTTGTGTTTTTGAACTTGGTTGGATGATGTGACATAATTGTTGATGTGTCGTGCAATTGAACTATGCTATGTCGTTTTGTTTTTGATTTTTGATGAAATATCACTGCATGTTGCAAGGTAGTTTAGCGCGTCAGCTGGAGCGCCACGCGCGCGCAAAATTTTGCGGCGGCTGCTGGAGCCAGCGCTAAAATTTACTACTTGCGCGCTGTAAAACAGTTTTTTTTTTGCGCGCCGCGCGTTGCGCGCCTGTTGGAGATGCTCTAAGGCAACACAAGGAAATGTTAATCTAGCCAACATCCGTCAATTCGACATCAGAAGATTAGACATAGAGGAAGCAGATTCAACATCTTTCATCAACATCACAACCAGATACATGGATTTTTGCAATCACAAATAGATTCTTCCATGACTTTAGCTTGTACCTTCGAAACATGCCTTCCAGCCTTGATCTTTTGTTCGTTTCCATGAGTTGTGCTTGTCACTTGGAAATGTGTCTACCCAAGATGGTTCTTCCGATGGAAGCATGGATACATTCTACAATAAGATAGTAAAATTATATACCATCTAGCAATCTCATTTGAAAAGACATGCATATTTACTAATGAAAATAATCTTAGATCTTGTTGATCTTAGCTCGCCTCATATGAGCTATACTAAAATAAAAAAGAACTATTGTGCCCCTACTCTTACATGTAATCCTACGCATGCCCGGAATAGTTTGTGGGGACAAGGGAGGCAGAACAAACAGAGTTGCTTCATTTGACAATTTCTTGACCAACAAAGTGAAGAGCTGCAGGTAGTTCACTTGTAATAATATGTGCTCCCGGTATTTATCACAAAGGCTTAATATGTTCTAATGAATGGGCTCATGATGTGCTAGTGCGACAAAATCTTAGTGATGAACCTGGGCTCACCCATGAAAAAATCTCAAGACATGTGCATGGTTCAATTCATCAATGGACAATAGAAAGTGATAAAACCAAAAAAATTCATGTAAAAAGGGCTTGCATATGGTTTAAAATAACTCTTGTTTTGTTTTGTTTTGTTTTGCGGGGAGGCTTAAAGTAACTATTGTAACATATTACATGTATATCAATGGTAGATCTGTTTACACAAAAAATTCCTAGATGCAACGGCCGAGTAAAAAAAAGATATAAGAAGTTTGAGAATGATAAGACATATCATGCATATGAGTTGTCAAAAGGGAAAGCAACCATGAGAGCAATTAGAATAGTCATAGGCAGATATCTTGCCATCTTGGAGAATGGTAAAGTCACAAAGCATGCAGACCGGAAAAAACAGAAGAAAGCATTTTGTAATGATAGATTAATGTAAACTCACTCACATTTAGTAAGGACAATGTCAGATGAATTAAACCTCCAGTCAAGTGTCTAGTGTATGCAGCCCTTTCTGCAAAAAGATATTGATATGTAAAGCAACTTTCATATGATATAAAATAATGAGGGACAAAAATAATGAAAGATGATATTATTAAGTTTCACTGAAACTGAGAAGGACATGATGCTTACAAATAGACATGTCACCAACATAGTAAAACATAGCACTAATGTTAACCTATATAAATTTGAGTATTGAAATTATTAAAAGAGATGATTTAGATTAAGTACAAAATCAGAACTTTACCATACAAATAATTCTAACATTATGTCTTTATATTCACTTCTCTATCTTTCTTATATTACATGGTGTTGCTAGGCATTTGGTCCACCAGAAAAGCTGGGTAAACTAAGACAAACAATACTGCATTTGGGTAAAAACCTGTTCAAAACATTACAAAGTTGTCTTTTGAAGAAGCAATGTCATCATATAAACAGAGCAAACATTTAGCATACTTTGTTTCTCTGTTTTGACTTTGCACAACCACAGAAGTATACTTTGATTGCTCACCTTGTACGAATGTCATATTACAATTGAATCTGGCTATTTTCTGGATGTGATTTCCCCTCGGAAGCCAATGCACAATACACTTGCATCCATTCTTGTGATAGAAACGAAATGTCTTTTAGTCTTTCTCTGTTAAGCTAAACAAAAAGCTCTTTTATTTGCTTTCTGCTCTATTTTGCAAAAACCTTCACATACATATGAATACAATGTACAGAATTACATATACTATGAATCTCACACGATTAAACATTTTGGCATTTTCAGAGTGTATCTACAGTCTTTGTCAACGCCTTGTATCACGTTAGAGCTAAGCCATGTCTTGTTGATCTGAAGCCGTGACCCCTAATTCAAGCCTAGTCATATTGCATAAGGGAGAGGCGAGTTGTACCTGTAGGGAAGGCACGACCGGCGTGGACATAGTGTAAAAGGGTGATGATGTCCTGGACGGTATCACACACGTGGATGTTGAATTTTGCGGCGTCGCCGCTGGACATGATGTTGAATCGTGCTAGTCACTGCCATTTTCCTTGCTTCAACCAAGATTGTCAGACTCCACTCTGCAACTCTGGCATCCTTTCTCCCCATATACTTCCTAACACATACTTATCTGCCAGTCGAAATCAACATCATGGGTTAGTACAAATTACAAAACATAAACTGCTCCACATTGTATTTGTACCAGCACATTGTATACTATGAATACCACATGAAATCCCATAATCTACCAGTGAGTAGTCAAACATAAATTGCTGCTTAAAACATGAAGTCTCCCATCTATAACAAAAAATATTTATAAGCCTGCAGAAAAGCGGTTTTCCTTTCTACTACTTCATGGCCATCCAAAATATTTGCACAAGGTCACGGCCGTGTTTCTTGTCCAGCTGCAAATCTGACACTGTCAAGGACCTCGGCGCCCAAGACAGCGGGACCTCGACTACGCAGTTCGTAGTCTCGGTGGATAGGAGCGCTAGGGTTTTTGCCTAACTGCTCAATGGTGCAGGAGATGAGATTAAGAGTAGAGAGAGAGGTGGGAGATAATGATTCATTGCCTGCCTCCAAAGAGTGCTGATTACACGATATATAAAGGCCCCATGGGCTGCTAACAAACTGGAAACTATGCCTAACAAACTACTCCTTTATTCTAGGAAACAATGCATGCGGATCACGCCACCTGCCGCCGATCACGCCTTGCCATTTGTGGCCGTCGGTTGTTGCTCCTGGCCGCGTGACCCGCGCCTGTACGCAACGCCCCACATGACATCTCTCCCCCCCTCGATGAGCAGCTCGCCCTCGAGCTGAAAAGCGGGGTAGCGCTCGACGAAACTGTCAAGATCCTCCCACGTAGCCGATGATGCAGCTTCGCCCTTCCAGTGGACGAGGAGCTGGCGAACGCCGCGCGCTAGGCATGAACGAGTCACGCGTTCCGGTTCCGGGACAGCCGCACCGTAGTGGATCGGAGGCAAACTCGGCGGTGTAGTTGGAGGCGTGCCGATGAACTTCTTCAGGAGGCCCACGTGGAACACGTCATGGAGGCGCGAGCGCGCCGGAAGCTCAAGGCGGTAGGCGACGTCGTTGACGACCTCTGAGATGCGGTACGGCCCGTAGAAGCGCGGCTTGAGCTTGCCCCTGGTTGGCAAGTTGAGAGAAGACGCGGCGCACTGGCGAAGACGAAGCCACACCCAATCGCCGACGACATGCCGAACGTCTCGATGGCGTCTGGTAGGCGGTGTTGTAGATGTACTCGGCCCAGGGAAGCCACCGGAGCCACTGCCGCGGACGATCACCTGTGAGGCAACGTAGGTACATAACAATGATCTTGTTAGCAGCCTCCGTTTGGCCATCCGATTGTGGATGAAACGCCGACGTCATGTGCAGCTTCGTCCCGGTGAGGCGCATGAGCTCCCGCCAAAAAACCGAGGTGAAGACGGGGTCGCGGTCAGAGACCATGGACTGCGGAACGCCATGGAGACGCACAATCTCGGCGAAGAACACCTGTGCCACCGACTCCGCCGTGTACGGGTGGGCCAACGCCACGAAGTCAGTCGATGCCTACGTCAGTCCACACGGCCGTGGGCACCGGCAGCGGAAGCAGCAGACCGGCGGGGTGCAAGTGCTCGGACTTGTACCGCTGGCAAGTAGCGCAGGCGCGGACGTGCTCTTGCACCGTCTTGCGAAGGGTGGGTGCGTGGAAGTCGCGGCGGAGACGATGCAGCGTGCGCTGAACGCCTTCGTGCCCGTCGTCGTGCACTGCGGCGAGGAGCTCCTGGAGTAGTGGGGACGTCGGCGGGATGTAGAGGCGGCCGTTGAAAGTGACGAGGCCGTCGGAGAGCGACCACGGCAGCTCCCGAGCGCCCGCCGTGATATCCTCGCGCAGCGCGACGAGCGCCGGGTCGGTTGACGTAGCTTGCCATAGGCGATCGATGAAGTCGAAGCGAGGACCAGATATGGCCATGACCGCCGTCTCCTCCGTGTCGCGGCGGGAGAGGGCGTCCGCCACCGTGTTCGTACTACCGGCCTTGTACTCCACGGTGAAGTCGAACCCTAGTAGTTTGCCGACCCAATGGTGCTGCGGAATGGTTGCCAAGCGCTGGTCGAGGAGGAATTTGAGACTGAAGTGATCAGTTCTTACCACAAATTGGCGCCCCCAGAGGTACGGTCTCCAATGGCGAATAGCGAGCACCAGGCCAATGAGTTCCCGTTCATATGCTGCCAGGGAACGGTGACGGGCCGCGGCCGGCCGGCTAAAGAAAGCCACCGGGTGCTGGTCCTGGAGAAGGACGGCCCCGAAGCCGTACGTAGAGGCGTCGCACTCGACGATGAACGGCCGTGTGAAGTCCGGCAACGCGAGTACGGGAGCCGTGGTGACCGCCGTCTTGAGGGCGGTAAAGGCTGCTGCCGCCTCCGGCGACCAGGAGAAGCCGTCCTTGCGAAGGAGGGCCGTCAGGGGCGCGGCGACCACGCCAAACTCCCTGACAAACTTGCGGTAGTACCCTGCAAGACCGAGGAACCCCCGGACCGCGCGCGCCGAGCGTGGCTGCGGCCACTCGGCCACCGCCTGCACCTTTTCCGGATCCATGGCCACTCCTGCAGCTGAGATGGTGTGACCAAGGTAGGAGATCGACTCGACGGCGAACGCGCATTTGGATCGCTTGACGAAGAGCCGGTGCTGTTGCAGGACGGTGAAGACGGTGCGCACATGTCGGAGATGATCGGCCCACGTCTCGCTGTAGATGAGGATGTCGTCGAAGAAGACGAGGACGAAACGGCGCAGGTACGGCCACAGAACGTCGTTCATGAGCGCCTGGAACGTCGCCGGCGCGTTGCAGAGGCCGAACGGCATCACCAGGAACTCGTAGAGGCCGTCGTGGGTGCGGAAGGCGGTCTTGGCGATGTCCTCCGCGCGCATCCGCACCTGGTGGTAGCCGGAACGCAAGTCGAGCTTGGTGAAGAAACGAGCACGCCGGAGCTCGTCGAGGAGTTCGTCCACCACCGGGATCGGAAACGCATCCTTGACGGTGATGGCGTTCAGGGCGCGGTAGTCGACGCAGAAGCGCCAGGACCCGTCGGGCTTGCGGACCAGCAGGACCGGCGAGGAGAACGCGGAACAGCTCCGTCGGATGATGCCCTGGGCGAGCATGGCGGCGCACTGACGCTCCAGCTCGTCCTTGTGCGCGGCCGGGTAGCGATACGGACGAACGGCCACCGGGGCGGAACCGGGCAGCAGGGTGATGCCGTGGTCGCGGCCGCGGGGTGGTGGCATGCCGGAGGGTTCGGCGAAGATGCCGTCAAACTCGGCGATGATGGCGTCGAGGAAGTCGCGGCCGCTACATGATTTCAGAGCTGGTCCGGCCGGTCCTGCAATGCCGCGCCAGCACACCTGATGGTCCCCCCGCCAGAACGTCATGGAGAGGGTGCGGAAATCCCACAGGAGCGGCCCAAGCGTTGCAAGCCATTGCGTGCCCAGGACGACGTCGTAGCCCGCGAGCGGCAAGGCGAGGAAATCCGCCGAGAATGCCTCTCGGTCGATGTGGAAGGGCACGGCGCGGTATACGCCCTGGCACGGAACGCGCTCGCCGTTGGCCACCGTCACGCACATCTTGTCGGGGGTGGGGGATGGCAGCGTGACGCGGGCGGCCGCCTCCTCAGCGATGAAGTTGTGGGTGGAGCCGGAGTCGATCAGGGCGAGGAGGGAGACACCCCCCAGCGTGAGATGCATCTGCATTGTCTCGCTCGTGCGCACGCCGGCGATTGCGTGGAGCGAGATCTGAGGGTCGGCCGGCGAGGCATCAGCGGTGGTGGAGGCCGTGTCATCGTCGTCGTCGTCTGGCGCCAGGTCGAGGAGAAAGATGCGCTGACACACGCGGTTGTGGCCCCTGCCAAACTTCTCATTACAATTGAAGCAGAGGCCCAGGCGACGGCGTTCCTCCATCTCCGCCTGTGACAGGCGCTTGACTTGGCGCCCTTCCGTCAGAACGGGTGCCTGCTGGGGTGCGGCTAGTGGCGCCGGTGCGGGGAGCGCGAGGCGTGGTGCGGGCGCCGGCAGGATGCCCTTCTGCTGAAAACGAACCGGCGGCGCGGCGGCGAGCGCGCACTGGTCGCGCAGCTCCAGCTTGCGGGCGAGACTCATGGCGACGGCGAGGGACTGCGGGTTGTGGATCTCCACGTCGAGGCTGAGGGGTGGCTGGAGGCCCGCGGTGAAGATCTGCACCTTCTGTGTCTCCGACAAGTAGCCTGCCCGTTGAAGGAGCGCCTCAAACCGCTCCTGGAAGTCGACGACGGACGTCGTGCGCTTGCACGCCATCAGTTCGCCCAGCGGGTTAGAGCGCAGGGGTGGACCGAAGCGGAGGTTGAGCAGCTCGGTGAAGTGGCGCCACGGCGGTGTGCCCTCGTCGCGCTGGACCTGCATATACCACAGCTGGGCAGCACCCTCAAGATTATATGACGCCATCCACACTTTCTCCTCCTCGGCGATCCGTTGTTGATGGAAGAAGGACTCGCATCTATTGATGAATGCGAGAGGATCGGACTTGCCGTCGAACTTGGGGAAATCCATCTTCTGAAACCGCGGGGGTCGATCGTTGTGGTGTTGCCCGTCGTTGCCCCCGTCGGCGCCCGACGAGGAGGCGGACTTCTCCTTCTGCAGTGCTGCCACAGACGTCTGCAGGGACGCCACAGTTGTAGTCAAGGACTCGATCAGCTTGGCCAAATCAGCAGTGGTCGGTTCCGACCTGGCTGAAGTAACCGAGGCGGCGGCGGATGGTGGCGATGGAGGTGGGCTGGGCGGTAGCGCGGAAGAAGAAACGGAACGCCTGGAACCTGATACCAAGTTGTCAAGGACCTCGGCGCCCAAGACAGCGGGACCTCGACTACGCAGTTCGTAGTCTCGGTGGATAGGAGCGCTAGGGTTTTTGCCTAACTGCTCAATGGTGCAGGAGATGAGATTAAGAGTAGAGAGAGAGGTGGGAGATAATGATTCATTGCCTGCCTTCAAAGAGTGCTGATTACACGATATATAAAGGCCCCATGGGCTGCTAACAAACTGGAAACTATGCCTAACAAACTACTCCTTTATTCTAGGAACCAATGCATGCGGATCACGCCACCTGCCGCCGATCACGCCTTGCCATTTGTGGCCGTCGGTTGTTGCTCCTGGCCGCGTGACCCGCGCCTGTACGCAACGCCCCACATGACAGACACCACGAACTGCAACATGAGATTCAGCAACATTTGTTCCCCAACAGTCCTCATCCCCAAATCCTATCACAATCTCCTTACACAAATTCCCCTCACCAGAACGATCAAAACTTGGGAGGCTGGGACTAACACCCACATACGAGTCGCTGCGTCATAGGGACGCGTTGGATCGCCCACGAAAATCGTAGGCCAAACAAGCCGTCGCCACAGGAACAGGCGCAACAACCCAAATTTGCGCCACAAAACAGGGAGATCGGTAGGCGCCGGAACGACCGTCTTGCGAGAGTCAACTGGATGGATGAAATCATGAAAGCGCTCAGAGGGACTGCGATCCAGAGCGAAGGGATGTGGCAGCGGCATCTCACCTAGGGGCCGCCTAGGTCACCCCAGGAAAGGAATTGGGAAGGAACGGGTGCGACGATGTGAAGATGGCGAAGAACGACGGCGGCGCAGCGTCACACCGAGGGCTCGTGAGAGGATCCCACCGCGCGAAGAGGAATGGGGATCACGGGCGGGAGATGGTTGTGGCATGGGAGGCGGCGGCTATGGTGATAAGGTCGCCTGACGAGGGTTCGGCCGAGGGTTCCCAATCGAGAGATAGGAGAGGTCGTTTGTTCCTTGAGATGATGGGCTCTTCCTGGTGAGGCCGAATCAACCGGATGGCCCAGTCAACCAGCGCCCTTCAATTTGGCTACGGGAGTAGCGTCCCCATAGGACAGTCGGCCCACTTGCTGGAAAACGAGGGAAACAGTACGCTAATGATGATCAGACGGCCAGAAATTGCTATATCGTGAAAATGAATGGTTGTGGTTGCTGATGGCCTGAGAGGGCTGGGATTAGGTGCGGTTATACTATCCTTAACTAGATAGATCATGGGTCTATTTTGACAATAAAATGGTAGGAATTTATGTAAATATATAGATGCAAGAAATATTATAGTTAAATTTGCACATACTGGCAGATATTTGTTAGCAATGGAAGAGGTCAAGTTTGACTATTTTTGGTATTTACAGTATCAAATTACAAGCGGCTGGTGTACCATCCAGCAAGAGATGTGTCTGAAAAATGTGAACAAATATTGTTGTTGGTAGCCCGAAAACAATATTTGGTAATCAAATTCACAATGAGCACCCCGGCGGACTGGCAGCTTGTCTCGAGAGAGCGGCGCTCGGCTCCCGCTGCTTTTCGTCGTCCCGCTGTCAATGTGCGGCGGCTCCCTCCGGCGTGGATGAGAGACAGGTGTTTTCGGTGCCTCTATCGGGGTCACCGTGCACACTCTTGCAGGGATCCAATCCGGTGCACGGAGTGTCTTCGATCCGGCCACATCGCCCGCTTCTGTCGTGTGAGGAAGCCCGTTCACCAATCTTCACCGCTCCAATGTCATGCCCCATCGCCTGCACCCACCAGTGAAGTCATCACGTCAGATGTGCAGTTCCAGTCTGATTTGGCTGGGAATGCCGGGTTGGCGCAGGAGGCGGAGCTGCTTCACACGGAGCTTCGTGACTGCCTTGCGCGAGTTGAGAGTGTTTTGGGGAGAGCAGAGGTCGCTCTCGCCAAACTGGAGGTGGTGCCGGTTGTGTCTTCGTTGTCTGAGCTTCATATTGGGTCTTCGGTTCTGGAGGATGGAAGTCTCTATGGACATTTCTCTCCTCGTGCTACATCATGTCCATCGCAGATGCCTCTGCTGTTGTCTGCCTCTGGGCATGTTGTCATCGATGAGGTCGTGACTCCAGTGCTACAGATTATGCCTGAGCTGCAGGAGCGTTGTGGCGAGCCCACTTCACCTCTTTCAATGGTGTTTTCGAATGAGATGGGACAGGCGATGTCTGTGGGTGACGAGGTTGGTGCTTTGGTACCTAATTTCGATGCACAGCCACAGGGTTCGCCTCTGCCGTGTGGGCGGCTGGAGGCGCCAGAGTCTATTGTGTCTGTGGTAACCGTGGCTGATGATGTTCTTGCGATGGTGTCTATGAGGGACAAAGAGGCGTCTGTGGATGCCGAAATTGGTGAGGTTGGCGCTTTGGCACCTCATTCTGAGGTGCCGAAGTTCATCTTCGACCGGGAAGGTATGTTGGCAAGCATTGATGATGCAGTCTTCAAGAAAAAGCTTTGCGGCTGGCTCGTCTCCTTGGAGGCAGCTAGCCCTGGGTCTAGCACGAAAATTGCTAGCCTCCTAACGAAGAAGACTTCTACGGACAAAATCAAGAAGGTGAAGAAGGCTCTCAGGAGCATAGGCAAGAAGGGTGGCGCCATTGATAAGGCGTCCGTGGCTGCTTAATGGATGATACTCAGTATCTTTGAGCACCACGTCCGATTGACTCGTCTTCGTGGATTTGGTGGTGGTGTCCGTTTTCAGGCATGATTTTGTTGGGGGTTTCTTTGCGATGTAGAAGTGCGAGGGATTGTGGTTGTTGCGTGTTATGTATGTTTGTCGGGTTGATCGTGGGGTCATGGAGTTTCTTTCTTAGCGAGTAGTCCGCATGCGGTCTATATGTATCGGTTTTTGCCCAGTTTTCCGTTAATTAACTGGGCAATTCTCTTCTTCTTAATTAATCGATGAGGCAAATCTTTTGCCTCCGTTTCGAAGAAAAAAAATCGGCTACCAGTAGGAAATTGTACCTTAACTCAAAAGTAAACATTCTATTATGCAAATAATGTTAGCTTAAGAGAAGATTTTGAACCTGCAACCTTTTAACATTGCTTAGAAAATGATAAACGTGACTACTGTTCCAAACATACAGCACAAATCTCCACATAGCAGCTAGCGGTGGCCAATCAGGAAAGAAGAGAGGTCCGAACATATTTGCGAGCGAAATGGACAGGCTTAATTTGCGAGGATCGCGAGCAGGAGAGGATGGGGGCGGCACATACGTTTCGCCACGCCGGATCCTCACGCGCGTCATGTCATGTCGATCCGGGCTGGATGCATCGCCTCCGCCTCCGGTCGATCCCCTCCTGCGCCAGAATCCCTCGCGAACCTGGCCTAATCACCACCCGCATCTCAGCTGGATGGAGGCAGACTGAAATACCGCTAAAACATTATAATGTAAGTTATAATCAATGATAACACAGGAACACACCTTCGGCCGTTCACTATAATTAAAAGGGGTCATCTGAGATGCCCCTGCTCAGAAGTTGTGCAACTAAATCGATCACTTCTAAAGGATTGATGAATGGTTTACAGGATATATCCGCAAGAGAGAAATGTCAAGGTACCTTCAGATGCGAGATATGAACAGAGGCGATTTCATAGCCTATCTTGCATTCCCATAATGCCCGACTTATAAACAGAACCATTACGCATTCTTACGAACTTAACATGCATAGCAAGTGTGTAAGAAACATTAAAGCTAATAGATAATATTCAAAGTGCCAACTGCCAAGTATGAATGATGCCCTCTATTACCATGACCTACACTATTCATTAGTACGTTGCAGCTGCACTGATCCTAGTCCAGAATCAAGTCTGATTAGTGTCATCTATTATCTATGTATCATCCTTGTAAACTACTAATTCCTTATCTTGAAGCTGGGTGCTCCCGCAGCGTTGACAACTCTTGTACCAGTACCATGACTGTAAACTACCATTCCTTCTCTTGCAATTGCATGGATACCCAGTACTATAATCCAAATGGAATGATCTCACATATATTCTTAATAGTCAAAGATGGAAAGATTTTCCTACATGTTTTTTTAGAGACGGTTTCTTCTTATTTGTTGTTGTTAATATATTACTTCTAGGAAGCGAATCATATTATCAGTAGCCAACCACTTCAGCTCTGCTCAGCCAAAGCAAGGGATGAACATTATATGGCTGCACAGTATACGTACTGCAACTCATTCTGCATACAAGTATTATAAAGTGGCAATACTTATTATGAAGAGAAGTTTTCTCTTCACAAAGCTAGAGTATGAAACACCAAGGTCGTGATTGGGATCTAACCGATATTTAGTGAAATTCCCATCTGTGTGTATTGTATTCTCCGATAAAATCAACAGCAGTTTTTCAAGCCCTCGCCAAGTTGAGATAAATAAAATAACCGGCCAACTGGGTAATACCTACAGATGAAGACAGGAAGCATTTTTGGCAATCGACAAAAATAATGATGCTGAAAGAGATTGGTGAGAACAAATATAACCTTCGCATGAACAATTCACGTGGAACAGTGTTAAATGCTTGAGAGAATTCTTCGCTGTCAATTCATCCAGACAAAAATTTATCATGTTATCAGGACACAAAATTTTATCTCATGCCTTGAGAGAGCAGCAACATGAGTAAGCAACATTAATTAGATAAGGGTTATTGATATGTCCAGAATATCATACCTTTCTGGGGCTTACCCACCATGAAGACTATCTTCCTGATCAGGTAGTGTTACTTCAAAAGCCCGCTTCAGCTGGCCATGAGAGGAGCACCAACACCACCGCTCGAGGTCGAGGTCAGGGGAGCTGAACGCATGCATGATGAGGTGGAAGGAATTGGCTACCAGCAAGCGTTTACTCTCAAACTGCTCTGAACCTGACTGTCTGGACCCAAAACCTTTGGCTATCAAGGTAGGGGAACTGCCAGCCTCAGCCTGGAATAGATGTATTCGATGGAGCCTTAGAGATGTAACTTCACGGAATGCACCTAAAGTGAACTACGTACTACAAAACCATGAGAAAGTGGATACCTTTAGCATACCTCAGCTATAACACTCTTAATAAGCTGCTCAGCCTTGTCAATACTCATATGAGTTCCAAATAATTCCACTGGACGAGTCATGACATTTGAAGGAACATCTACGCGCATTTGCTCCGCAAAAAAAAAGTATGATCTCTACCTAGTACGCTGGTGGCCAAAAGTATGCAATTTTTTTGGTCCATTGGACATTTTGGGGTTCATTTGCAAGCCTTGGGGTTTATTGACTTATATATATATCAAATTATTCAATAAATAATCTGTTGAATTAGGGACAGTCTCACTGCTCTCGGCATTAGCTAGAAAATTTACTCCCTAAGTTCACTTGTTAATTGTTAGTTTTGGAACTCAAGTATCTGCAGAGTATGTGCTGCTGCTGCTTCTCCTTTGCTGAACAATGCTAGACATGATTTTGAAGGCAGAGCAAGGTCAGGCATTATTGTGCTACCTTGTGGTACTGGCAAGTCCTTGGTCAGTGTATCTGCAGCATGTCATATTAAGAAGAGTTGTGTATGCTTGCCACAAATGTTGTGTCTGTTGATCAATGGGCATTCCAGTTCAAGCTCGGGTCAACTATAAGAGATGAAAACTGCCCATAGGTTCAGAAAGGTCATCAACATTACCAAGTCTTGGATATAGAGGGGTGGGGTGCTGTAGAGATTAAACCTGCACGTTGCCTTCCACACGCGTTCGGTTGGCGTCCTCCCCGGCGTCGTTCGCCTCCACGCCCGCGTCGATTACCTCGAGCTTTCTCTTGTGGTTGCCGTCGGCCTTTGCCGAGGGCGCCTCTTCTCTTCCTGCATGGGGGCGGTGGCGGCAGGCTCTGATACATCGTCTCCCTACACGACAGGGACGCACGAGGTGCTCAGCCTCTCCTATTCCTCTCCGATTTGACCATCTATGAGACCAGATCGAGTAAACGACTCGTAGAAAACAGGGGATGCACAGGAGGAGAGGTATACACAGACCTGTTGATGATGGAGGAACTGACTCCGGCCGCCCCCATCGCCATGATCCCTGTTTTTTGTGCGAGATTTGGAGACTCGATCTAGAAGGGCAGAGAACCCAGCGGCTCCACTTTGCATGATGTGATTGGCAATCCGTTTAGCCCGCCGTTTGCCATCGTCAGCACTCTCTCTCTCTCTCTCTCTCTCTGCGGTGACCACAGCAGCGGCAGCGCACCTGAGGGGTCGGGGGTGTGGAGTGCGAGGCGGGTGCGGGAAGGGGAGGGCAACCGGGTGGGCTACGAATTACACCAAGAAGCAGAATCACGTTCATTCGTTCGGCATCCAACGTTGGAGACTGTCAGTGAACCAGGGGCTTTGGATTTGGCCACGCGAATAGCTGCCCAAGGACAAACGGAACCGGCTCAGTATCAGCCCACGCCGGAGAAAAAAGTGCCTAGGACGGTAGACATGCGATCCGACGGTCCAAATCTGTGGGTGCGTGAGAAGGCTCGAAAAGGGTCCAGTTTTACTGTCCTTAATTATTATTATTATTATAACTATTACTATTATTATTATCTTTATATATTGCTAGCAATTAAGTTAATGCTCCATGTAAAGGTGGTAATTATGTATTTCAAGTGAAGGAAAAAACAAGAGAAGTGAAGGAAAAAATAATAGATTATACTCACGAGAGGAAGAAATCCTATATTAGATAAAACTGTTGGATTACAATAGTGAATATTACTGGGGAGAATCATCCAGATGTGATGCATAATCTAACTATTTTCTTCGTAGTGAAACTTAAACATAAAGCATCCATCAACGTTCGTACAACTTAACTAGAACTTAACCGAAGAACAACATCCAACAGGAACGTCGTCCCTACAACATAACTAAAACTGAAAGCATCCATCATCATCATCATGAAATGGAACATCAACATCATCATTGCAGTACACTTGCCACGCACCCATATAGCCATCCATTTATCATTTGAATCTACAAACAAGAAAACAAAATGAACTATTAACACATAATGCATTGACATGATGCAAGTAGTAATAGAAGCAAGATATTAGTAACATTCAAAGGTTGAAGGCCATGCAATCTTTGTTTTTTCTGCATTACTAACAATATTGCGATTTTTGCGACACCGTACCAAATTTTCAGTTTTCACAAGTCCCATTTCGACATGCACCGCCCACATTTCATTTCTAATTTCAGCACCATCAAGTTTAAATTTAGGATCACAGCTTAAAATTGTAGCAAGAGCTACGTCCTGTTAAGGTTTTTCAGGCTCTTCAAGAATACTTTAGTTCCTGCCTGTGAGAGAAAATCAAAGTTACCATATGACAACAAGGGAACATATGAAATAACTAAGCAGTGTTACAGGTAGTTCACTTGCACCCAACCAACCCACCGAACCACTTTGGGCACTCTTACTGCCTGCATTAGCACCTTTTGTTTTTTTTGGTCTGGACAACAACCTGATAGCAAATAAGAAGTAATAAACAAGCTAGCACTGTAGTTTGAACACAAATTTGTATGTGATCATGAAAACATACCGGCTTGTTTGCAGAAGAATTTTTTCTCCCTGATATGCACTAACATTCTCAAGCAAACTTTCTTTGTTCTGAACAACATTCTGATAGCAAGACGACTAGTAGATGCATAACCATTAGAGTAATATGTTTTGAACATATTGTATATGGTAATGCAAATATACATTATGTGCATTTATTTCCCTTTGTCTTGCACTGAGATTATGATCATAAGTACCTTGGTTCTGGACAATATTCTGATAGCAACAAATACACACAAACATGGGAGCACTATAGTTTGATCATATTTTTTTATATTAGACTATGAATATACCTTGTGTGTAGTAGAATATTTTTCTAGTTGTCGTGCACTGCCACCATTATGAACCATAGTTTATTTGTTCTAAGATAAAATGATACACATCATATGCAATTGCAAAAGGTGCAAGTGTAACAACTTAATCCTCAACAATGACAGGTTCCAAGGAGTATTTAATTAGAAAAACCTTATCTAAAATAGAATTGTTGTTGGATGCTTGCAAATATGCACCATTTGAACCACTTGAATTGTTTAGTGAAATATTTAGTCGTTTTTTAACAAGTCAAAGTCCATCAACCAGAGGATTAATCACTCTCTACAGATAGCATACCGTAAATATTAGTTGAGACATAATTTCTGGAGTGAAAATTGAGGAATTTTATTGTGTACTTTTACAAGATACAAACTTTTTTGTTTGAATTATGTCCATTCACCGAAGGTTCAAGCCCAATTGTAGCCACTTGGTCTAAAATTTCCTATGATAGAAATACAGGTAGTTTAGTTCAGAAAATAAATGAAGGTTACAATTGCTAGAAATTTACCTAATTACGTTATCTTTCCATTCTTCTTATCTTCTCCTCTAGTTCCATAATTTTAGCATCTTGTTTTTCTTTTCTTGATATAATTTTCCATTTAAACTCTAAAGGCTAGCATATCTTCATTTGGTGTATCCTCCACCAAAGTAAAATGTATATTCTGGAATAGACGTGGAGTAGAAACATCAAAAAGATTTTTCAGGTTTGGAACTAGCCCCAAACCATGTACATGACCAGGCTTGTCATCTCCTAATACTTTGTTCAACACATCTATGTTCCATGTAGTCTTTCCATCCCTTTTTCTGCTAATTCAGGATTTTTGTCCATAATACCCTTCAACTCTACCTAAATACATGAACAATGTAAATAATAAGAATATATATATGTATATATATGATATCAAATTCAAATACAAATGGTTGAGAGTGGTAAATATACCACATGAGCATTAATGATTTTGTTCTTGCTAGTTTTCGGCTTGTGCGTATGGATGAACAAGTGAGCCCTATGAGTACCTTTGCTAGTTCTCTCCAAGTGCTTGCTAATTCTTTTAAGTACCTTTGCTTTCTGAGTTGTCCAATGATTAACTAGAGATCTCCACTGATCCGGAGTAACCCATTCTGGTTTATTGTTGTAATTGGCTTCTGTGCTTTTTTTGTCATCAAAATAAATTACTTTCAGATCGGACTTGTGTTGCCTCCATATGCCTCCAATTGTCTTCAATAGTTTTTTTCCAAGTGAGGGGGCTAAAGGAACCTCATCTACAAAATAATTACAACATAAATAGGGTGACTGCAATGTAAGGCGACATAGAGCAAGTAGTAAAGGATAATCAGTGGATTCAAGTTTACCTTCACTTGATTTAGTATAGCCTGTACGTTTGTTTTAGTTTTGAGCAATTTCCAATCCTTGTAGATCAAGCAGCACAATGATCCATTCCTTGCAACCGAGCCAAGAAAGTCCACAAGATGTTTAGCCTCTTTTCAAATTGGCCGATCTATGTCATTGCAGCGAACCATTATCCTTTTCCCTTTTGGAAGGTTCCAAATATATTTCAGATTCCTCCTCTTACGCTCAGGGCTGTTGATATCCATGTGCGACCGGTGCGTCCGCACATGGCCCATCAAACTGGGCCCCCAAGTCAATGTGGTATTAGCAGGCCTAGTTAACCTAAAAAAAAATTAGCAGGCCTAGTCATCGCATGCAAATTATACATGCGAGAAAAAAGCCTGCTCCAGTCGTTTCACAAAGAAATTACCAGATGAAGAGAGGGCCCCATCGTCCACGAGCCTCCAAGCCCGAAGTCTCCCTGGCATGGACATTTTCCCCCTAATCCATCTGTTTCATCGGCTTGGAATGCCGCTTCCCCTACCTCTGCCCTTTCACCTGTGCAATATGCCAATTCGCCCGGCTAGCCGAGAGCCCCGAGCGCTGGATGTGTCTTGAGTCCTTGGGTTGTTACACTCACCGGCACGGGTCGAGTCATCGTTCACTTTGGTAGGCCAGAATCTCCCTACCTCCTCATCTAGTGAGTCCTAAATCTTGAGTCCATACATAATTTTTGGATCCATGTACGTACTAACAATTTTATTATTATATTATGAAAGTTATTATTGTGTTCCATATATATGCCATATCTAGGAGAACAATCAATTTTTTGATTACTTGTCAGATATTTTCTCTTCGGTAGCTAGTCTAACCGGTGTTAATAGTGTGCAGTAGTAGAATTTCTCGTGATAGCTCATTGCCCCATAGTAAAAGATTCATACTTCGCATATATTCCAATCCTCATCTTTTCTTCTAGAAACAAAAAATACGATTATGATGCATAAAGATGTGGTATGAATTTTTCAAAATTTTGGGTCTCATTTTTCATTTCGCACAGGGGCCCCAAATTCTTGGAGATGCCCTGCTTACGTTCTTTTGTTTCTACATTTTCAGCTGAATAAATAGAACCATGAATTATATGTTACGATGATGAATAATCATATATTGCAAACGGTAAGGAATGAGCAACAAACTTCGATCTTCATTTTCATCTGCATCAACATCATCACAATTTGTGAAGCCTTCTTTTTCATTAATAGTTCTTTCATGGACATCAGATGATTCGACATCTTTTTCCGCTGAATTATGACGTTCGATTGGCTCTTCCATCAGATATTCTTCATTGGATTCAACAATGTTAATTCTTGTCCCTGACAAAGCTGCTGCAACATGACAATGATCAAAGTTCAAATAAATTATGTAAAAAACTATTCTATGGTCCTACTCGACCTTATGACAGTCATCCCCACAAATGTGAAGATCATTAATTCTGATTTCTTCTCAAACAATCATATTTTGAAGTAATTACCGCCCCTACAATTAACAAAATATGTCCAACAACATTTATTAGTAACTCATTCGGTAGTCACTAGCTAGGTAATAGGAATACATCAAGCTATTCCTATTTCATAATGAAAACGAGTAACTAAGACATGAAACCATTACTCTGCAATGTAAATTTACATCTCAATGTTCATTAAGTAGGCATGAGGTGCCAGATGATTAATTCATGGTGACATTAACTAATGCTATATGTTCTGGATGTATTTATAAACAACAGCCGTACTTTGAGTATGCTGCAACTCTGTTGTACGTATAGGTTGTTTACAAAGTTCAAATTCCGAAAGAAGAAAACATTTTAGGCATCAGGAAATACTAGTAGCATCTACTATATTATTAAAATGATAAGTTGGTGGCTGTAAATAGTCCACTCCCTCCATCATAAGTTGGTGGCTGCTTAGAGTTATTGCATGACTTTTGTCGTAAGAGAGCAACCCACCTTGAAGATATTGAGAGAGAGAGATCATGCGAGGATAAACACCTAAACACCTAGAGCTAGTGTGTTTGGGCATCACCAAAGTCATTCTGTTCTGAGAGAACCGAAGACTTGTTACAATTGAAGACGGCGTATCTTTCAGACAGTTAGGCGTCATGGTCTAGAGCATCCAAGAGTCATTGTGGATTGCCGGGTGACCAAGTTTGTGAAGGTTTCGG
The DNA here is from genome assembly GCA_039707655.1 of Elymus sibiricus. NCBI lineage: Eukaryota > Viridiplantae > Streptophyta > Magnoliopsida > Poales > Poaceae > Elymus > Elymus sibiricus. Next base: position 507,792,045 of record CM077675.1, read on the forward strand.
AAGTCTACCTTGAAGACTTACCAGAGTGACTGGGCGAGGTCTAAGTGACCTTGGCTCAAGGGGAATAAGGTGAAGACGAGGTCTTCAGAGTTCAATCTCAGCCTCCCCAACCTGATGTACAGTTGTCACAGCAACTGGAACTGGTCCAACAAATCTTGTGTCTTCGTCGAGCAACTGGTTCTATCTTCCTTCCTTCTTTACTTACTTTTTTGAATTCTGAAGCCATTGCTTGCTCATCTTTGTGTGAAGACATGCACCGAAGACATTCATCTGATTGTCATTTGTCTTCGTACTGTCTAAGTTTATCTTCGATACATCTTAGCATGCAGGATGACTATGCCATACTTTCCTGAATGTCTTCAACATACTCCAGGCTTGGCCTAGTCCCTTGATTATTATCCCTATATCATCCTGATTAGCTTTCGCATACTTCGAATACATTGCTTGTTTTGAAACCATTCATAAAAATTGCCTATTCACTCCCTCTAGTCGATAACTAGCACTTTCAAAAGAAATATCAACTCTAGTTCGATGGCACGACGAAGGGTGCACCAAGTAGCATGGAGTGCTACGACATCCAGCAGATTTCGAGGCATGGATGAAATTTGATGAGAAGCATGGATTTGCAGATGATTGTCGTAATATTCGGTTTGGAGTAGCAATAGATGGATTTAATCCACATGGAATGTTGAGCAATAAAGATAGTTGTTGGCTAGTTGTGCTATTCATGTGTAACCTACCTCCATGGCTATGCATGAAGAAATCTTATCTGTCATTTCCTTTAAATATTCTTGGACCTAAGAGCCCTGCAGATAAGATTCATGTTTTTATGCAACCTCTTTTAGATGATTTGAGAGATCTTTTTGTGAATGGGATGACAACCTATGATGCATCAGAACAGAGAACATTTAAACTCAGAGCGGCTGTCTTGTGGACCATAACTGACTTCCCAGTATTAGGAATACTTGCTTCATATATGGTGCATGGAGATTATGCATGTCCACCTTGTAGTGTAAATGTATGGACCAAGCGCTTAAAATATAGCAAGAAAGCTGGTTTTATGGGTCACCGGCGATTTCTGCCAGCTGATCACAAATTTCACAATGATGCTTCTACTTTTGATGGAACAACTGAGAATAGAACATGGCAGAAATCGTATGAACATTAGAGGGGAGCTCCATCCAAAGAAAAAACCTTTAGGAAAGTATTAGTTTCCACCAGCTATATTTACCATTGTTGGGTTACGTTGCATGGGAAACAAAAAAAATTCCTACGCACACGCAAGATCTATCCATGGTGATGAGCATCTACTAGAGGGAGAGTGGATCTACATACCCTTGTAGATCGCTAAGCGGGAAGCGTTAAGAAATGCTGTTGATGTAGTCGAACGTCTTCGCGATCCAAATCGCAAGCCCTCCCGCGATCCAATCACGATCCGTCCCGATCTAGCGCCGAACGGACGGCACCTCCGCGTTCAGCACACGTACAGCTTGATGACGATCTCCGCCTTCTTGATCCAGCAAGAGGGGGCAGAGAGGTAGATGAGATCTCCAGCAGCACGACGGCGTGGTCGTGGTGATGGTGGAGTTATCCCGGCAGGGCTTCGCCTAAGCACTACCGGAATCTATTTGGTGGAGGAACTAGAGAATAGAGAACTAGCACGTGGCCATGGGTTTTGGGGCTCTATTCCTCTAGTATATATAGGAGGGAGAGGGAGGAGCAAGCCTCCCTAGGGTTTCCCCTAGGGGTCGGCCGAACCAGGGCAAGGAGGAATCCAATCCACTTCCTACTAGGAAGTGGATTCATATTAGGAAGGAGTCCTATTCCTTCCTATCTCCACCTTTTTTTCCTCTTGGGCATATGCGCCTTTATGAGGTCGGTTCCCCAGCCCATTAGGGGCTGGTGCGCCACCTCTTGGGCCCATGTGGCCCCCGGGGTGGGTGGGCCCCACCCGGTGGACCCCCGGAACCCATTCGTCACTCCCGGTACACTACCGGAAATACCCGAAACTTTTCCGGAACCCAAATACCACTTTCCTATATATAAATCTTTACCTCCGGACCATTCTGGAGCTCCTCGTGACGTCCGGGATCTCATCCGGGACTCCGAACAACCTTCGGTCACCAACACATATATCTCAATACTACTGAAACGTCACCGAACGTTAAGTGTGCAGACCCTGCGGGTTCGAGAACTATGTAGACATGACCGAGACACCTCTACGGTCAATAACCAATAGCGGGACCAGGATGCCCATATTGGTTCCTACATATTCTACATAGATCTTTATCGGTTGAACCTCTATGTCAAGGATTCAGTTAATCCCGTATGATGTTCCCTTTGTTCATCGGTATGTTACTTGCCCGAGATTCGATCGTCGGTATCTCTATACCTAGTTCAATCTCGTTACCGGCAAGTCTCTTTACTCGTTCCGTAATACAAGATCCCGTGGCTAACTCTTTAGTCACTTTGCTTGCAAGGCTCGTAGTGATGTTGTATTACCGAGTGGGCCCTGAGATACCTCTCCGTCACACGGAGTAAGAAATCCCAGTCTTGATCCATGTCAACTCAACATACACCCTCGGAGATACCTGTAGAGCATCTTTATAGTCACCCAGTTACGTTGTGACGTTTGATACACACAAAACACTCCTACGGTGTCAGTGAGTTACATGATCTCATGGTCATAGGAACAGATACTTGACATGCAGAAAACGATAGCAATAAACTGACACGATCATATGCTACGTTCATAGTTTGGGTCTTGTCCATCACATCATTCTCCTAATGATGTGATCCCGTTATCAAATGACAACTCTTGTCCATGGCTAGGAAACCATAGCCATCTTTGATCAACGAGCTAGTCAACTAGAGGCTTACTAGGGACACATTGTTGTCTATGTACCCACACACATGTATTTGAGTTTCCAATCAATACAATTATAGCATGGATAATAAACATTTATCATGAACAAGGAAAAATAATAATAACTATTTTATTATTGCCTCTAGGGCATATTTCCAACAACCATGTCTAAGAAACAAAAGCAATTATTCTGCAAAGTTATTCATGGTATAAAAGTTCCTGATGGATATTGTGGAAATATATCAAAATGTGTGAATTTTATTGAAGGAAATATTCATAGGCTCAAAACAAATGATTGTCATGTCCGATTGCACCAATTTCATCCAATTGTTGCGAGAGGTATTCTTCCAGATGATGTTACAATAGTACTATTTGAACTATCATGATATTTTTTACAAATATGTTCAAAAGTTTGTCATGTTGATGAGGTTGACCGTTTGGAAGAAAGAATCAAACTTATGCTCTGCAAAATGGAGATGATATTTCCTCCTGGTTTTTTCACTGTTATGGTCCACTTAGTTGTCTATTTAGCAAGTGAATGTAAAATAGCAGGACCAGTTGTATATAGGTGGATGTACTTCATCGAAAGGTAATTTATTGCATATACATTGATAACTTATTACAATATTTCTCTCCTAAACTTATTGCAATTTTTCTTTTTGCATATACATTTATAACTATTGGATATATATGTGCTATAGGTATCTTTTTTAGCTCGTCCAGAGGGTTCAATTGCAGAATCTTTTTTAGCGGATGAGAGCATGACATTTTGTTCAAGATATCTACTGGTTTCTCCACCAAGCATAACCAACCATCAAGAAACAATGACAACCTAGAGGACTCTGAATCTTCAAATATTTCACAACAATTGTTTCCTCCAGTAGGACCATTGGGAAGACCAATGGTATACTGATAACCCACAAGTATAGGGGATCTTTGTAGCCTTTTTGATAATTAAGAGTGTCGAACCCAACGAGGAGCTAAAGGTAGAATTAATATTCTCTCAAGTTCTGTCGACCACCGATACAACTCCACACACGCTAACGCTTACTTTACCTAGTACAAGAATAAAACTACTTTGCGGAAATAAAACTAGGAGTACTTAACGATAATAAAACTATGGATAATTTGCAAGACAATAACAATTAATAATTTAGTAGAGAGATTTTGTAACACAATAGAAAGATTGTGCATAGGCAATTGAATATAACACGATAGATACTTATCATACGCAATGAGGGAGAGGAATACGCTAATATACTTTCTGTACTTGGATCATACGCACTTATGATTGGAACTCTGGCAAGCATCCGCAACTACTAAAGATCATTAAGGTAAAACCCAACCATAGCATTAAGTAAGAAGTCCCCGTTATTCCCATATGTAAACACCCCCCTTACTCGGGTGTAAGCTTCTGTCAATCTAGCCACCCACCATAAGAGAATCATAAACTTATTGCAAAACCCTACAACAGTAATCCCACACGCTTGCGCGACACGGAGGGCACCATAGGACAAGATCCTTAACATAAAACTCATATCAAACATATCATATCACAATTAAACAGTAGGACAAAAGAAATCTGCTCAAACATCATAGAATAGACAAACATCATTGTATAATAATATATAGAATTAAGCACCATGTTTAAGTAGAGATTACAGCGGGAAGAGAGAGGTTACACCGCTGCATAGAAAGGGAGAGAGTTGGTGGTGACGGCGGCGAAGTTGTTGGTGTAGATCGCCGTCATAATGGTTTCCTCGACGGCGTTCCAGCGCCACCTGGAGAGAGGGGGAGAGAGTCCCCTCCTTCTTCTTCTTTCTTGGTCTCCCCCCTAGATGGGAGGAGAGCTTATCCTCTGGTCCATAGCCGCCATGGCACCCGGAGGGCAGGAGTCCCTCCGAGATTGGATCTCTCTCTGTTTCTCGTCTGTTTTCGCGACTGTTTTCTAACCCCTTCACCATTTCTCAAATATCCAGAGATCCGTAACTCCGATCGGGCTCAAATTTTGAGGGCATTTTTATCTGGAAATTATCTTTCTTGCAGAGAAAGAAGGGCCCCAACCGACTTCAGGGGTGTCCACAAGCTATCAAGGTGCGGCCACCCCCTAGCTAGACGCGCCCTATTGGCTTGTGACCACCTCGGGCATGGTCTTGCATTAGTTTCTACTCTCAAAAATCACATATATTCCAAAATAAGTCTCCGTAATTTTTTTATCGCGTTTGGACTTTGTTTGATATGGATTTTCTGCAAAACAAAAAACACACGAAAAACAAGAACTGGCACTGGGCACTGGGTTAATATGTTTGTGCTAAAAAATAGTATAAAACAACAAATTAGTGCCTTAAAAATATCCTAGAATGATAATATTATAGCATGGAATAATAAAAAATTATAGATATGTTGGAGACGTATCAGCATCCCCAAGCTTAATTCCTGCTCGTCCTCGAGTAGGTAAATAATTAAAATAGAAATTTTGATGTGACCTGCTACCCAACATATAATCTCTTGCATGTATGCTCATTGAAAAATGATCAATTAACAAACATCAACATAGTAATATTTATAAACATAAGTAACACAATCATCAATCTTTCGAAATATACGATCCTCAAAGAATGTTTACCCCCATTCATTTTATCATATTAGTAAGGCATGACTCCATCTTCACCACATTAATACAAATGTCAAGCACCATGGTGTCCAAGTCAAGCATTTGGATTGTACTTTTTAACGTGTTTCAGCTTTTTATTCTTCATGCAATACATGAGCGTGAACCGTGGACATAGAATATAGGTGGAATAGAATATGGTAGTAGATATCAAAGGGGAAAAATGGAGAAGAAAGTCTTGCATTAACTAGGCGTATAAGTGGGCTATGGAGATGCCCATCAATAGATACCAATGTGAGGAGTAGAGAATGCCATGCAACGGATGCCTAGAGCTATACGTGTATGAAAGCTCGAATGAAGCTAAGTGGGTGAGCATCCAACTTGCTTGCTCATGAAGACCTCGGGCATTTGAGGACCCCCGTCATCGAAATACACAAGCCAATTTCAGTAATGAAAAATTCCCACTAGCATATGGGAGTTGCAAAACATAAGACTCTCTATATGAAGAACATGGTGCTACTTTGAAGCACATGTGTGGAAAAAGAAGTAGTATAGCATAGAATATAAACTCCTAATTATGAATATGGAAATATAATAATACGATATTATTTTCTCCAGGGCATATTTCCAACAGGCGCGCCAGATCGGACCTTGGCGGCAGCGTGGTAGCTGACCCTGCCTCAGGCTACGATGATGGTTGCGGGGGCAGCGGCCAGCCGTGTCGATAGTTGCGGTCGCCGGCAGCGACAGGTTATGCGACAGAGGGCCATATGGCCTCGGATTGGTGGTGGCGGTGTGGAGGGCCTGGTGGATAGGTCGGCGGCATGCGTGGTCTGGCCTCCGATCATATCTGATCTGGTCAGTGCGGCATGCGCGCTACGCGATGACAGAGATCGGTGGCCACCCGCGCACACGTTGCTAGATGGAAGTTCATCGAGAAGATCTGGGTAAAAATCTTGCTCTCGGCTAGTTGCCAAGGCCGGCGATTGCGGCGCTTTTCTGCGTCGTCCCCTTCTTGAAGGTATAACCGTGGAGAAGCTCCAAACTTCTATCTACTACCTCCGAGGAAAAGCTTAGATCAGTCGATCGGATGACAACGGCGCTCTTGTGTCGTTCCCCCCTTGGGGGTGTCATTCTTGTAGGTGTGCATTAGTTCGAGTGAACAGTGGACGCTTTCTGCTGCAGAGTGGCGTTTCAGGTGACACATCGACGCCGTAGAATCACAGCAGCATGGCACAACAGTGTCTCAGCGACAGATGTGTGATGATGGACGCGCGTATGGAGGTGGCGCTGTGATGGCGTCAACGGCAGGCCTCGTAAGGTCGATGCGTCAGTACCTGCTCTGCTGATGGATCGATGGAAAACGGTGATGACAGCCTTGCAGCATGCGCATGCGGTGCATGCTGAGTGTGCGTCAGATCGGTGTGTGAGCCATACCAGGCAATTCGGCTTGGTCCAGGCCTCCAGATTTAGATGTTAGGATTTGGTGTGAGGTCTGGGTACGCGGCCCTGATAATCTACATCCGTTTATTAAATGGATAGAAGTAGCGACATATATTGTCAATATGGTGACTACAAATTTATTGATGTATTACTTTGTAATGTCTTGATGAATAATTAATAAAATACCTGCAGACATCGCCTTGATGGAGAGGCCAGGGGTCGTCCTCCTTTTCAAAGAAAAAACCAAGTGAATACTTCCCTTATGTGGCTGCCAGAACAACCATGCATGATCCAACTGTGATAATTAAGCATTACTTTCTCCATGTGCAAAAGCTATATATATATATATATATGACCTACAACTACAAGGAAAGCATGGCTCAACAGACAAAAGGTAAAGGCGACTTTAACTCCACACGGAAGCAAAGCATACGTATGATTCATTCCTTCATTAGTGAAGGACCTGTCTGCTTTCTTTCTTTCTTTTTTTCTTTCGTTCTTTACGCAACATGAGGAATAAAGCAAGACACATACATATGCCCAGGCCAAGCCAAAAGCAAAAGCAAACACAGGCTCAGGCCATAGAAACAAAGTATTCCTAGATCAACGACACCTCCTCTGTAGTCTGCACTGCACGCACCTGGTTAGTTACTCCAACAGCACCTGTTCAGCTCATAGAGAGGAGATCGATAAATTATCCATTACTGTTAATTCCACCAGCTGATGGTGTTGGGCTGCTGCTAATAACCGATCCAGGTATGTATGACAAGATAACATCATCTCCTTTGCTTCCATCTTCATCTTCTTCCAAGATCTCCGATCCGATCCGAAAGAAAAAAACATTTTGTCAAGATATATGGGTGAGAAAATTAACATGCTGGCGGTTCGTTTCACCTTGTCAGAGAGCTGATATAAGGTGATGCCCAGGAGTTGTCGGACTTACTGATTGATGGCCACGGGTTAGGCAGCATTGCTAAGCTGCTGTTACCTATTCAGGCCTTCTTCCTATCCCAACAAGATAAGGTAGTTCATGGCCTCCTCCTTAATTACTACACTACTGTTCAAGAGGGTGCATGCATGCTTGTCCTTGGGCTTGGGCAATCTCTTTACATACACTTATTTTGATGTATAGCTTTGAAATTCTGTTTAGTTTTGTGTACCTGTGTGGGTCCCATTAACAGTTCGGATACTTGTATTATTGTATCAAATATTCTTAAAATATTTACATGCTTAGTGGCTCTAGGCATAATAAAATGTAATGTCCTTATTTATTTTTCGAAACTGAGACAATTTTTTTGCCTCATCGATTAATTAAGAAGAAGAGAGTTGCCCAGTTAATTTACGGAAAACCGGGCGAAAACCAATACAAACGGAGCATGCACTAACTACTCACATGACAAGAAACCCCACAACCCCACATGCGATCCCCGCCACTCTCTAAACACACAACATCCACAAACCACTCCGACATTGCTACTACACCAGAAAACCCCGACAGGAACACCTCGAGACAAGACATCAAACACCTCCCAACCCACAACGACCGTCCAGTCCAAGACGAAGGGCCGTGAGAACGAAGGCCATCCATCAAGCAACCACAAACACCTTGCCTATGACGCCACTCTTTCCTTTGCCCATCTTCTTTTGTTTGCCCCTTATTGGTGTCCCCGTCAAGAGGCAAGCAATCGACCTGCCCAAACCAGGTCTAGCAACCTCCACACTGGCGAGCAAGTCACACAGTTCCTTCGCGAAGAGAGCATCTGGATTTGGAGTAGGTGCCAACACACTTGGTTCAATGTTCATGCCACTTACAGGCATCACCTGCTCGATGGGCGCAGACGAGCGAAGGGCAGCAACATCTAAAGCTGACGCCTGACACCCGATGGACTTAGGTGAGCGAGAGATTGCAATGTCCAAATCACCACACTCCTCGGCATCAAGTATTTGACTAGACTTCTGGGGTGATGCTGGCGGTAAAGCTACAATCGAGATCTCTGGGGGGTCTACCTTCAGTTGTTTGACGGACAGAGGCTGAACCGGACCCCCACACAGGTCCTGAAGCTCAGGCATCATCTGTAACACCGGAGTCACAACCACATCATTGTTTAGTCCCTTAGAGGCTGACAACGACGAGCTGGTTCTAGCACGAGGGGAGAAATGACCATGAAGCTCGGCTTCCCTCTCAACCTCGAAGTTGTCTTCAGGCACAACCAAAGTTCGCAACACAGGCGGCGCCTGGGAGAGCCCGCCTAGTGCAGCCTCAGCTCGCTCTATAAAGCTCTTCATCCGCAACATCCAACCTTGCATGGAGTCAACGACATCACGCAGAGGTTGGACCGCCTCCTCAAGCCGGAAGGAAACCATATCAAGGAGCTCAGAGCGCAACAACTCGGTCTGCCTCTCCAAGTCAGTCCGCACCGGGATATCTGCCGAGGTCATAGAGCCAGCAGGAGCAGGAACGATAGATGCCCAAGAATCACGACCAAACGTCTTCACGAGGGGTGAGGCTTCCTTCTGGACCTTGCGAGGAGCTGGAGCTTGTTGGTGCCCGACGGGGAGGCATGGCAATGACGGCATAGTAGAGCTTCCCAAGAAGCTGAGGGGACGCCAGGCATTGCGGCACTCACGTGCTCGATGACCATTCTCAAGACACCGAGAACACCTAAAAGGATCTCGACACACCGCTGCACGGTGTCCAGGAAGGAGGCATCTGTAACATCTACCATGAAGCCAAGCAGGGACAGGACGAAGAGCCAGTGTAGGGGCTAGTGACGTCGGATGTTGCACGCTGCGCTTCGACAACACCTTCTGCCAACCTCCGCACGCATCCGGATCACACGCCGTGCCCGGCCGAGCAGCCGAAAGTGAGGATTTGGTAGCCGGCGACGGCGTCTGCGGGGCCAGCACATCGTCCTCGTCTTCTTCATCGTCGGCCAAGGAGCTCCACGAAACAGGCTGCACCGTGTCCAGACCTGGCACGGTGTCGGCTGGAGTTGAGGACGACGCCATTTCCATAGGAGTCGAGGACGCCGTAGCAGAGCCAGCAGGAGTCGTCGACGATGTAGCGGAGCCCGTTGGAGTCGAGGACGACGTTTCAGCAGCGGTGGCCGGATGTGGCGCCGGTGCTTCAGCTGGAGTCGAGGATGACGTAGCAGCGCCGGCAGTAGTCAGGGACGGCATGCCCACAGCAGCACACAATGACTTCGAAGCAGCGTCGACATGAGCACCGTCAGCAGAGGTTGAGGGCGGGAGACATCCAATCGACGGCGGCGGCGACGACCCAAGCCATCCATCCACCAGGCCAGGGGCACGAGCTGGAGCAGCACGGGCTGCGTCCATGGCGGACAACGCGGCGACGCTGGTCGGGGAAGGCCGGGGGCTCGGGAGGAAGTGCTTGCCCGACTGCGTCGCCTTTGATGCTGCCACGTCCGGCCTCGGCAGGAGTCCAGCGCGGGACAAGCGGCCACCCGCTGCCGGGGCGGCCCTGCGGGAGGCCAGAGCAGCAGCGGCAGCATTTGAGGCAGCCGACGGAGTCGAAGATGACGGCGCGGACGCGAGGGCCATGAGCAGCACCGCGAGAGCCTGAAGGAGAGAATGAGTGCAGCTGAGAGAGGACGCGAAGAGCAGCCCGGATCTGGTCTCGGCGGCTGAAATGGAGGCCGGGGGGAGGAGATCAATCCGCCGGCGGCGGCCGCGGGCGCGAGGTTGCGGAAGCCATCGGCTGTGCTTTCGTTTGCTTGCTTTGTTCAAATGTAATGTCCTTATGTTTGTGCCGTCTAGGAGTATGAGTTATGGTTGGCTATAAGGATGATTTTGTGAGCTTTGTTTTGGTCCTAGTACATGGTTACCTGGGTGTTTCATATTGGCTAGTCGGTATCCTGAAAATTCCACCTTGTTGCTGCCGGTCACCGAGGTACAGAAAACATATGGTTGCCTTAAATCGTCATCTTACAATTTTGTAATGGAAGTTGGTAGAAGAAAAATAAAAACGAAATAGTATGTCGGAGGACTGACGTGTCTGGTTTTTGTCCAGGACATTCTTGGACTTGCTGCTAATCATGGGTTAGACTTGCTACGTTCCCGCTGGTAGCTGGTCTTCTCTGGAGAGAAGGTAGCGCCTTGTAGCCGGTCTTATGAAATTTGTGCTTTTTGTACTTGTCTTCGCTAGTGCAAAGATTTGTGTATGTCAGAATTAAGGTGTACTGACGATATAGTATGTCTAGCTGTGCAGGAACTGATCGATATAATATATCGTCAACTGGTCGGTATATCGAGGATCCGGGTTGGCTGTCGCTGATTTTGTTGGTATATTTCTGGACTTCGTGGAAGCGACTCGCCATGATAACTAAGGTAGACTCACTGTCCTGTCTTACTTGGAGCAGCTTCTAGATGAGTCCTTTTACCGTGCATTCCCATATATCATTTTGGGTCATTTATTTCTTTTATTTATCCGGTGGCCCAGATCCGGCAATACTACCCCAGGTTTCGTGTAGTATACTCAGGCGTTATGGGTATTTTTGGTAGTTCACTGTTATAAATCCCATTGCCAAAAAAGGGACTGACAGTTAAACAAGAATGATGAGTCCTATCCCGAAGATACGAAAAAAATAGGATCCATTGCCAAAAAAGGGACTGACAGTTAAATAAGTGCCATATACGTGGCATGAACATATAACAACTTCGAACATTTTTTATGACATGTTTCATGACGCGAGGATGTTAACTTTAGTTGTCAAGCATGATAGCTTTCCTTTCTAATGGCAAGTTTCAGTTTTTTTGAGTTTGTTTTATTTTTTTGGATGACAACTTTAGATCTAAAAAAATCCAGGGCCGGAGTGTTTCGTATCACACATGTTACACTTATCGCATTTTGCAGAAAGCCCTCTATGGTTTCGGTTAATGGACCCGCGGTCATCTTTAAGTGAGAATAGAAAATGCTTTACATTTTTGACGAAAACCCATGAGATTTTGGTTAATTAACCTGCCATTCGTCTCTAAAATAATGTTTATAATAGATTCAAATGTTTTTTAACATTATTCATATCTTTTAAACCGTGACTACAACTTTAACATGTTATATATGAAAATTGATTAGAAAAATGTGCAGAATACGAATATGATGTTATTTTACCCGTTAACCATTTTTAAATTCTGTTTAGGGATAGATTCAAATGCTTTTAAAAATATTGGGATCTTTTAAACTCTAACTCTAATTTTAACATGTTATATATGAAAATTGCTTAGAAAAATATGTAGAATCCGAATATGATGTTGTTTCACATGTGAATAATATATAAAATTCTGTTTAGGATGCAACGTTAATCGGTAGTGCACGACCCGTCTTTCTTTTGTATGCGTGCCGACTCAAATTAAAAATGAACTCCTCAACACAGAAAAATTGGAAAAGAAAGAAATCATCTATAACCATGCATGTCCGTCGGCGAGAGTGGGAAGAAGGATAAACGGCAAGACTGATAAGATGCCATGTTAAAATAAAGAACGTGGACCTATTACGGTCTTGTGTCATGGTTATTGTGTTAGGGACGGATGGTATTTTTTGTTTCCGTTACAACACACGGTCTCTTTTGCTAGTCATTGTACAAGACAGAGACAACCCCTGCCGAACCATGTCGCGTGGCCCCCTATGCCACCGTGCGGACCTAGCCGCTGTCATTTACGCCAGCGCAAGCCGATCTACATCATCCATCACAACCCACGGGCCGCTACCTCTGCATCCTCCATGTTAGCAGAGGCTTGATACTGATGGGCGGCCGCTGGTGCGTCCCCTGTCCATCGAGTATTCCCGTGCACAAGCCGCCACCTTTGCATTACTGCCTAGTGCCTACGGCCAACCTGAATACTCTGGGACTGTAGTACCCTTAGTCAACTGACTGCGGGCTTACATGTTGGGACAAACCCACTGATTTTTTTCCGGCGACGAATGCCCCGACCACCGAACGGCCTGTATGTTGGCTTTATTGAACTGGATACAAGACTCAACTCTACTCAACACCACCGGCCGGCGACGAACGCCGGCACCACCAGCACCATACGCTGGCTGGGCTCTACATCTTGCTTCAGCTCCTACCGTTGCAAACAACCAGTACACAGGGAAGGGGCTTTATATCGGTCAACACGCACGCACACATGACCCGGCCAGCACACGGCCCACTAACTCCACGCACGTAGCACGCACTAACTAACCAACAACTAGCTACCTACATGCATGCGTGTCAAGCACATCCACTTAACGGCCACGTACAAACTGATTCAAAGGCGACCTGTATGCAGCTCCACACAACGGCTCCAGCTAACTTTGCACGCACGTACGCGCTCACCTGGCGATCCGGTCTTCTTCGTACGTGAGCTACTTGCTCCTCCGCAAAACCTGGATGCCAGCACGCCTCGCCTGCGCCCGCTGCAACTACTCTCCATCGCCACACGATTTAACCACACACATCCGTCACGGTTTATTCCTAACATTACACACCCGACAGTTCGTCGATGTAGGATCTGTGGGTGGTAAATCCTGTAGTGCTAACGTCGGCACTTCCATACTATCCAAGCTGTAAATCCTGTAGTGCTAACGTCAGCACTTCCATACCTTTCCAAGCTGTGTGAAAAGAATTTATTTAACCAAGTCGGCAAGGATCCGTGACTTACTAGCTAAGAGCATGGTTAATAGTATTGTCAACTGCTGGCTATATGATCTTGTCTACTCGTGCTTGTGTGCTACACAAGATGGAGAAGAAGTCCTTCACCATCATGCATTGTTGGTTGAAGTTGAATGGGCAACCGAAGTGAAACCTTTTCATTGTCAAGACCGTCGTCCAAGCCAACGAGAAGGAAACCAGTGACCCTACCGACCCAACCCAACGACCGTCGAAGAAGATTAGAAGAAACCTACGGGGAAAGAAGTGAGAGGAGGATAGGGCGAAGCGGGAAGGTGCGATAGCCAAGATGACGGAGAAGTGCGAGGACATCTTGGGGAAGAAAGAGGAGGCATGCGTCAGGCACTCGGACATCAAGGAGGAGAAGAAGGCGGAGAAGTTCAAGCTGTTGATGGATGCGACGGACAAGAAGCTCACGCTCGAAGAGAGGAGGACCATGATCGAAGAGAGGAAGGCCGCACTCGAGGAAAAGAGGATGAAGATGGCTGCCAATGTGAAGGACTCCAAGATGTGGATATTAATTGAATGGCATCTCTTTGGATGCCGACGCAAGAATGATCGTGCAGTCTATCCGCTTCCAGATGTTGCAGCGACAGAAAGATGCGTTGGTGGCAGCGATAGATTATGAGGATGCGACGGAGGTGGAGACGGGGGTGGACGAGGAGGGTGCTTCCTAGGCGTTTGCGGCACCTCTTTGATCGGGAGGGATTGCCGGTCCGGAAGGGCAGAAATGCACGGACCGTCGGACTGAAGTTATTTTGGAATCGAGCATGTGAAAACTAAGCGCAATTGCCTCATTTTGCTGTCATCGGGCATGCGATCTGGCGTGCAGTGCACGGATCGGGGCTATATTTGAATTTGAATTTACTGGCGGACATATACATGTTATGGTTGGATGTTGCCCTCCTGGATCCATGTCTGCGGACTGGTCCTACCCTGTCCGCGGATGGATGCGGGAGGAAATTTGCGGGTTGCCATTGGAGATGCCCTTAGCTATAAGAGTACTGCTTATTTTCACCTTGTCTCTATCTAGTTCTTTATATTTATTGCATTTGCTTCATAGTACGCATATGTTAGGCTCTTATATAAAATACCACGCCCGTCATTTTTTTATGTCTCCCTCCTTCACATAAGCAAAAGTAGAAGCGGATTAGAAAACCCATTCTTATACTTGCTCTAAAGAACGAATACAGACGATGAATGTGTAGTAGTTTCTGATGTTAGCTAGCTGCATACACTGTGGAAGACATTTATCTAAGTCGGTCATGTAATCATGCTTGTAGCAACCAAAGTAACAATCCAACCAGCTTCAATACTAGTACGAGAGATCCTCTTTTTCAAGTGTGAACCTATGTGCTAGTAGCGTCCATTTTGTTCATTTCCTTTATCAGTGTACACAAGTGCTAGCTAATAGTTCAGGCAAACAATTGGCATCAGAGTCCTAGCTTCCGGCAGCCATGGCTGGTGTAGAAGGAGAGCTGTGTGGCATGCTGGCATCTCGAGTGGTTCTCAGTCACAGCCATCAAAGGACGGTTCCGAGTCAACTCCTCCACAGGAGCAGCGAGGGCTTAGCTGGTTTAGGACTTTAGGTACGTCCATAGCGGTGAGCTCGTGGTTAGGGAGATCGTTCGCGGGACCACATTCAGCGGTAGCATGCCCATCACCTTCTCGATGCTCACGCTCTCGAACTATAACCAGTGGTGGTGTTGATCATGGAGTGCAAGTTCCATGCGGCGAGCTTCTGGATTCCCATGCAAGACGACATGGTCGAGAGAAAGGAGGACACTAAAGCCGTGGCATCACTCATGCGCGCCACGCCGCCGGAGATGCACGGTGTTAGCTAAACTTCAGTTCTGTCTTAAGGTTTTAGGTGTCGAAAATACAGTTTCGACAGTAGCTCTTTAGAAGTTCAGTTTCGTCAGAATAACCTGAGCTGCGTCTCGGTTCAGTTAGCGATTTCTGCGGCGCCCTGACCCGATCGTGGGATGGCACGAGTGCACGGTCAAGGCGCCATGATGGGCGACGCGCGGGGTACGCTTGGATGGCGGCATCCACTACTCGATCGTGGCCCAATTTTCCGTTGTAATTCTGTTGCAAAAGTTGAATAAGAGAGAAGAAGCAGAAAAGCTGCAGTAGTTCGCAGCACAAAAACTCTCTGGTCTCACTCGCATCCTCTTCTCTCTCTCCCTCCGGTGATCGTCGGACTTAATCATTGGGCGGGGCCGTCTGACAATTGGTATCAGAGCTAGGTTGCCTGATCACCTGTGGAGATGGCTAGACCCGGCAGCCCCAAGAAGAGCGCGACGGATGGGGGGAACAACGGCGGCGTCATGGTGGTTCACCAGAGGGTGGTCTGCGACACCAGCGGGGCGTGGCCCATGCTGACACGCACGAACTACGGCGACTGGGCTCTCCTGATGCAGGTGATGCTCGAGGTGCGCCAGCTCTGGGTCGCCATCAGTGAAGGGACCACGGAGCGTGAGAAAGATCACACGGTAATGGAGTGCCTGCTGCGGTCTGTGCCGCCGGAGATGGTGTCCACGCTCGCCGTGAAGACCACGGCGAAGGATGCTTGGGACACAATCAAGACGATGCGGTTGGGCGTGAGCCGCGTACGTGAGGCCAAGGCGATGACGCTCCGTCGTCAGTACGAGGCGATCAAGTTCAACGACGGCGAGAGCATCGACGGTTTCAGTATGCGCCTGTCTCCTCTTGTCACACAACTTGAGCTGCTAGGTGACAAGATCGGCGAGCCTGCCGTCGTCCGGAAGTTCCTCTCGGTCGTCCCCAATGCGTACTCGCAGATGGCGTGCGCGATTGAGACGTTGGTCGACCTCAACACTCTGGCGCTCGAGGAACTGATCGGGCGGCTGAAGGCCGCCGAGAGCGATATGAGCTGGACGCAGCGCCGGGCGCCGGCGACAGCAGCGGCAGGCTGCTCTTCACTGAGGAGGAGTGGTTTGCGCGCCTGAAGCTGCCGAAGGGCGACGACTTCTCAGACAAAAATGGCCGTGGCCGTGGACGCGGCAGAGGGCGCGGCCGTGGGTGCGGCGGTCGTGGCCAGGGCAGTAGCCGTGGCACCAGTAGCGGGGACAAGTCCAAGGACATCTGCCGCAACTGCAAGAAGGAGGGGCACTGGGCGCGCGAGTGCAAGACCCGGATCAAGGAGCAGGCAAATCTCATCCAGGCCGGCGGCGAGGACGAGGAGCAGAGCCTGCTGATGGACCAAGCATGTGGGCTCTCCGACCACAACTCTGAAGGAGTGGACGGCACCCCAGTTCACCTTGTCGAGGACGCTGTTCAGGTCCATCTCGGGCATGAGGGGAGCGACAGTGGCGGTAACGGCGTGTGGTACTTGGACACAGGCGCGTCCAACCACATGACGGGCGACCGCTCGGCCTTCGCCGAGCTCGAACGGCCGCTCGTGGCACTGTCAAGTTTGGCGACGGCTCCGTCGTCAACATCTGCGACCGAGGGACAATTCTTCTGACGTGCAAAACAGGCGAGCACCGCGCGATCATCGGGGTGTACTACATCCCACAGCTGTGCTCTCACAGCATCAGCCTGGGCCAGCTCGACGAGAGCAGCTGCCAGGTGCTGATCCAGGACGGTCTGCTGCGCGTGCGCGACCGGCAGCGGCGCCTCCTCACCAAGGTAAAGAGAGCGTTCAATCACCTGTACTCCGTTGTACTTCAGATCACGCAGCCTGTGTGTCTTGCAGCGCACGGTGGCACGGAGACGGCATGGACTTGGCACGCCCGCTACGGGCATCTCAACTTCGACGCATTGCGCAAGCTGGCGCGCTAGGTTATGGTGCACGGCATGCCCGTGGTTGAGTAGGTGGACCAGCTCTGCAACGTGTGTGTGGCCGGCAAGCAGCGGCGCTCGTCATTCACGCAGCAGGCCAAGTACCGGGCGCAGGATCGGCTGCAGCTGGTGCACGGCGATCTCTGTGGCCCGATCACGCCGACAACACCGAGCGGGAAGAAGTACTTCCTCCTGCTGGTGGACGATACCACGAGGTACATGTGGCTCGTGCTGCTCGCATCGAAGGATGAGGACGCAGCGGCGATCAAGCGTGTGCAAGCTCACGCGGAGTCTGAATCTGGGCGCAAGCTGAAGACACTGCGCACGGACCGGGGCGGCAAGTTCACGTCCGGCTCGTTCACAGCGTACTGCGCTGAGCTAGGGGTCAGCCATCACCTCACTGCACCATACTCACCACAGCAGAACGGTGTCGTGGAGCGCCGCAACGGTACGGTGGTGGGCATGGCCCGGAGCTTGCTGAAGGCCAAGCATGTCCCCGGCAAATTCTGGGGCGAAGCAGTCACGACGGCGGTGTTCTTGCTGAACCGTGCACCGACGAAGAGTCTCGACGACATGACACCGTTCGAGGCGTGGCACGGGCGTAAGCCGAACATGCACTTCCTGCGCACATTCGGGGTGCGTCGTGCACGTCAAGGACACGCGCCCTGGACTGAAGAAACTAGACGATCGTAGCCGGCCCATGATCTTCGTGGGCTAGGAGCAGGGCACGAAGGGCTACAGGGCCTACGACCTAACAACAGGGCGCGTGCATGTGACGCGCGACGCCGTGTTCGGCGAGGGAGCACACTGGGACTGGATAGAGGAGGAGGGCGCCGTGAACGCGTTCAGTGGCATCGACACCTTAGTGGTCGAACACCTTGCGAGCAGCGCTCCAGAGCCATCAGATGAGGGGGGTGCGGCCACCTCGCCTCCGCATACACCACCAGCGTCTCCTGCTGCATCCCCAGCACCGCCCTCTCCGCCAACAGCAAGCCCAGGAGGGGTGGAATTTGTGTCACCACCATCGGCATTCAGCGACATACTCGACGCGGCGCGCAAGCACCGTTTTCGCACTATACAGAACATGCTAGATGCCGGTCCGGCGGCGGATCCATACGAGGAGCTGCACTACTTGGCGGCAGAGGAGCCGAGCTCGTTCACCGCGGTGGAGCAGGAGGGAAGCTGGAGGGGCGCCATGATCGAAGAGATGAGCTCGATCGTGGACAATCAGACATGGCAGCTCACCGCGCTCCCTCCAGGGCACATCACCATAGGCCTCAAGTGGGTCTTCAAGGTCAAGAAAGACGCGCGCGGAGAGGTGCTCAAACACAACGCCCGCCTCATGGCGAAGGGCTATGTGCAGCAGCACGACATCGACTACGACGAGGTGTTCGCTCCAGTGGCACGCCTCGAGTCAGTACAGGTGCTGCTGGCGCTCGCGGCGAATGCGGGCTGGGCCGTACACCACATGGACGTCAAATCAGCGTTTCTAAACGGCGAAATCGAGGAAGAAGTGTATGTGCAGCAGCTGCCGGGGTTCATCGTTGCCGGCAAGGAGCACCTCGTCCTGCGCCTGAACAAAGCTCTGTACGGGCTGAAGCAAGCGCCCAGGGCATGGAACACCAAGCTGGACACCTGCTTGGCCAAGCTGGGCTTCACACGCTGCCCATTAGAGCACGCCGTGTACGCGCAGGGCACGACGACTACACGGCTCATCGTGGGCGTGTACGTGGACGATCTGGTGATCACCGGATCTGACGCAGAAAAGATCACCATGTTCAAGGGGGAGATGCAGAAGCTCTTCAAGATGTCTGACCTGGGCCTACTAAGCTTCTACCTCGGGATTGAAGTGAAGCAGAGCGCGGACAGCATTGTCATCGCACAGAGCGCATACGCGCATAAGCTCCTGGAGAAGAGTGGCATGGCTGGGTGCAAGCCGTGTCACACACCCATGGAACCTCGTTTCAAGTTGTCGAGGGAGAGCACGGCGCCGCCAGTGGATGCGACGGAGTACCGCAGCATCGTCGGCAGCCTGCGCTACCTAGTGCACACGCGCCCTGATCTGACGTTTACGGTCAGGTACGTGTCACGTTTCATGGAGGCACCAACGGAAGAGCATCATGCCGCCGTCAAGCGCATCTTGAGGTACATCGCCGGCACGCTGCGCCTGGGCTGCAAGTACAGCAGAGAAGACGGCGAGCCCGAGCTCACTGGGTACAGCGATAGTGATCTGGGCAGCGATGTTGACACACGCAAGCGCACCTCCGGCACCCTTTTCTTGCTTGGAGGTGGCGCGGTAACTTGGCAGTCGCAGAAGCAGAAGGTCATGGCACTCTCCAGCTGCGAATCAGAGTATGTTGCAGCAACAACGGCGGCGTGTCAGGGGATCTGCCTCTTGTGTCTGCTCGAGGAGTTCAGAGAAGAGGAAACAGGGGCAGTAAGGCTCTAGCTCGACAACAAATCCGCAATCTCTGTGGCCAAGAATCCCGTGATGCATGATAGATCAAAGCACATCGAGCTCAAGTACCACTTCATCAGAGATTGCGTGGACATTAAAAAAATCGAACTCGAGTATGTGGCGACATATTTTCAGCTTGCTGACATGCTCACCAAGCCGCTCGATCATGTTCGCCTGGATCAACTACGTTCAAGCATTGGCATGATCGAGGTGAAACCCTGAACGATCAGTTTAGAGGGTGATTGTTAGCTAAACTTCAGTTCAGTCTTAAGGTTTTAGGTGTCGAAAATTTAGTTTCGACAGTAGCTCTTTAGAAGTTTAGTTTCGTCAGAATAACCTGAGCTACGTCTCAGTTCAGTTAGCGATCTCTGCGGCGCCCTGACCCGATCGTGGGATGGCACGAGTGCACGGTCAAGGAGCCATGATGGGCGACGCGCGGGGGACGCCGGGATGGCGGCGTCCACTACTCGATCGTGGCCTGATTTCCCGTTGTAATTATGTTGCTAAAGTTGAATAAGAGAGAAGAAGCAGAAAAGATGCAGTAGTTCACAGCGCAAAAACTCTCTGGTCTCACTCGCATCCTCTTCTATCTCTCCCTCCGGTGATCGCCGGACTTAATCATTGGGCACGGTCGTCTGACACACGTCATGCTCGTGGCGAAGGCAAGCGCCAAGGAGGCATGGGACGCCATCCAGACCGAGCGCCGCGGTTGCAACCGAGTGCGTGAGGCAAACATGCGGAAGACGCGGGCGGACTTCGAGAACATCACATTTAAGGAGGGCGACCTCGTCAATGACTTCGCCATGTGGATCTTCAACCTTTCGTCGTAGTTCCGCACGCTCGGAGACACCATGGACGATGCGATAGTCGTTCGGAAATATCTTCGCGTTGTGCCACCTCGTTTCTCTCAGGTAGTAGTTTTAATTACCTGAGAAAGCTCTCCCTTGAGCAGCACACGGACCGGTTGCGGGTGGTCGATGACCGCCTCCAGGACGGTCGCGAGAGCTCCGGTAACAGACACCTCTTGCTCCGAAAGAAGGTGTGGGGGTGAGGAAGCGTCAAGGACGTGATTGTGGTTTCTCGAGCAGTGAAGGCAGCATAAGCAGATGCAACGGTCGCCCCTAGGACGGTGCCGGCAACCGTGGGCGAAAGCCAGGCCTAGCCCAACAGCAAGGCGGTGCCGGAAGAGGTGCCGACAACAACGACTGGGACAAGTGCCAATATTGCAGCATCAAGGGGCACTAGGCGCATGATTTCCGCAAGAGGATAGTTTACGAGGCTGCCATGACCGCGGCGATCCTCGTCGAAGCTAATGTAGACAACATGCCAGCAATGATGCTGGCTTGCACCCAAACCGTGCACGAGGGCACAACGCCTCGTGACTGTGGTCCTGACAACGAGTGTGGGGCGGCACAGACCCGCCAACGGAATCCATCCCTATAGTGGTAGTAAATTGCCGACATGTCGCTATCGGGGCATATCAACTAGGTGGCGATGAAGGCACGATCATGTGGAAGCGATGCCCCGACAACAACGGCCCTGACATCGTCGAGACCCACGAAGACTGTGTACGTGAACACCACACATCTTGCGGGCCACACCCCGACCATGATGCTGGCGACCATCGAGTCTGTGCAGGAGCACACGATGACTCAGGTCGGCCACACTCTAACAATGAAGTGTTCAGGGCCCACCGAGTTCGTGAGAGATGACTTCCCGAGAACAAAGTGTGTTTGTGCGGCTAAGTCTTACTCAACGAGGAGAGAGCCATGACCACACCCACGCCTGTAGGAGACAAGCACACCGAGGGTTAGTTCATCGAAACTGGCATCACGAACCATATGGCTGGTTCGGTTGACGCGTTCGTGGAGCTAGACCGCTCGATCACCAGGAAGGTGAGGTTTGCGGATGCCTCAGTGCTCAACAACCACGACGCTAGAACTTGATCTTCGTCGACAACGGGGGTGACCACATGACATTCACGAACATCTTCTTTATTGCGCTCAAGAGTCACGTCGTGAGTGTCGGCCAGATCGATAAGAGCAGCTGGTATGACATCCCCATCCACCGAAGAGTGCTCTTTGTAAGAGACCAGCGCAGATGTGTGCTAATCGAGGTAACTCGAGGACCGAATTTCTTGTAAAATTTCTTCTTTCGTCTCATGCATCTCGTGTCCCTTGTTATGGGCCATGTTCCCAACGTTTGGCGTTGGCATGCTCGTCTCGGACACCAACACTTCGACGTGTTATGAAATATGGCTCGCAGTGGCCTCGTGCGTAGGCTGTCACACATCATGCCCACCAAGGAACTGTGCGATGCATGCCTTGCCGGGAAGCAGCGGTGTCTGCCTTCTCCTAGAAGGCAAGGTATCGGGCAAAGAAAGCCTTGGAGTTGGCCACGCGGCCCCATCTCTTGGGTAACATAGTAGAAAACAAAATGTTTCTCCCTAAGATCATACTCACATGAACACTATGAAGATACATTAGAGGCTTAGATGATCGTTACCGACTTCGAGTTACAGCGAAAGAAGAGTTGGTCTAGATATTTCTTGAAGTCCCTCAAACCGTTCACGAATGACCCCTCGAACTTGATCATGATCATCGATGAAGTCCGTCGAACAATTCATAGACGGCCCTTTGAAGTCGATAAATATCGTCAATGAAGTCCTATGAATCATTCAGAGACAATCTCTCAAATCAAAGACTGAAAGCACAACCTCTCTACAGAGTGCAAGTCTTCGTTCTTCATGACCTAGCAGCACTACACCGTCCAGAGCTAATTGCCGCCGGAGAATTAGAGAGAGAAGATTAGAACCACAATGGAGTTATAATTATTAGGACTAGAGAGGATTACGTCTAGCTCTAATTATCACAATTAGAGCTAGAACTAAAACTAAAGAACTAGAGGAGGCTCCAAAAACTTGTCTCTTTGAGGGCCAAATCCTCTAGTATATATAGGTTGGAGGAGAGGGGAGGGTCGCCACAAGTGGAGAAGGATTCCTTCCCCTTTGGTCGGCCAAATGGAGGGGAATCCCCCTCAATTCAGCCTCCCCTAACTTCTCCAAGAAGCTAGGGGGGGGGGGCGCCTCCACCTAATGGCCTTCTTAGGCCCATTAACTTTTCCCCTATAAGACCTTTTGTCTTTTCTTTAGCCCATTGATATTAAATATTATAAATCTTCCCAGTCAATATTATATCCATTTATTATTAATTTAACATCTCCACAAACATTTGCCACATACATATGAATGAACGGTATTACCCTATATACCACGAAACCCTTCTGGTTATCCCAAAACGCTTCCAATTCCTCTCAAAACTATTTTAAATATTAATTAAAATATTTCATAAATACTTTTGCATAACTCTCTCTCCACCAAGACTTAGCAAATTGTGGCGTCCCGCCTGGTTACCACTGTAGCCAGACGGCCGCCACGCACGCCAGCCCAGGAAATCACTCTGGCATGCGCGTTTACAACAAGTATCATGAACTCATGCATTTCTATCAATGGATATATAAGTCTTACAAGATATATTACAAGAGTGATGGCAGCGGAAAAGCTCTATCTAAGGCAGCATGGTCTTGGTGCGGCTCCAATCCACAGGGATCTGACTGGGTTACTCTCCTAGCCCGCGAACACTCCGGCTCCTCGACGACGGACAACGGATCCTTATGTGAACCTGGCCATGTTAAAGGCCGCTGAGTACTTTTGAATGTACTCGCAAGCAAACCAAACTAACATATACACCAAGCAAAGCAATCCATGGCATTCAAGCATGCATTTGTTATTAGAGCAACATTAATTATCATGGCAAGTCATACCTATCTAGCAAAATTAATTGTCATGCCATTACAGGTTTATTTAGCAAGATAACTACTAAAGTAAAATTCAGTAAAGTAAGCGTATCAAGTAAGTGATTCATACTCCGAACAATCTCATGATCCAATCCAACGCTTTCGGTCATCCGACCGTCTCTTTCATAGCCATCCCATGGCTAACATATCATGTTCCTGACATCACCCGATGTCTATGCATCTCTACTGTAAGTCTGATAAACCTACTTTTCTTCCGGGTTGTCCCACAACCCTCAGAATACTCGTGAGTCGCTGAGTACTTCCGATCATAAGACGAGTTCTTCCATCATTATTATCATTACTACGGTTGACCACCTAGTGAGGCCTGGACGGACTATCCAATACCGTGGACACGGCTATTCGAATAGATTCTTCACTCTGCAGAGGTTGCGCACTTTACCCACACCATGAAGTACCTGGCCTCATGATCCCATTCGGGTGGACCAGCGTTGCTCCAACGAAACCCACCTGACCCGTGACTCTCCCATCGTACCACCGGCATTCATCCTCCCCCATAGTCCTTCCTTGGGTGGCCCCTGTGTCACCTCGTGACACCTGCCACCGTCGTGGCCAAACTAAACTGTCCCAAACGGGGACTCCCGGGTTAAACAATCAACTGGGCTCACAAGGTCATCGCCGCCTACCGGGCCAGGGTAGTGCACGCGCATAACCTTCCCTGCTTGGTGGTACCGATAAAAGAGCATGCGATCAGACCAAGTCAAGGCCGTCCCATACCGGCAAATGTGGTTGCACGAATAAGTCCGGACAGGTGACTCTAGATCAACCGACTAGGTTTCATTTAGCAAGCATGGCGGTTTATCACAATAACTTGAGATGGCATCAACTAAGCATTAAATCAGTTTACTTTGAATTATTATGTAGCAAGTAAATGAAAGTAATGTAAACATTAAGTGCAATCTAGCAGAGGTTTAATTATTTCTACCACAAGCATAATCATTAATTAAACACGCAAGAATAACACAGAGCAATGCTTTAGGGCATATATCAGATGGTCGGCTTGCCTGGGGTCGAAGAATACTCTGGGAGAAGTGCGGAGAGTCCGCGGAAAGGATCGCCGGAAACCGTTCTCTCTCGGAGAGGACTGTTTAGAGGCAAGGGCAAAATGGTCATTTTCAGAATGTGTAAACATTATGAAAGTGACCTCATCGGAACGGGCTCGACGCACTGAAGACGTGAGCGTTGGTTTCACCTGAATCGGAGTTACGAGTGAAAAGTTACAAAGGTTTCTCTGCCAGGGACCTATCTGTAAAAATAATATTTTTAACAGGGTCCCTGACAGCTCGGCCGGTTGCGCACTTCTGTGGAATACGCCTTCCTTCGGAGAAAACGAATAGACGCCGAGGGCGTCTTCACTTAATGACGTGGCGGGGCGGGGCCCCGTCTCTAGGTCACTTACAGGTGGCCCCCACCCCACCTTCTCTCTCCTCCTCACCTCTCTCTTCTCCCTCCTGACGAACAGAGGCACCGCCGAGACCGCGCGGCGCCGGCGCACGTCTGGCCGGCTCCGGCCACCTCTGGCTGAGGCGAGGGCACCGGCGGCCTTGGGGTGGTGCGCCGCATCCGTCCAGGGACAACACGCGCGCCAGGGAGCTCGGAGTCAGGCAGGGCATTGGCCACGGCGGAAGGCTGCTCCGGCGAGGTTGGGCACGTCGCCATAGTGCACCAGAGGCGGAGCTGAGAGGCGGGGAAGGGTCGCCGGACCTTGGGGGTTCCTTTGGTGACAGAAAATGGAGAGAAGGGGCTCGGGGCAGCTCCAATTTAGGAGGACCGAGACGGCGGCCATGGCGGCATAGGGCGGCAAGGAGGGGCTCTCCGGCTGGATGGAGGGTTCGAGGAGGACTAGGGGAGGGAGGAGAGGCTACTGGTGAGCTCGAAGGGCTCCGGGGCGGCCTATATATAGGCGGGCAATGGAGGCGGATGAGCACGGCTGCGATGGCGATCTTATCGCTGCACTGGAGCGTTCGGGAGACATGGCTGGCCGTTTGCGGCGTCGAGCAGCTTCGCGGGGAGGGGAGAGACCTCGGAAGCGCTCGAGAGGGATCGAAGAAAAAGAGGACAGAGGGGAAGGCGACAACGGCGGGGTTCACGCGCGGGACAGTGCCGTGGCGGCGCTCGCCGTGGCGCGAGGAGGACGATGGAGGAGGGGAGAAAGTGCGGGAGAGGGGCATGTGGACGCTGCAGAGCCACTAGACACGTCGGGACACGCCGGAGCTGGCCGGAGCGAGGTACCCGACGAGGACAGTACCCAGTGCGTCGTTTCTGCACGGCCGTGGCGTGGTCACCACGTGCACTACAAGCTCTGGCACTCTCCTGCCTGTCCAATCATGTCCAACAGCTCCCTCACTGCTCAAATAGAGGACCTATGTGAATGGAACCATCCGGGAGGCCCTGAGGTGAGGGAAACTTGTTGAAGAAGTTTTTGACAGCAAAGTGTTTGTAGTGATTCCAGAAAATTGGCTGAGGGAAATAAGCTGAGTTTTGGTGTGTGTAAATTAACTACTAAGGTGAATCCCTTGACAAGTTTTCAGGCCAAATGAACCACCCTAGCTAGCATTTCCTTCACACACCAACACTCTGGACATAAATAAAGATGTTGATGTTGTGCTCAAATGGCTAAATGAAATTGGATGAATTTTGGTGTAGGGTGATTATATGAACATATGGAGATAGTGGAAAAGTTTCAGCTCATTTGGAAATGCCTACATGGTACTTCCTTCACAGCACTTCCTAATGGACAGAAACTTGAAAAAAATGATGTGGATGAAAGGATAGAGGGATTGAGCTGGTCTTTGGTTTCCATGAGTGATTTATCAATGTTAATCACCATGATTTTTTTTAGCTCAAATAGATCAAGGGTTCAAGCACTTCCTTTGCAAATTGCCCCACTGGACAGAATTTGCAAATTGATGCTGTGCTCAAAATTTGAACTATGGAACTTGGGTTCTTGGTGGAAATGGTGAATATATGGATAGGAAAAGCTCCACAATTTATTTGGGATTTTTCTTGGCTACCAAAATGGTAGTTCCTTTAGAAACTGCCCAAAATGCAATATTGGCATTAAATAGGAAAATTCCATTTCCCTTATTTAATTATGGCCAATATTTTTATGGGAGCTCAATATGACCACAAAAAATATCTCCACAAGTTTTCATGAACTTTGGAGATGGATAGATATTTTCCTGGATTTAATTCCTTTAACTGGCAGAAAAAGGAATTAATTATAAATGAAAAATATTGCAAATGACTTGGCAATATTTTTCCATATCCAGGGTTTATAGAGGTGGGATGATCACTGGGAAAGGTTTGGGAGGCAGAAGATCAAAGGTAATTGGGGTTCCTTTGTAACTGAAAGGATTAGGGTTTCCCTTCCGGTGACTCGAAAGGCATGGTTTCGATGGCAAAGTCCGGAGATAGATCTTGGGTGGCAAGGTTGGACTGGGGAGAATCTCTGGTTGGATAGGGAAGGCAAGGCTAGATGACCATCTTCACATACCCAAGAGCTAGAGAAATCCGATAACACCGAGAAAAAAGACGGGAGTCAAATCCCGCAAAGGAAAAAAAACAGGGAGCGAAAACCAGGGTGTTACACAAATTGTGATATATTAAGCTTGTGACCGTGTAGGTTTGGTAAATCATAGACATGAACGAAACCCTTTTCGCACAATGATCAAGAACGGAACCGTGGACATCCATATCAATCCCTATGAGTACACGTATGACATTCGAGTCAACCTTTGGTTATCATGTTCTATTCCCTTTGCTTTGTGATACTTTATGAAACCCTAGGTGAGATGTATCAGTATCCTCTTAGTCATTCTCATGCTAACTATATTAGTCTCCTCGTTACCGGTTCTATTCTTCTTTCTCGTTCACATGTTGTAGCATCCTCGTGACCTAGTCACCTGTGTATGGCAATACGATGATGGATGCCGTCACACCGAGAGGGCCCAAAGAATATATCTCCATCATTGGAGGATCAAATCCCATTCTTGAGCTATTGCTACTTGCGACCTGCATTGGGTTTTTCCCCGAAGAGGAAGGGTGAAGCAATATAGTAGTTATAAGTATTTCCTTAGTGCGAACCAAGGTTATCGAACCTATAGCATAATCGAGGAAAACTTCCATCGACAGCACCTACACACACAAACCAAACACTTGCACCCAACGTGGGCAAGAGGGTTGTCAAACCCCTTGAACTCGTTACTTGCTAGGATCACTTTTCATAGTGATAGATATAAAAAGTGAAAAAGGAAAATAAAAATTAAATAACTGCAGCAAGGTATTTAGGGTTTTAGCAATATGATTTAAATAGACCCGGGGCCATAGTTCTCACTAGAGGCTTCACTTTCGAACGCATTGCATACAGTGGGTAGACAAATTATTGTTGCGTAATGGATAGAAAAGCGCATATTTGTGATGTTATTCATGACAAGGATCAGTGTGTGACAAGTATACCAAAATGATCCTGCATCTACTACTGTTACTGCACCAATCGACCAAGTCCTGCCTGCATCTATGGTATCAAGTTAATGACAAACAGAGTAACCCATTAAGAAAGATGACATGATGTAGATAATGTAAGACAAAACAGAGTAACACATTATGCAAGATGACATGATGTAGACAAAGTAAGACAAGAAATATGTCCGGACCACGTCGTTTTGTCCTTAATGGCAACAATACAATACATGTCTTGTCCCTTTATGTCACTGGGATATAGAGCACCGCAAGATCGAACCCACTACAATGCACTCCTCCCGCGGAAGATAAGTCAATCTAGTTGACCAAACCAAAAGGATAAATCAGAGAGAATTACAAAGCTATAACAAGCATGCAGAATAAAGTTCAGAAAAGGCTAAGTTACTTTCAATGAATAATCTGATCGTAAACCCACAACTCATCAGATCCCAAAAAACACACCACAAAAGAAGATTACATCGGATAGATCTTCGTGAGAATTTCGAAGAACATGGTATTGAAGGTAAAACAGAGAGAAGAAGCCATCTAGCTACTAGATATGGACTCATAGGTCTATAGTGAACTACTCACACATCATCATGGAGGCAACAAGGATGATGTAGATGGCCTCAGTGATTGATTCCCCCCCGGGAGATTACCGGAAAAGGCCTTCAGATGGGATCATGAAGAACAGTATCTTGCGGCAAAGGAAAAAGTATTTCGGGTGTCCCTCTGTTAGTTTCGGGGTAATTGAAGATTTATAGAAGTGGAATTTGATCAAGAGGGTGCGCACCCTACCCGCTAGGGTGCGCCCTTCAGGCTCGTGGCTCCCTCATGAAGACCTCGGTCATTTGAGGCCCATCATCGGAATATACAAGCCATGTTCTATAATGAAAAATTCCCACTAGTATATATGAAAGAATAAGGAGACTCTCTATATGAAGAACATGGTGCCACTTTGAGGCACAAGTATGGTAAAGGATAGTAACATTGTCCCTTCTCTCTTTTTCTCTCATTTTTTTCATGGTGGGATCATTTGGCATCCCCCGTTTTTCTCTTTTTTTCGTCCGGAGTATCATCCCAACTTGTGGGAGAATCATAGTCTCCATCATCCTTTCCTCACTGGTACAATGCTCTAATAATGACGACCATCACACTTTTATTTACTTACAACTCGATATTACAACTCAATAAAGAACAAGATGATTCTATATGAATTCCTCTAGCGGTGTACCATAATATAAATGATCTAGCGTACACTCAAACAATGATGAATGGTTGCTTTGCCCCAAATACTATGTCGGCTCTATATGATCATGAAAAGCAATATGGTGATGAACACACAAGTCATGTGACAGAACGGTGGAAGTTTCATGGCAATATATCTCGGAATGGCTATGGAAATGCCATAATAGGTAGGTATGGTGGCTGTTTTGAGGCAGATATAAGGAGGCTTATGTGTGATAGAGCGTATCATATCACGGGGTTTGGATGCACCGGTGAAGTTTGCACCGACTCTCGAGGTGATAAAGGGCAATGCACGGTACCGAAGAGGCTAGCAAATTGCAGAAAGGTGAGAGTGTGTATATCCATGGGCTCACATTATTCATAAAGAATCGTATACTTATTGAAAAAGCCTTATTAGCTTTCTCAAAGCAAATTACTACCGCATGCCCCTAGGGAGAAGGTTGTGACGAGTTAACCATCACGCGCCCCCGATTCGAACAACACGATAGGATTTCATTTCAGACATAAAAATGCTCACACCTCATCACCATGTGATGACCAATATTTAGATGAGAAGTAAATAACAAGATTTAATACCGATATTTCTGCTGACCAATGATCATGAATGTATAACCTTTCATACTAATACATCAATATAATTAAACCATATGTCTCCTATTTGGTGAGCTACATGAAAGTGTTTATTATACCCCCCTTGAGTACCTATCCTTTTTGGACTAGTCTTATAAGACGCGCAAAATACCATTACTATTCCCTAGACTCTCAAAAACATTTAATTGAATCATGAGAGTGAAACTATTTCTATAAAATATAACCACCGTCGTGCTCTAAAAAGATCTAAGTGAAGCACTAGAGAAACTGCCTAGCTCAAAAGATATAAGTGAAGCACATAGAGTATTCTAAAAAAATATGATAAAAAAATTTCTCTCTCAAAAGATGTGTCCTGAAGATAATGATTATGGCAAACAAAAGGAAATAAACTATAATACTCGAAGCTCCAAGCAAAACTCATATCATGTGATGAATAAAAATATAACTTCAAGTGACATACCAATAAATTGGAGACGAAAGAGGGGATCCCTTCCAGAGCATCCTCAAGCCGAGACGCTTGGGTATTCCTTGAATATTATCTTGGGGTGCCTTGGGAATCTCGAAGCTTAGGGTCTTTCCACTCCTTATTCCTTCATCCATCGTTGTCTCATCCAAAACATGAAAACTTCAGCAGACAAAACTCAACAGAAACCTCATGAGATTCGTTAGTATAATAGAAATATAATAAACTTTAGGTAATATTGTAAATTGATTCATATTTATTTATTGCATAATAGGTACTGTATTCTCATTTCTCCATGACTTATCCACCCCGATATAATCCATAGCATCGTCAAAACAAGCAAACAATGCAAGCAATTTTTTTTTGTCTAAAATAGAACAGTCTGTAATGATCTGTACTAAAACCATACTTCTATAACTCCGAAAATTCTGTAACATTAGGTAAACCTGAAAGCTTTCTATGGGAACAGTGTGTAAAAATTTCAGCAATTTATCACATTCCAGCAAAGAGAATAAATTCAAATACTTGGCGTAAAAGTTTTTGGTTTTACACAGGATGAATTCTACTATCATCAAAATTATCCCAAAGGCTTTACTTGACACAAACACTAATTAAAACATAAAACACAATCAGTACGGTAGCAATAATCTTTTCATCACACCAAAACATAATGTAAAAGAAATTTTTTAAGATAACTATTGGGTTGCCTCCCGACAAGAGTTGTCGTTTTATGCCCTTAGCTAGGCACAATGCATTGTTTCTAGTATTTTCCTGCTTGTCATTCTTCATTGGTTCCATTACATTCTTGTACATAATATCATCATAGGCACTTCTTACTAAATCTATTTTCTCGGCAGTAGATTTCTTATTAGGAGAACTCAATTAGTGGAACGGGCTATCTTTCATAACTTCTATCTTTTCCAAATTTGATTTTTGAGAAGCTTGGTCATCAAGGGACCTTTCATAGACTACCGTAAATTCATCTTCTATAAGGACCTTAGCATTAGCAAAATAATCTTCATCATACCCATCTTTGTTGCCTTTGACACTCCAAGAATATTTATGATTGGTATTATTGAATAAGTGTTGGATTAAGTCAAGTTTTGAAACTTTCTTTCTACATTTTTTTCTCAAAAGTATGATGATCCCTAGACATATACCTTCATTTATCATAGGGCACTCGTAATTCATATCATAATGATAAAAAGTCTCTTTAGCTTCACGGTCGATGTAATCAAATTCATTCATGAGGATAATTGTAGCTATTTTCTTAGCCCGAGGATCATTTATGACACGTAATTTGAAGAACAATCTTTGCAAAGTGGGATGAGTATGAAGAAATCTTCTTTCCAGTTTGATAATAAGAACGGAAATAACTTTAGAATAACTATTAGTTTTTTAAGAATAGGCTCATCATTATTTACCAAAACTCCCGTACAAGTGAAGAATTCTTGAATAACATTTTTCCAATAATGTTCCCACTTCCCGTTTCAAAGGTTTTAGTGTATGGGAGATTCTTTCTTATCAGGCTCATTATCCTTACTATCATCCTTAGTGATCATAAAATCAGACATGATAGCAACATCAAGCAAAACAAGCAAATCTAAATATTTTTTGTTTTTAATTTTTTATGAAGCAAGATAAAAGGCAAATAAAAAGTAGAACAAGTGAATGATAGTTTGTATGAAGGAACCTCGTGAGAATTTGAAGATATCTCCCCGGCAACGGCGCCAGAAATTCTTTTTTGCTACTTGTGAGTTACGTTGGGTGATTCCTCGAAGAGGAAGGGTGAAGTAATATAGTAGCGAAAAGTATTTCCCACAGTGAGAGCCAAGGTTATCGAACGAGAAGGAGAATCAAGGCAAACTCCCATCGACAACACCTACACACAAACAACCAAACACTTGCACCCCAGGCGGGCAAGAGGATTGTCAATCCCCTTGAAGTCGTTACTTGCAAGGATTACTTCTGATAGTGATAGATATAAAAACTGAAAAAGGAAAAATAAACAGTAAATAATTGCATCAAAGTATTTACGGTTTTAGTAATGTGATTTAAATAAACCCTGGACCATAATTTTGACTAGAGGCTTCTCCCTCGAACCCATTGCATCCAATGGGTAAACAAATTACTGTTGGGTAGTTGATAGAAAAGTGTAGAGTTATGATGTTATTCATGGCAGTGATCATGCATATAAACATCACGTCCGTGACAAGTAGACCGAAACGATCCTGCATCTACTGCTATTACCCCACCAATCGACCGACTCATGCCTGCATCTATGGTATTAAGTTCATGACAAACAGATTAACACACTAAGCAAGATGCCATGATGTAGACAAAGTAAGACAAGAAATATTTGCAGATCCCATCATTTTATCCATAATGGAAACAATACAATATGTGGCTTGTCCCTTTATGTCACTGGGATATTGAGCACCACAAGATTAAACCCACTACAATGCACTCATCCCACTGAAGATAAATCAATATAGTCGGCCAAACCAAACGGACAGATCGAAGAGAATTACAAAGCTATAACATTAATGCATAATAAAAAGTTCAGAAAAACTCAATTACTTTCAATGAATGATCTGATCGTAAAACTACAATTCATCGGATCTCAACAAATACACCGCAACAGAAGATTTCATGGGATAGATTTTCGTGAGAATCGCAAAGAACATGATATTGAAGATCAAAGAGAGAGAAGAAGCTATCAGATATATTTGTTCACCTATAAGCCCTTTCTCAGTAGTGGGCACATCGAGGCTGGAAGGTCCACCACATGGATGTCAACTAGTTGTTCCATAACTGCGACCTCGAGGAGGACGTCTATGTCTACCAGCTACCTGGCTTCATCCCCGAAGGACATAAGCGTGGCATGTACCCGCTACACAAGGCCCTGTACAGGCTGCGGCAAGCACCAAGGGCGTGGAACGTCAAGCTGGAGACAATCTTTGCCTCACTCGGCTTCACTTGTAGCACCTCCGAGCAAGGCGTGTATTCTCGTGGAACCGGGGACACGCTACTCATCGTCGGCATCTACGTCGACGACCTCGTCATAACTGGTGCCGGGGACACCGAGGTGCTCCCGCTTCAATGAGAAGATTAAGCCGCTCTACAACATGAGAGTCCTCAGGTTACTCCAGTACTTCCTCTGACTGGAGGTGAACTAGGAGCGTGCTTGCACCACAATCACTCGGGAGGTCTACGCAGCCGTATACTACCCGATGGAGGAACGATGCAAGCACCATGGAGAGCAAGGGGAAGTCGGCGGACGCTACTTTCTGTCGAAGCATCATCGGCAGGCTGAATTATCTCATGCCCACCTGGCCAGACATCTCATTCACTATCGGGTTCCTGGTAAGGTTCATGGAGGTTCCTCACAATGATCTTCTCATGGCGGTCAAGAACCTGCTTTGCTAAATTGCGGGCACGATCATGCACGGTTGGGTGTATCGCTGTGGCGACGGCGCGAATCTAGTCGGCTACAACGACTCTGACCATACTGATGACTTGGACTTCAGGAAGAGCACCTCTGGCATATTGTTCTTCCTGGAGAGCAGTCCCATCAGCTGACAATCGGTGAGGTGGAAGGTTGTCGTGACTTATTCGTGCAAGGAGGAGTACATTGTGGCGTATTATCGGCGAAATCCTGAACCTAGACACCGCCCTTGCACTCATATTCGTCGACAACAAGTCCGCCATTTTCCTCTGCAATATCACTTCATACATGACTCACGACCGGGACAAGCACATCGATCTCCAATATCACTTCATATATGATTGGATCGAGAAGGACACCGTGATCATAAAGTTCATTAAGACTCATGAGCAGAAGGTAGACATTCTGACGAAGGCCCTTAGTCCTCTTATTTTCCAGGAATTGCGCTAGATAAGGTGAGAATCATCTGACCTCTGAACCCTTCTAAAGGATTGAGGGGATATTGTGGGTGGTAAATCCTGTAGTACTAACGTCAGCAGTTACGTACCTATCAAATCTGTGTGAAAATATATATTTAACCAAGACGGAAAGGCGCCGCCACTTACTAGCTAAGAAATAGAGTTGATGAATGTGCAGTAGTTTCTGTGCTAGCCAGCTGTATACACTGCAAGTAGTAGTGGCAAATATTTTATTTAGGTCGGTCAGTACTAGTCGGTACTCGTTCATATCGAAAATGCCTTTGAATCCTGCCGTTGTGTAATCTAGCTTGTAGCAACCGAAGTGACGATCGAACCAGCTTCAATACTAGTACCCCCTCCGTCTGGATGTTAAAACTAGCCACAATGAGAAGTAACATAAAATAGTAACATACATATGTTACTAGTCTAAGTTACTATCTTCATAGTGGGTAGTAACAGCATAGAGGTAGTAACATTGAGCCTTTCATTTATTAGCTTATAGACTCATTTTGTCTTGGTATGTGTTATGTTATACTTCTTCCGTCACGGTTTAGAAGGCGTGTTTGGAAATTCTCTAGGACCTAGGTGGTTATCGATTTGCTGTGAGATGGGCTGAAAAACAGCATTCACACTACGCATGCATATAAAAATAGTACATCGGAGTACTAATTAGCTGCTACGAGTAAATGCAATGTGCCCTAAACCTTGTCTATTATGGAAACGTACGTAAATTTAACTGTGCCTTTTAAATTGTGACGGAGGGAGTAGTAACATAGCATGTTACTCAATTTCTCTCTCTTCTCATTAATTAGGTGCCACATCATATTTTTTGCTTAGTTGACATCTATGTTACTACCTATGTTACTCCCATTGTGGATAGTCTAAGTCATCTTACGTTGTGCACTGCGATCAAGGTGAAGGAGAAAACAAAATAACGTAATATTTATTAGCCAATTAATATCATTGCATGCAATAAGCTGACCAATGCATGCGATGCTAGGTAATCTCAAGTCATTAAAAACATACACCCTCCCACATTTTTTATTGGTTGATTCCTTTTTTTATGTTAAAAAACAAGAAACGAGATGAAAATTAATGCATCGCGCCTAAGTGTTTTGAGAAAATCTGATTTTCGCAAGAGACGGAGGGAGTACGAGAGTTCCTCTTTTAAGTGGGTGCCTGTGTGCCGGTAGCCTCCATAATAGTGAAATCACTTGCATTTTGTTCATTTCCTTTATCAACGTATACAAGTGCTAGCTAGTACTCCGTTCGTCCCATAATAGAAGATATTTTTTGAATTTATGCGACGGAGGCAGTAGTTCGGCCTAATAGGATTGACCGTTCTGACATCATGGCATTGTAGCCGTGGTCGTGGCTTCCACCGCTACTCTGCCCGGCATGAGGGTGCACGCAACCACATCTTCCCGTGACACTGGAGAGCCTGGAACAGCTTCGATCCTCCGATCACTGGGGAAGAAGTACCCTCTAGTGCAATAATTAGCACCAGGAACGGGACGGCCAACAAGATCTGTTGTCTTCATCAACCCCTCTGCCGGACAGGCCGGCCACGTGGTCTTCGCTGGTAGAACGACCCCACGGCATATCCTCATCGTAGGCCTTGCAACCGAAGGTATCCCTTTCTACGTCGCCATCCTCATTGTCATCCTGCTAGCGCTCTACTTCATGTGCGCGGCATCGTTGGACCCTAATAACGCACGGTTCTCCTCAAGGTGATGAGGATCCTCCTTGAGGAGATGCGTCACCAACGTGTTGGAGAACGTTGCATGGGAAACAAAAATTTTCATACGCACATACAAGATCTATCTATGGAGATGAGCCTCTACGAGAGGAGAGATCGGATCCACATACCCTTGTAGATCGCTAAGTGGGAAGCATTAAGAAACGCGGTTGATGTAGTCGAACGTCTTCGCGATCCAAATCACAAGCCATCCCGCGATCCAATCACGATCTAGCGCCGAACGGACGGCGCCTCCGCGTTCAGCACACGTACAGCTCGATGACGATCTCCGCCTCCTTCATCCAGCAAGCGAGGGCGGAGAGGTAGATTGGTTCTCTAGCAGCACGACGGCGTGGCGGCGGTGGTGGTGGAGATGATCCGACAGAGCTTCGCTAAGCAACTCCGAACCAATCTAATCTAGAGGAGAAACGATCTAGGGGAGAGGGAGGGCTGCGCCGTGGCTTAAGGTATGGTAGCCCTCCCTCCCCTCTCATATATATAGGGGGAGAGGGAGAGGGGCTTGGACCCCTAGGGTTCCCACCCCTAGGGGTGGCAGCCGAGAGAGAGGGGGGCGGCGGCCAAGGGGTGCCTTGGCCCCCAAGGCAAGGTGGCCGACCCCCTCTAGGGTTCCCCCCTTCCACCCTTCGGCTGCATGGGCCTTGTGGGAGGGGCGGCCAGCCCACTAGGGGCTGGTGTGCCTCCTCTCACAGCCCATGGGGCCCTCCGGGGCTGGTGGACCCACCTAGTGGCCCTCCGGAACCCTTCCGGCACTCCATATGA
The DNA here is from genome assembly GCA_039707655.1 of Elymus sibiricus. Lineage (NCBI taxonomy): Eukaryota > Viridiplantae > Streptophyta > Magnoliopsida > Poales > Poaceae > Elymus > Elymus sibiricus. The sequence continues at coordinate 507,828,961 of CM077675.1, forward strand.
AATCTGGGCATTCTCCGAAACTATTTCGGTGCCCGAACATCAACTTCCTATATATCAATCTTTACCTCCGGACCATTCTGGAGCTCCTCGTGACGTCCAGGATCTCACCCGGGACTCAGAATCCTTCGGTCACCAACATACATAACCCAATAATACCGAAACATCACCGAACGTTAAGTGTGCAGACCCTGTGGGTTCGAGAACTATGTAGACATGACCGAGACACCTCTATGGTCAATAACCAACAGCGGAACCTGGATGCCCATATTGGCTCCTACATATTCTACGATGATCTTTATCGGTTGAACCTCTATGTCAAGGATTCAATTAATCCCGTATGATGTTCCCTTTGTTTATCGGTATGTTACTTGCCCGAGATTCGATCGTCGGTATGTCCATACCTAGTTCAATATCGTTACCGGCAAGTCTCTTTACTCGTTTCGCACTACAAGATCCTGTGGCTAACTCTTTAGTCACTTTGCTTGCAAGGCTCATTGTGATGTTGTATTACCGAGTGGGCCCTGAGATACCTCTCCGTCACACGGAGTAACAAATCCCAGTCTTGATCCATGTCAACTCAACAAACACCCTCGGAGATACCTGTAGAGCATCTTTATAGTCACCGAGTTACGTTGTGACGTTTGATACACACAAAGCACTCCTACGGTGTCAGTGAGTTACATGATCTCATGTCATTGGAACAGATACTTGACATGCAGAAAACGATAGCAATAAACTGACACGATCATATGCTACGTTCATAGTTTGGGTCTTGTCCATCGCATCATTCTCCTAATGATGTGATCCCGTTATCAAATGACAACTCTTGTCCATGGCTAGGAAACCATTACCATCTTTGATCAACGAGCTAGTCAACTAGAGGCTTACTAGGGAGACATTGTTGTCTATGTACCCACACATGTATTTGAGTTTCTAATCAATACAATTATAGCATGGATAATAAACATTTATCATGAACAAGGAAATATAATAATAATCATTTTATTATTGCCTCTAGGGCATATTTCCAACAGTCTCCCCCTTGCACTAGAGTCAATAATCTAGCTCACATCACCATGTGATTTACATTGTAATGAATCTAACACCCATACAGTTCTGGTGTTGATCATGTCTCCCTCGTGGAAGAGGCTTAGTCAATGGATCTGCAACATTCAGGTCAGTGTGTGCTTTGCAAATATTTATGTCACCCTCGTCGATGTAATCGCGGATGGAGTTGAAGCGTCGCTTTATGTGTCTGGTTCTCTTGTGAAACCTTGGTTCCTTGGCTAGAGCAATGGCACCAGTGTTGTCACAGAACAGAGTCATTGTATCCAGTGCACTGGGCACAACTCCGAGATCTGTCATGAACTGCTTCATCCAGACACCTTCCTTCGCCGCCTCGGAGGCAGCTATGTACTTCGCTTCGCATGTAGAATCAGCTACCACGCTTTGCTTGGAACTGCACCAGCTCACTGCTCCCCCATTAAGAATGTATACGTATCCGGTTTGAGACTAAGAGTCATCTGGATCAGTGTCAAAGCTTGCATCGACGTAACCCTTTACGACGAGCTCTTGATCACCTCCATAAACGAGAAATATTTCCTTAGTCCTTTTCAGGTACTTCAGGATATTCTTGACCGCCGTCCAGTGATCCATACCAGGATTACTTTGAAACCTTCCGGCCATACTTATGGCAAGGCTAACGTCTGGTCTAGTGCACAACATTGCATACATGATAGAGCCTATGGCAGAATCATAGGGGATGACACCCATCTTTTCTCGATCCTCTGCACTCACTGGGCATTGAGTCTTACTCAACTTCACACCTTGTAGCACAGGCAAGAACCCTTTCTTGGACTGATCCATTTTGAACTTCTTCAAAACTTTATCAAGGTATGTACACTATGAAAGTCCTATTAAGCGTCTCGATCTATCTCTATAGATCTTGATGCCTAATATGAAAGCAGCTTCTCCTATGTCCTTCATTGAAAAACTCTTGTTCAAAGAAACCTTCACGCTTTCCAAAAATTCTATATTGTTTCCAATCAACAATATGTCCTCCACATATAATATTAGAAACACTATAGAGCTCCCACTCACTTTCTTGTAAATAAAAGCTTCTCCATAAACTTGTATAAACCCAAACGCTTTGATCACCCCATCAAAGCGCTTATTCCAACTCCGAGATGCCTGCACCAGTCCATAAATGGATCGCTGGAGCTTGCAAACTTTGTCAGCATTCTCTGGATCGACAAAACCTTCCGGTTGTATCATATACAACTCTTCCTCAAGGAAACCATTGAGGAACGCCGTTTTGACATCCATCTGCCAAATTTCATAATCGAAAAATGAAGCTATTGCTAACATGATTCCGACGAACTTAAGCATCACTACGGGAGAGAAAGTCTCGTCGTATTCAATTCTTTGAACTTGTGAAAAACCCTTTGCCACAAGTCGAGCTTAATAGACGGTGACATTACCGTGCGCGTCCGTCTTCCTCTTAAACATCCATTTATTCTGAATGGCCTTTTGCCCTTCAGGTAATACTTCCAAAGTCCATACTTTGTTTTCATACATGGATCCTATCTCGGATTTCATGGCCTCTAACCATTTGTCGGAATCCGGGCCCACCATCGCTTCTCCATAGCTCGTAGGTTCATCGTTGTTCAACAACATGACCTCTAAGACAGGGTTACCATACCACTCAGGAGCAGTACGTGTCCTTGTTGACCTACGAGGTTCGATAGTAACTTGATCCGAAGCTTTATGATCATCATCATTAGCTTCCTCTTCAACTGAGGTAGGTTCCACAGAAACATGTTTCTGCGCTACGCCACTCTCTGGTAGAAGTAAAGGTTCAACAACCTCATCAAGTTCTATCTTCCTCCCACTCAATTCTTTCAAGAGAAACTCTTTCTCGAGAAATGACCCGTTTTAGCGATAAACACTTTGCCTTCGGATCTGAGATAGAAGGTGTACCCAACCGTCTCTTTTGGGTATCCTATGAAGACGCATTTCTCCGCTTTGGGTTCCAGCTTTTCAGGCTGAAGCTTTTTGACATAAGCATCACATCCCCAAACTTTAAGAAACGACAACTTTGGTTTCTTGCCAAACCACAATTCATACAGCGTCGTCTCAGCGGATTTAGATGGTTCCCTATTTAAAGTGAATGCAGCTGTCTCTAATGCATAACCCCAAAACGATAGTGGCAAATTGGCAAGAGACATCATAGACCGCACCATGTCCAATAAAGTACGATTACGACGTTCGGACACACCATTACGCTATGGTGTTCCACGAGGTGTCAAATATGAAACAATTCCACATTGTCTTAAGTGATTGCCAAACTCATAACTCAGATATTCTCCTCCTCGATCAGATCGTAGGAATTTAATCTTCTTGTTACGATGATTCTCAACTTCACTCTGAAATTGCTTGAACTTTTCAAACGTTTCAGACTTATGCTTCATTAAGTAAATATACTCATATCTACTTAAGTCATCGGTGAAGGTGAGAAAATAACGATATCCACCGCGCGCCTCAATGCTCATCGGACCGCATCAGTATGTATGATTTCAAATAAGTCACTTGTCCGTTCTGTTGTTCCAGAGAACGGGGTCTTAGTCATCTTGCCCATGAGGCATGGTTCACATGTGTCAAGTGATTCAAAATCAAGTGACTCCAAAAGTCCATCAGCATGGACCTTCTTCATGCGTTTTACACCAATATGACCTAAGCGGCAGTGCCACAAGAAAGTGGTACTATCATTATCGACTCTATATCTTTTGGTATCAATGTTATGAACATGTGTATCATCACTATCGAGATTCAATAGGAATAAACCCCTCACATTGGGTGCATAACCATAAAAGATATTACTCATATAAATAGAACAACATTTATTCTCAGACTTAAATGAGTAACCGTCTCTCAATAAACAAGATCCAGATATAATGTTCATGCTTAACGTAGGAACTAAATAATAATTATTCAGGTTCATCACTAATCTCGATGGTAGTCGAAGAGCGAGCGTGCCGACGGCGACCACATCAACCTTGGAACCATTTCCCACGCGCATCGTCACTTCCGTAGTTCCTGTTTTGAGTTGCAAATGTGAGCAACCGAACCGGTATCAAATACCCAGGCACTACAACGAGAGTTGGGAAGGTACACATCAATAACATGTATATCATATATACCTTGTTTGGTGTTGGCCGCCTTCTTGTCGGCGAGATACTTGGGGCAGTTCCGCTTCCAGTGGACAGTTCCCTTGCAATGAAAGCACTCAGTTTCTGGCTTGGGTCCAGCCTTGGGTTTCTTCACGGGAGGGGCAACTGCTTTGCCACTCTTTTTGGAGTTATCCTTCTTGCCCTTGCCATTTTTCTTGAAACTAGTGGTTTTATTGACCATCAACACTTGATGCTCCTTCTGGATTTCTGACTCAGCGACTTTCAGCATCGCAAACAGCTCGGCAACTGACTTGTTCATCCCTTGCATGTTATAGTTCAACACGAAGCCTTTGTAGCTTCGTTGCAGTGATTGAAGAACTCTATCAGTGATCGCCTCCGGCGGGAGTGGCATACCCAACTCAGCCAGACGGTTTGAGTACCCAGACATTCTAAGTACATGCTCACTGACAGACCCGTTCTCCTCCATCTTGCAAGCATAGAACTTATCGGAGGTCTCATACCTCTCGATCCGGGCATTCATTTCAAAGATAAACTTCAACTCTTGGAACATCTCATATTCTCCATGACGTTCAAAACGCCTTTGAAGTCCCGGTTCTAGGCCATACAGCATAGCACACTGTACTAATGAGTAATCATCCGAGCGCGACTGCCAGGCGTTCACAGCGTCTGCAGACGACACAAGAGCGGGTGGCGCACCGAGCGGTGCATCAACGACATAAGACTTTTGGGAAGCCGTAAGGATAATCCTCAGATTATGGGCCCAGTCTACAAAGTTACTTCCATCATCTTTCAGCTTAGCTTTCTCTAGGAACGCATTGAAATTCAGGGGAACTACTACGCGAGCCATTGATCTACATCATAAATATGCAAAGACAACTTAGACTATTGTTCAAGATAATGAGTTTAGTTTAAACAAATTACTCAAAAACTCCCACTCAAATTGACATCCCTCAGGTCATCCGAGTGCTTCATGATCCAAATTCACCAACCCAAGTCCGATCATCACGTGAGATGAGGTGGTTTCAATGGTGAACATCTCCATGTTGATCATATCTACTATATGACTCATGTTCGACCTTTCGGTCTCTTGAGTTCCGAGGCCATGTATGTACATGCTAGGCTCGTCAAGTTTAACCCGAGTGTTCTGCATGTGCAACACTGGCTTGCACCCGTTGTATGCGAACGTAGAGTCTATCACACCCGATCATCACGTGGTGCTTTGAAATGACGAACTTTCGCAACGGTGCACACTCGGGGAGAACACAATATAATCTTGAAATTCAGTGAGGGATCACCTTATAATGCTACCATCGTCCTAAGCAAAACAAGGTGCATAAAAGGATTAACATCACATGCAAATCATAAGTGACATGATATGGCCATGAACTTGTGCTTTTGATCTCCATCTCCAAAGCACTGGCATGATCTCCATCGTCACCGGCATAACACCATGATCTCCATCATCGTGTCGCCTTCGGGGTTGTCACGCCAATCTTGCTTCTACTACTATTGCTACCGCTTAGCGATAAAGTAAAGCATTACATAGCGCTTAATGATTAACACGCAGGTCATACAATAATTAAAGACAACCCTATGGCTCCTACCGGTTGCCGAAAGCATCGACATGCAAGTCGAGATAAATATTACAAAGCATGATCATCTCATACATCAAATATACAATATCATGTCTTTGGCCATATCATATCACAACATACCCTGCAAAAACAAGTTAGACGTCCTCTAATTTGTTGTTGCATGTTTTACGTGGCTGCTATGGGTATCTAGCAAGAACGATTCTTACCTACGCAAAACCACAACGGTGATATTCAAGTTGCTATTTAACCTTCTACAAGGACTACCCTTTGTCGAATCCGATCCAACTAAAGTGGGAGAAACAGACACCCGCCAGCCATCTTTATGCAACAAGTGCATGTCAGTCGATGGAACCGGTCTCTCGTACGTGGACGAGTAAGGTTGGTCCGAGCCGCTTCATCCCACAATACCGTTGAATCAAGAAAAGACTAAGGAAGGAAGCAATCTGAATATCAACGCCCTCAAACTCCTTTGTGTTATACTCGTGATGCCATCTACGCATAGACCTAGCTCATGATGCCATTGTTGGGGAACGTTGCATGGGAAACAAAAAATTTCATACGCACATACAAGATCTATCCATGGAGATGAGCATCTACGAGAGGAGAGATCGGATCCACATACCCTTGTAGATCGCTAAGCGGGAAGCGTTAAGAAACGCGGTTGATGTAGTCGAACGTTTTCGCGATCCAAATCGCAAGCCGTCCCGCGATCCAATCACGATCTAGCGTCGAACGGACGACGCCTCCGCGTTCAGCACACGTACAGCTCGATGACGATCTCCGCCTCCTTGATCCAGCAAGCGAGGGCGGAGAGGTAGAAGGGTTCTCCGGCAGCATGACGGCGTGGCGGCGGTGGTGGTGGAGATGATCCGACAGAGCTTCGCTAAGCAACTCCGAACCAATCTAATCTAGAGGAGAAATGATCTAGGGGAGAGGGAGGGCTGCGCCGTGGCTTAAGGTATGCCAGCCCTCCCTCCCCTCTCATATATATAGGGGGAGAGGGAGAGGGGCTCGTCCCCCTAGGGTTCCCACCCCTAAGGGTGGCGGCCGAGAGAGAGGGGGGCGGCGGCCAAGGGGTGCCTTGGCCCCCAAGGCAAGGTGGCCGCCCCCCTCTAGGGTTCCCCCTTCCACCCTTCGGCCGCATCGGCCTTGTGGGAGGGGCGGCCAGCCCACTAGGGGCTGGTGTGCCCCTTCTCACAGCCCATGGGGCCCTCCGGTGCTGGTGGACCTACCTAGTGGCCCTCCGGAACCCTTCGGTGCCCGAACATCAACTTCCTATATATCAATCTTTACCTCCTGACCATTCCGGAGCTCCTCGTGACGTCCAGGATCTCATCCGGGACTCCGAACATCCTTCGGTCACCAACATACATAACCCAATAATACTGAAACATCACCGAACGTTAAGTGTGCAGACCCTGCGGGTTCGAGAACTATGTAGACATGACCGAGACACCTCTACGATCAATAACCAACAGCGGAACCTGGATGCCCATATTGGCTCCTACATATTCTACGAAGATCTTTATTAGTTGAACCTCTATGTCAAGGATTCAATTAATCCCGTATGATGTTCCCTTTGTTTATCGTTAGGTTACTTGCCCGAGATTCGATCGTCGGTATCTCCATACCTAGTTCAATCTCGTTACCGGCAAGTCTCTTTACTCGTTCCGCACTACAAGATCCTATGGCTAACTCTTTAGTCACTTTGCTTGCAAGGCTCATTGTGATGTTGTATTACCGAGTGGGCCCTGAGATACCTCTCCGTCACACGGAGTAACAAATCCCAGCCTTGATCCATGTCAACTCAACAAACACCCTCGGAGATACCTGTAGAGCATCTTTATAGTCACCCAGTTACGTTGTGACGTTTGATACACACAAAGCACTCCTACGGTGTCAGTGAGTTACATGATCTCATGGTCATAGGAACAGATACTTGACATGCAGAAAACGATAGGAATAAACTGACACGATCATATGCTACGTTCATAGTTTGGGTCTTGTCCATCATCAAATGACAACTCTTGTCCATGGCTAGGAAACCATTACCATCTTTGATCAACGAGCTAGTCAACTAGAGGCTTACTAGGGACACATTGTTCTCTATGTACCCACACATGTATTTGAGTTTCCAATCAATACAATTATAACATGGATAATAAAAATTTATCATGAACAAGGAAATTTAATAATAACCATTTTATTATTTCCTTGAGGGCATATTTCCAACACAACGGATCATAGAGCTGCGCCCCGTCCATGAGGGGCTCCCTCTCCTATGCCTTGGTGACTACCCATATATTGTCCGGCGTAAGGAATTGCATGTAGTCGCCGGTCTGGAGAAAGTTGGCTCTCGCTAATGGCTTTGAAGTCGTAGGCCGCCAGCTTCGGGCTGGCGAATTTGCCAAGCCAACGCTTCATGTGTGTCTTCGGGTTGGTGATCACCTTGCCCCCATGATGCCACCAACTTTTTCCGCACACGTCTGTACGATGGTGGCAATGGCTGCGACATGTTCAGCGTTGGGGGACATCGCACCAAAGAACTATAAAATAAGTTAAAACATATTAAAATCGACAAAAAATGTAGGCATCACCATTCCTCAAATTTGACATATTGAGTGCAAGAAGTTTGATGGAGTGGTAAATAATCAATGTTTCGCCAAAATGTTGCACTCAGTTAGAATACTTGGAAATTTGGACCCTGATAAATTTCACATCGCAACTCTGAACTTTTTATGGCAAGTTTAATGACGCGAATATGGGAACTTTTGTTGTCAAGCTTCGGTGCCAAGCTTCGGTGTTATTTTTGTTTGTTTTTTCTTTTCAGATGACCACTTTAGTTATAAAAAAGGTCAGGACCGGTGAGCTTCGTGCCACACGTGTCGCACGAATCATTTGGAAAAAGTTTATGGACCTTGACAAGTGTCGCATATGTGACACAAACACATGGAAACTCTGAAAGTTTTTGATAGCAAGTTTAGTGACGCCGGATGGCAACTTAGTTGTCAATCATGCACACTTCCTTTCCAGATCAGTTTCTTTTTATTTGATTTTTTTAATGACAACTTTAATTGTATAAAATTCAGAACCAGAGTGCTTTGTGTTACGCGTGTTGCACTCATCATTTGGGAAGTTTAAACGTAATCTGCTTACGGAGCTTTTGGCTGGTTGTAATGGTAAGTATCATGTATTAGTATCATACATACGATACTAGTGTATGATACTACATCCGTAATGCATAGTATCATATGTTAGTATCATATGATAGTTCATTTATTGTCATGGATGACACATAGTAGCACAACATTTAATATGATACGGAATCATGATATGATATTCAACCCTCTCTTTCTTCATTTAATTCTATGCCACCTCATCAAAATAGCCTAGTTGGCATGCATGATACTACCTATGATACTCTCATTACGATCAGCCTTACATTTACGAAAATCCGTTTCCGCAGCTAGGCCTGGGGAGCTGAGGTGAGTTACTAAAATGGGTCTTGTTTTCTTGCCGGGTTGTGCAAAACCAGTACAGACAGGCAGACAGTCTAGCACACTTGCAGTCGCAACGCTCGCATCGCCTACGCCGCCAGCACGTGCGCAATCCATCGTCATGGGAACTCAGTGCATGCCCGCCGTTGACCATCCCAGATGGTGGCCCGCGTAACGCTCTTGTGGCTAGGCAACAACACGCCAGACTCGTTCGAGAGCCGAAGTAGTTCATTGTGCCTCAAGCTGGGCTGCACGCCTGCACCTATGGCACCGGTATAACTGCAACCCCGTGTGCCAATGAGAATCAGCCACGCCGTCCAACACAAACCGCCATTCTCTTACTGCGCCTTAGTAAATTATTATTATTATTATTATTATTATTGTTATTATTATGTGTTTTGCCGATTTGATATTATTTGCTAATAACAGTAGACCCACCAAATCAAATATGAATAGAGTAGTATATATATATATATATATATATATATATATATATATATATATATATTCATGAATCCAACATTTTACACAGTATGACATTTTCCAAAGTCACCCACGCTGAACCACATCCACTTGCTGCAGGAAATCCGAAGCCGCACCATTCGAGACGCCGCACGTGAGATACTCAGGGATTATGTGAACAATGCCTTATTATGAGCCAGGGCAAAACATTTACTTTGATGGCTGGGATGGACTGGGTGCGTCTGCCGTCCTTTCTGATGTACTCGTCTCAGCCAGATGGCCCCCAATCCTAGGACCCGGACTCAACTTTAATATAATTATCAATCTGAACTGCTCAATATGGGAAAGCAGAAGATCAATGCAGAGGAAAATCGCAGAGGAGCTGAGGTTGGACAGATCCACGATGTACTTGTTTCGTAAGCAGGATGAGGATGATGATTTCAACGGGGTGGATAAAAGCTCCAGAGCAGAGATACAGGAAGTTGGAAACATCATCTATAAATATGACGAAGGGTCGTAAGTTGTTGGTGGTTTTTCAGAATGGGAGTGATGACGAGGTTGATTTAGCAAGATCTGGTCTTCCCATACTGGATTCAGGACACACATTATTGTGGACGTTCCGGGGCAGGTTTCGACTTGATCCTGCAATCAAAGACAAAGTGAAAACTGCTCATATTTATCTTTCTTCCCCTTGCTGTACTGGAGATCTTACACACAGTCAGGTATTGAAATTAGTGCACGAGGAGGCTTCCCAATTTCGAAATGGTATCAGACCAGCTTTAATTACAGATTGTTGGTTCTATCTATGCCTCTTGTATTTTGACCATGGCAACGCCATTGACTACGATGAGGATGCACATGCTTCTAACTATTGGGTGTGTGATGGGATAATACCAGGAAGAGATAGTGCATCGTGGGAGACTGGTCAAAGAATTAGTGAAGCAATACGACTGGAGTATCTTCCTTCAAAACAAGAAAATAGCAAGTTGTTTGGCTGGTCTCCTTTGAAACTCCTAGAAGAGAAGAAGAGTGTTTGGATTTCCGTCACATCTAAGAATGTAAAGAATCAAGATATCCAGACCGTGCATGAGGAGGCAACATCATATTTTTTAACACTTGAAAAATCTCATCATCTGAGTGCATTGCCAAAGCAATTGTTTCATCAAGCCAGGAAACTTCGTGTGTTGAGACTCTCTTGTTGCACTTTCAGCTTTGCATCCCCTCCTTTCATCTGCTGTGGCAACCTAAAATTCCTTTTGATGGGCAGTTGCAGAGATGAAGATGTTGAGTTCACTAGTGACACCAACAAGAAACAAGTGATAGAATGGGAATTCCTAAGGAGCCTGTGGGTGTTGGACATTCTTGACACCAACTGGGACTGGATCTTATCCCCATCCAGGATGGTGCTAATGACTGAGCTGAGGGAGCTAAATCTGAAGGCAGCGGGAGCCATCACTTGTGTCTGGGACATGGCTAAGCTTGAGTTGACATGGTTGTGTAATCTTCATAGACTCAGAGTGATTGATTCACCAACTTTCCTCATAGCACTGGCACAAGACTCATTCATGGGCATGTAAAAGCTAGAGCTTCTCGACTTATCTGGAAATAGTAACATGGAAGTTTTGCCAAATATTTCAGCAACTAGCAGATTGAAGGTGCTTATTATTGATGGTTGTGCTGGGTTGCAGCAAATTGAACCTTGCACTCTCCCCAAATCATTGGAATCCTTCAGTTTTGATGGATTTGGACGAGCATCTAGGTGGAAGAATTCACTTGATATGCCACAGAAGCAAGTGCGTCCAACTGTTGAGGCCAATGAAGAGCCTCCCAGAGTTTCTAAAATATCTCTAGAAGCATGTGAACATCTAAAGAATATATTCTTGCGTGGATTGCCAAACCTAAAGGAACTTAACCTCTCTGACACAGCAATCAAGGAACTCGACCTCGAAGCAATGCAAGTTCTGCAAATTGAGTGCCTCTTTCTATTGGGTTGCCGAAATCTTCACAGACTCAATTGGAGTGATACTGGACATCCATGTTTGAAGCTATTATGCATAGATTCCCGAGGAAAGGAACAGAGAGGACCAGTTGATGATTGCTGGCAATATTATTCATGCTCTCATGTACAACATGAGGCATCTCAACCACTAGTACATATTGTCATCACAGATGCTAAGTTCCTCCGGGCCTTCAAGAGTGGAGGTTTGTCTAATATATTTGGTATTACTGAGTCCAACCAAAATTTCCACATACATCTTGCATCTAGTGTTGGCCGGAGAAAAATTATTGGAAACAACAAGGAAAGAGTAACTATTCCAAGTACCATAGGATACCCCTACATGGATGTACTTAACAAGGTCATTGAGAAGGATAATAGCGAAGCTTGCGTTCATCCTCGACCTTTGGTGCGTCATATTGAAATTGCCAAAGGAGCCTGCAATTGGGAAGGTAAAGAGCAGATAAAAAGAATGGAACAATTGATGAGTACAGTTGAATCCTTTCACATGCACGATCACTCCTCTGTCACAACCGGTAACCTTGGAACACAAATCTACAGCACACAATTCCCAAATATCAGGCGATGTTGCATACATAGGTGTCCCAAGTTACATACCGTCTTCCTTTTGGACAACAATTGGATAGCTACAGGCTCATTTAAGACAATGGAGACACTTTGTGCATCTCACCTCCCAGCAGTCCAATGCATTTGGAGTAAACTCAAGTTTTTTATTGATGAGCCAAGAAAACCATTTCGTGCCTTTCAAAATTTACGACATATACACCTGCATTCCTGCCCTAGGCTCAAATCTGTACTGCCCTGGCCTTACCATACCTTGGCGAGCTTGGAAACCATCCATATCACATATTGTGGTGAGCTCAGAGAGATTTTTCCATGGGGGGAATCCTACTGGGCAGCTAGCTACATTGAATGCCCAAAGCTCAAGCACATCCATCTCCACGAGCTCCCCATGTTGCATAGCATATGCTTCCTCGGTATGTTGGCTCCTGCGTTGGAGACCATCATACTAAGAGGATGCTGGAGTCTGATGCACCTACCAGCCATCAGGTATGGCCGTGCGATTGAGAAACCGTTGGCAGTTGTGGACTGCGAGAAGGATTGGTGGGACAGGTTGGAGTGGGATGGGTTGGAGGCCACACGGCGCAGATTTATCCCCCGACACCCGCATTACTACAAGAAGGCCATGCCAAGAGTATCAGTTCTCAGGTTTGTTCATCTTTCTATTCTATCATATCGCTGAATTTTCTGCAGTTGCACCCATCTGGGTCTACACATGTTTTGGCAAATCATAACTCGAGTATGCCAAACCCTTTTTTTATACCTAGGTAATGCGGAGGATGCAAGTAAGCTCACTACAAGAATGAATCAGTATGATGTTGCAGCTAGCAAATACACATGGTTGGGTGTGCTTATGTTTGTGTGGTTTGAGAAGTGTGGCTTGATTACGCAAGAGTCTTGTGCGAGTGTCCGTCTGTCTGTGCATATATAGCCCAACAAAATAAGCTACAGTTTGATTTCTGCATTTGGTGTGTGTGTGTGTGTGTGTGTGTGTGTGTGTGTGTGTGTGTGTGCGTGGTGTGAGCCTGAAATAAGGAGGTCTAATGGTGCGATGCACATGTTCAAGGAAAACCTGACGGAGGGTGTGTGGGTTGTACTAGTATTATTAATATTTTTGTGTAAGGATAAAATGCACCGTTTGATTTGAACACCTTAATTTACGGACTATGTGTTTGTGTGAATTTCTTTTGATGGATATATTCGATGCTGCTACGAAAGAAATTGTTGGCTGAATTTACAGTAGATTTCCTGGCGCTACAACATGACTTGCATTGAGCGTGTAGGTGGGTGATGGATAACCTGCTGGGTGCAGTTATGTGTATGTACGTGCTCCACATGCATGCATTCCAGAGTTCTGTACTAATAAGAGCAGACACGTGATAGAAAAGCAGAAGAGAAAGAAATCCGCACTAATCTCCTCTTCCGCTTTACTTAATGTATACAAGTCCATATTCATCGATTTTGGTTGGCATTCAAGATGATCGGACGTTGGCGAGGGAAGCAGTGTATTTGGACAGCAAGAAGAAATTTTCTTGATTGCCTCCGTCCTAGCATCAAACGATGCAGACAACCATTTATTAATTAGCAATGTGACCCTCCTGATGTACGGGCTAGATTTTGTTTTAATTTTTTTTGTTATGATACATTATTTATTTACCAAGCGGTCGGCTTGGTAATCTACCAACAAAACTTGCAATCAATGATACATTATTTAATTTCTAAAAAGAAAATTGGAACCAAATGTCATTATATTCACAAATATGGGCCTTTTGCAAACATAGTTTTCGGTTAGGTTTGTTTGGTTGGCTTATCCTTTTGCTATTTTTATTATTTTCATATGTATAATTATATCATGTCTTCTAAAGTAAACAGTTCTTCCTCTCTCTATAGGAGGCAAACTGATTCGAAAATGCTGTAAAATTACTTCTGATATGGGAAAAATAATAGTAACCCATACACTTTTCTAGCAAAAGTATCGACAGCTACAATACGAAATTAGTATTGCTGAGCACACAATACAATATGTCTTCATATTGTATCTATCATTGTATTTAATGGTAGCTTTTACTACAATTCTGTTCATACTTGGGACCATTGACTTGTGCCCAAAGTTATAGGCCTTCTTTGTCGAGTCACGGCTAGTATATAGGAAATAACCAACAAAATTATGTAAACATAAAGTAGGCAAAGATGGCTTATTTTAATTTATGTTGTACTACTGAGTAGTAATTTATATGTTTATGGAATAGGTGGTTAAAAGTTTCACAAATAACCGGCTGAAATAGCACTTTCGATCTTTCATATGCTATTTATGCTTGAATTTATTCATGACGGTATGGCTTCTCATGAAATAATTATGAACTAATTTACTAAGTTTAGTTCGCACTGACTTAATATGATATGAACAACTCTCTAACTAATGATTATAACATTAATACCAGTTGCATATTTCATCTTTAATGCTCATATATGTAGTAAAATAATTATTTTCTCAATGACAAAATAAATATACTAAGCTAAATGTCATAATTGAAAATAAGATTAAGGAAATGAACCTAGAGGTACAATTAACACTACTAGGGAAAAGCTTATAGGTAGCCGCTTACTAGTAGCGCGGGTTTATACCCCTCGCTACTGCTATTTACTAGTAGCGTGCTATATTGACACAAGCTACTACTAAGTTGATAGTAGTAGCGCGGGTTTATACCCCTCGCTACTACTAAGTGGTCTCTACCATGCCCCGCCCCCCCGGGACAGGCCATAGTAGTAGCGAGGGGTATAAACCCGCGCTACTACTAAGTTGATAGTAGTAGCGCGGGTTTATACCCCTCGCTACTACTAAGTGGTATCTACCGTGCCCACCCGGGACAGGCCATAGTAGTAGCGCGGGGTATAAACCCGCGCTACTACTAAGTACATCGTTTTTTAACAGCCCTGAAATCCCCATCTCCTCCCCTAAATCCTTCCTCTCTCCCGTCCCTCTCGCCCCTCTCTCTCCATAGGCTCTCACATGGACCTCCTGCCCAGGCGCGCCTCCTCCTCAATGGCGCGTAAAGAGGCCGCCGCCTCGGCCTTCGGCGTCCAGGAGTTCGCCGGTCTTCCCCAGTGTCTCCAGGCCATCACGCCAGAGCACCGCACCACCTGCGACCAACCCCGCTGCTCCCTCCATCTCCTTCCTCTCTCCCTCGTTTTCCTTTTTCTCTCTCTCCCTCTGGTTTGACTTACCCTCCCATGTCCATGCCTGTGCAGGTCGTCGCCATGGACGACCAGGAGCTCTCTGCCATGGCTGCGAAGAGAAGCCCCACGCCGCTGCCTTGCTCTACCCTAGATCCAGGCCCTCTCCAGCAGCCGCCGCCGAATCTGGTCTGTCGCCGCCCGTCCGCGCCTCCGGCGACCCCTGTCGTCGCTTCATCGAACCATTGACACCATCACTAGTAGAAAACAGGCCTTTGGACCGAAGCATTAGTCCCGGTCGTGTTTCGGACTGGGACTAATGCTGCGACCACTAGTCCTGGTTCATGAGGCTAGGCTCTAGTCCCGGTTCATAAGGAACCTCTAGTCCCGGTTGGTGACACCAACCGGGACTAAAGGGGTCGTGGCAGGGTTGCGTCAGGCTGGGGCCCATGCGAGACCCTTTAGTCCCGGTTGGTGCTACCAACCGGGACTAGAGATGGTCATTTAGTCCCGGTTTGTGAGACCAACCGGGACTAAAGATATCACTATATATAGATGCTTCTTCCAGCCCGAGCCCAAGCTCTCCTTTCTATGTTTTCTCTTCCCCTTGCTCGAGCTCATCCTCCATTTTTGCCAAGATTTGTCAAGATTTAAGGCACCCCATCTATCCAAGTGTTCACAAAGGTTAGCAACTTTGTTCTTTCATCTCTAATTGCTAGATTAGCTCGTGCAATGCTCTATAAGTATAGTGATTTGAGGGTTTTAGTTTGGGAGTAATTATGTGGGATTTTATTTGATTTATATGAAATTTGAGCTCAAATTGACTTCTTAGTTTGCATATGTGTAGGTGTGGTTTACTTAGTGCCTTCCCGTCGTCATCCTAACCACCGTCGATCGCCTGCACCGTCCCGTCGCCGGCACCACCTTGGTGAGCCTCTTGTTCTTATGCTTTTTACAAAACAAATCTTATTTGTATGATTTAGATAGTTACTTGTATAATTTTCTTACTTGTATGATTGTTTGTTATACATAGTGCCATGGTTTTGATATCCGTGCCCGTCGGCCCTCGTCCGGTTTATGATTCGGATGTGGTATATTCTCTTTTTAAGCTATTTGTTGCATTTCGTGTTTATGACAATTATGCCCATCAAGTTGACATAGATATTTTTATCTAGGAGGTATGTGAACCGGAAATTGCAACCGACCCTCTTGTCGAGAAGTTAAATTTAGTTGAAAAATAAAACGAGTGTTTGAAAGAAAAATTGAAAAGAATTGAAGAAGAGAAGATGAAATTAGAGTTCTATGTTGCCGATGTCGTCGATGATCACAAGATCAAGATGGATGCAATGCGCTTGAAGATTAGAAAGATTAGAAAATATGCTGTTAATAAAGTGGCTTGGTATCATTATGCTGTTGGATCAATTACTACCTTAGTTGCGATTTTGATCGCATTTGTTGTTGCATTTAAATGTTTTAGCTAGATAGTTTTATGTTGTTTTATGAGAATAAGTGTGTATGAACTTTATGTATGAACTTGTATTAATTTGGTCTTTTCGGTGTTGTGTAATGAAGATGAGCCGGCAATGGATGTACGATGACCGACGCTCTCCCCAGTTCATTAATGGCGTGCATAGTTTTCTGCTTGTGGTTGAGGCAAACAAGCGGAATGGTTTTATGTCTTGTCCATGTGGTGTCTGTAAGAATGATAGGAATTACTCCACCTCAAAAACCCTTCACGTCCACCTGTTTACGTCCAGTTTCATGTCCGGCTATAACTGTTGGACCAAGCACGGAGAAAGAGGTGTTCTAATGGAAGAGAATGAACAAGAAGAGGATGATGACAACTATCCTGGGTTCCATGAATACGATGGTACTACAATGGGGGACGAGAATGAAGAAGAAGAAGCTGAAGAAGAGGCATCAGATGAGCCCGTTGAAGATCTTGGTCGGGCCATTGCTGATGCAAAGAGAAACTGCGAAAGTGAGAAGGAGAAGTTGAAGTTGCAGCGCATGTTAGAGGATCACAAAAAATTGTTGTACCCAAATTGCGAGGATGACAAGAAAAAGCTGGGTACCACACTGGAATTGCTGCAATGGAAGTCAGAGAATGGTGTAACTGACAAGGGATTTGAAAAATTGCTGAAAATGTTAAAGAAGATGCTTTCAAAGGACAATGAATTGCCCAATAGTACGTACGAAGCAAAGAAGGTTGTCTGCCCTCTAGGATTAGAGGTGCAGAAGATACATGTATGCCCTAATGACTGCATCCTCTACCGCGGTGAGTAGTACGAGAATTTGAATGCATGCCCGGTATGCGGTGCATTGCGCTATAAGATCAGTCGTGATGACCCTAGTGATGATGTTGAGGACGAGCGCCTCTGGAAGAGGATTCCTACCAAGGTGATGTGGTATGCTCCTATAATACCTCGGTTGAAACGTTTGTTCCAAAACAAAGAGCATACCAAGTTGTTGCGATGGCACAAAGAAGACCGTAAGAAAGACGGGAAGTTGACAGTACCCGCTGATGGGTCGCAGTGGAGAAAAATCGAGAGAAAGTGGCTAGAGTTTGCAAGTGACGCAAGGAACTTATGGTTTGGTCTAAGTGCAGATGGCATCAATCCTTTGGGGAGCAGAGCAGCAATCATAGCACCTGGCCCGTGACTCTATGTATCTATAACCTTCCTCCTTGGTTGTGCATGAAGCGGAAGTTCATTATGATGTCAGTGCTCATCCAAGGCCCTAAGCAACCCGGCAACGACATTGATGTGTACCTAAGGCCATTAATTGAAGAACTTTTACAGCTGTGGGACATAAAAGGTGTACGTGTGTGGGATGAGCACAAATAGGAGGAATTTGACCTACGAGCGTTGCTGTATGTAACCATCAATGATTGGCCTGCTCTTAGTAACCTTTCAGGATAGACAAACAAGGGATACAATGCATGCACGCACTGTTTAGATGAGACCGAAGGTATATATTTGGATAAATGTAAGAAGGTTGTGTACCTGGGACATCATCAATTTCTTCCGATCAAGCATGCCTTGAGAAAGAAAGCCAAGCATTTCAAAGGTGAGGCAGATCACCGGAAGAAGCCTGGGCACCGTACTGGTGATGATATATTTGATATGGTCAAGGATTTAAAAGCAATCTTTGGAAAGGGTCCTGGTGGACAATCTGTTCTGAATGACGCTGACGGACACGCACCCATGTGGAAGAAGAAATCTATATTTTGGGAGCTAGAGTATTGGAAAGTCCTAGAGGTCCGCTCTGCAATCGACGTGATGCACGTGACGAAGAATCTTTGCGCGAACCTGCTAGGCTTCTTGGGCATGTATGGGAAGACAAAAGATACACCGGAGGCACGGGAGGACCAGCAACGTATGAACGAAAAAGACGGCACGCATGCAAAGCAGTATCAAGGTCCTACCAGCTACGCTCTTACCAAAGCAGAGAAGGAAATCTTTTTTGAATGCTTGCTCAGTATGAAGGTCCCGTCTGGCTTCTCGTCGAATATAAAGGGAATAATAAATATGGCAGAGAAAGAATTCCAAAACCCAAAGTCTCATGACTGCCACGTGATCATGACGCAATTACTTTCGGTTTCATTGAGGGGGCTTCTACCGGAAAAATGTTCGATTAGCCATTATGAAGCTATGTGCATTCCTCAATGCAATTTCTCAGAAGATAATCGATCCAAAAATCCTACCAAGGTTACAGAATGATTTAATTGGTGCAATGTCTTGTCAGTTTCGAGTTGGTGTTCCCATCATCCTTCTTCAATATCATGACGCACGTCCTAGTTCACCTAGTCGAAGAGATTTCCATTCTGGGTCCTGTATTTCTACACAATATGTTCCCCTTTGAGAGGTTCATGGGAGTCTTAAAGAAATATGTTCATAACCATGCTAGGCCAGAAGGAAGCATCTCCAATGGCCATGAAACAGAGGAGGTTATTGAGTTTTGTGTTGACTTTATTCCTGACCTTAAGCCGATTGGTGTTCCTGAATCGCGGCATGAGGGGAGACTGAGTGGAAAAGGCATGCTAGGAAAGGATTTTCTAATATGTAGGGACGGGCATTCTTGGGCCCAAGCACACTACACAATTCTACAAAATTCCACCTTGGTGGCTCCGTATATCGAGGAACACATGGATATTGTATGCTCCAAGATCCCGGAGCAGTCTGACCCTTGGATTAAACGTAGACACATGGCGACT
This sequence comes from Elymus sibiricus, assembly GCA_039707655.1. Taxonomy (NCBI): domain Eukaryota; kingdom Viridiplantae; phylum Streptophyta; class Magnoliopsida; order Poales; family Poaceae; genus Elymus; species Elymus sibiricus. The sequence goes on from CM077675.1 coordinate 507,848,673, forward strand.
TTCGGCGGTTGGTTGCAAACACATCTCATGAATGACGACACTCTTGAAGACGAGCTATACTCGTTGGCCAAGTGACTGCATGCTCTGTATTGGTGCTACAATATTACATATTGGCACTTTTTAAGGTGATGAGAGGGCTGCCGGTTGATTGATATGTTTTTATAGGTCGATTGATGCCAGTTGATTTAAAAAGTCGTTTTACTGTCAAAATCGTAAACCAAATTCAAAATTAAATACGTCGATGAAATGAGAGAGCTTCAAAATTAAAGACCATAAGGAATAAAGGAATATAATAACACTGATGAATTAAAAGAATTTACTAAGAGAGATGATTAAAAGAATAAAATAAGAGAGCTCTTTGAGAAATTGTTGACCCGGTCAAAATCAGGTGACCCAATTATAAATTGAAGACACCAATTAATTTTGAGGCCTTCAAATTATGGAGCATAGTGTATTTATAAATATAGTATAGAAAAATTAAATAAGGGAGCTTTGAGAAATTGTTGACCCGGTCAAAATCGGGTGACCCAATGTCAATTGGTGAGCTCAATTGAATGTGGGCTCTCCAATTCTTGGAGGATTAGTCTTATAGTATATTACTACATGCAGGCTCTAGCTTGCATTATCCTTCTTGGCACGCTTGCGATTACTACCCTGTGACATCCATGTGCTGATATATGAAGCATATGACATAGACATTGATGGGATTAAATATATAAATTAAATGGAAGGATGTTGGTAATATATAGTAAACTCTAAAGGAATGTATTGCATAGTTGCCATGCATGTGAGAGAGCTCCATCAAAGAATATGAAATTATGAAGTAAGGCTTTGATCTCTAGACCTTTTACCCTTATTCCCAGGTGCAGACCAAAACAAATATCCCAAGTATATACCAAAATTACAATAGGCATCCCTCGAAGGTCATGATTAACATGCTGATTAAGAACTGCAGATTTTTATATTTGCGCATAATATATTTTTGAATTTTCGGGGGGGGGGGGGTGACGTGGCTTGAGACTGCGTCGGTATTTCCCCAAAGAGGAAGGGATGATGTAGCACAGCAACGGTAAGTATTTCCCTCAGTTATGAAACCAAGGTTATCGAACCAGTAGGAGGATCACCACCACCCAATAAGCAGCACCTGCACACAAATAACAAATACTTGCAACCCGACGCGAAAGAGAGGTTGTCAATCTCTCTACGGTAAAAGATAGATTAGGTAGTGATAGATAGGAGAGATAGATCTCTCAAGAACACAAAATAAAAAGGGCAAATAAAAAGTGCAGCAGTATATTTTTGGTTTTTTTTTTGGTATAGTAGATCTGACAACAAATAGGCAAAAAGATAGATCGAAAAGCAATATGTTGGAAAAGTAGACCCGGGGGCCGGAGGTTTCACTAGTGGTTTCTCTCATGAGTATAGCACACGGTGGGTGAACAAATTACTGTTGGGCAATTGATAGAAAATCGAATAGTCATGACGATATCCAAAGCAATGATCATTATATAGGCATCACGCCCAAGATAAGTAGACCGACTCCTGCTTGCATCTACCACTATTACTCCACACATCGACCGCTATCCAGCATGCATCTAGTGTATTAAGTTCATGGAAAAAAGGAGTAATGCAATAAGAACGATTACATGATGTAGACAAGATCTATTCATGTAGGAATAGACCCCATCTTGTTATCCTTAATAGCAACGATACATGTGTGCCTCGCTGCCCCTTCTGTCACGTGGAGAGGACACCGCAAGATCGAACCCATCACAAAGCACCACTTCCCATGGCAAGAAAAATCGATCTAGTTTGCCTAATTAAGCCAAAGATTCGAAGAAGAAATACGAGGCTATAAGTAATCATGCATATAAGAGATCAAAGAAGACTCAAATAATATTCATGGATAGAAACTGATCATGAACTCAAAATTCACCGGATCCCAACAAACACACCGCAAAAGTTTACATCAAATAGATCTCCAAGAGACCATTGTATTGAGAATCAAAAGAGAGAGAAGAAGCCATCTAGCTACAGCCTACGGATCCGTAGGTCTATGGTGGACTACTCACGCATCATCGGAGAGGCACCTATGAAGAAGATGAACCCCTCCGTGATGGTATTAGATTGGATCTCGAGGTTCTGGAACTTGCGGCGGCTGGATGTGCCTTTCGTCAACTCCCCTAGGGTTTTCAGAATAATTGGGTATTTATAGGCGTCAGAGGCAGTTGAGAATGGCCCCGTGGAGGGCACAACCCATCAGGGCGCGCCGGGGGCCCCCTGGTGCGCCCTGGTGGGTTGTGGCCTCCACAACCCACCTCTCCGTCACTTCTTTGGCCCACTGGGTGTCTTCTGGTCTAGAAAAAATCTCCAAAAAGTTTCGTCGCGATTGGACTCCGTTTCGTACTAATATTCTGCGAAGTAAAAAATAAGCAAAAACAACAACTGGCACTTTGGCACTATGTCAATAGGTTAGTCCCAAAAAATGATATAAAGTTTCTATAAAGTGATTGTAAAATATCCAAGAATGATAATATAACAGCATGGAACAAGCAAAAATTATAGATACGTTGGAGACGTATCAACATCCCCAAGCTTAATTCCTACTCGTCCTCGAGTAGGTAAATGATAAAAACAGAATTTTTGATGTGGAATGCTCCGTAACATGTTCATCTCATATTCTCTTTTTTTTAGCATGGACATTGGGACTTTTAGATGATTCAAAGCAATAGTCTAGTTTTAACATAATGACTTCAATACTCAATCATGCCAATAAGCAACCATGTCTTTCAAAATATCAACACTAAAGAAAGTTATCCCTAGCCCATCGTGCTCAATCATTGATCCATTCATGAAGCACACCCAAATATTAGCTACACCCAATGCTCAAGTACGATCATAGTGCCCCCTAGTTGGTGCTTTATAAGAGAAGATGGAGACTCAAAGTAAAAATAAAAATTGCATGAAGTAAATAGATAGGACCTTAGCAGAGAGAAGTAGGGATTTGTAGAGGTGCCAGAGCTCAAAGTTTTAAATTGAGAGAAAAATATTTTGGGTGGCATGCCTTTCCTGTCAACGAAAACGACAAAGTAGTTCACATTACTTTCCATGCTAGATATATCACAGGCAGTTCCCAAACAGAAAATAAAGTTTATTTCTTTTTCCACCATTCTTTTACATTCCATGGCTAGCCGTATCCACGGGTGCCTTCCATACCAACACTTTCCAAGGAATTTATTCTTTGACAACATAAAGTAAATATTTTTTTTTCGAGAATGGGCATCCCTATTACCGCCGCACTCTCGTGCAATGACAAGTGAATAAACACTCATCTTGAGAATAACACATCTAGCATGGAAAAATATTGGACACTCCCCACCGTCTCATGAGCGGTACGAGCACACAAAAGAGAAGTTTATTTTTGAAAATTAGAGATGGCACATACAAATTTATTTGCAACGGCATGGAAATACCGCATATAGGTAGGTATGGTGGACTCATAAGGAAAAACTTGGTTTAATGATTTTGGATGCACAAGTAGTATTTCTACTTAGTACAAATGGAGGCTAGCAAATAGATTGAGAAGCAACCAAACCAAGAAACGAAAATTTACATAAGCGAGCATTGAACATAACTAACACCGAATAATGCACCATAAGTAGGATGTAAGTTCATTGCATAACTGTTGACTTTCGTACTTGCATAGGGAATCACAAACCTTAACACCAATATTCCTACTAAAGCATAATTACTCACTAACATGACTCACATATTACTATCATCATGTTTCAAAACTATTACAAGGAATCAAGTTTAATTTGTCCAATGATCTTTATGAAAGTTTTTATTATATCCTCCTTGGATATCTATCACTTTGGGACTAGTTTAATATATTGCCATTGCTTTTTTGACAAGCTCCAACAAATTTAAGTGAAGCATATGAGCATAGAGATTTCATCTCTAAAAAAGGTATAAGTGAAGCATGAGAGGATTTCTCCAAAATTTACTAGCTCTCAAATTAATCTAAGTGAAGCATAAGAGTATTTCTACAAAAATTTCCAAGCACACCGTGCTCAAAAAGATATAAGTGAAGCACTAGAGCAATTCTATAGCTCAAAAAGTTTAAGAGAAGCATATAGAGCAATTCTAACAAATCATAGCATAATTTTGGCTTTCTCAAATAGGTGTGTCCAGCAAGGATACAAGTGGAAAACTAACAAGCAAAGCAAGCAAAGACTCAAATGATACAAGTCGCTCCAAGCAAAACTCATGATATGGGATGAATAAAAATATAGTTTCAAGTAAAATACCGATGGTCGTTAGAAGAAAGAGGGGATGCCACTCGGGGCATCCCCAAGCTTAGTTGCGTGTTTCTCTTTGGATATATCTTGGTGGTGCTGTAGCATCCCCAAGCTTAGGCTCTTTTCACTTCTTATTCCTTCATCCATCGTGATCTCACCCAAAACTTGAAAACTTCAATCACACGAAACTCAACAAAATTTCCATGAGATCCGTTAGTATAATAAAGCAAACCACAACCTTAGGTGCTGTTGCAAATCCATTCATATTTTATTATTGCATTATACCTACTGTATTTTAACATTGCCATGACTTATACCCCCCAATACAAGCCATAGATTCATCAAAACAAGCACACAATGCAACGAAAACAGAATCTGTTAAGAACATAACAGTCTGTAGTAATATGTACTCTAACCATACTGTAACTATAAAAATTCTGAAAAATTAGGACAACGTAAATAATTTGCATATAAACATTGTGTTCAAAGTTCAACTTTTTTATCACGCTCAAGTGAAAAATGCAAATTCACGCACTGGAGTCAAAGTTTCTGTTTCAGATTCAGCATTGTTTCTACTCATCTTATGAATCATCCTAAATGCTTTACTTGGCACAAACACTAATTAAAACATAAAAACACAATCATAACAGTAGAATAATTGTGTCAACACTCAAAAAAATAAATAAAAAGATAAAATAAATTTTATTCATTGGGTTGCCTCCCAACAAGCGCTATCGTTTTACGCCCCTAGCTAGGCATAAAGCATAGATTTAAGTATTGTCAGATTCAGATTTTGCTCCATAGGATGCTCTCATGATTGATTCATATGGTGGATTAATTCTTGTTCTAGGGAAGTGTTACATACCCTTTCTTTGTGGAAATTGAAATTTAATATTGCCTTCTTTCATATCAATCACGGCGCGTATAGTGCGTAAAAACGGTCTACGAAGTATAATGGGACAAGACGGATTGCAATCAATATCAAGCACAATAAAATCTATGGGCACATAGTTCCTATTTGCAAGAATAAGAACATCATTAATTCTTCCCAAATTCTTTTTAATAGTAGAAACCGCCAAGTGCAAATTAAGAGAACATTCTTCAATATTGGTAAGACCAAGCATATCACATAGAGATTTCGGAATTGTGGAAACACTAGCACCTAAATCACATAAAGAAAAGCACTCATAATTTTTAATCTTCACTTTAATAGTAGGCTCCCACTCATCATGTAATTTTCTAGGAATAGAAATCTCCAACTCCAACTTTTCTTCAAAAGATTTCATCATGGCATCAACAATATGTTTAGTAAAAGCTTTATTTTGTTCATAAGCATGGGGTGAATTTAACATGGATTGCAGCAAAGAAATGCATTCAATCAAAGAGCAACTATCATAATTAAAGTCTTTGCAATCCAAAATAGTGGGCACATCACTAGTTAAAGTTTTGACCTCTTCAAACCCACTTCCATCAAATTTTTTATCAAGATTTTCACCCTCCAAATTATTGGGACGCCTTCTAACTAAAGTTGACTCCTCTTCAGTCCCTTTATCATCAATTTTAATATTAATAAACAAGGAATCAATAGAAGAAACAATAATTACTTTAAGATCTTCATCATTTTTATGAAGGCAATCACTAGCAAACGATTTTTCTAAGATTTCTCTTTTAGCTCTAAGCATAGCAGTTATTTTCTTACTTTCATCCATAGAGACATATAAAGCTTTAATTAATTCATCAATATTAGGCACAAAATCATTCAACTTGAGATTTTCAACATCATGAGAAATTCTATCAATGCTTCTAGACATATCATCAATCTTATTCAACTTTTCTTCTATCGTAGTACTGAAAGCCTTTTGCTCATTGATAAATTCTTTAATATTACTCTCAAGATCAGAGGTGTTCCTATTATTATTGTAAGAGGAATTACCATAGGAATTACCATAATTATTTGATGAATTTCCAGGAAAAAGTCTAAAATTACCTCTATAAGCATTGTTATTGAAATTGTTACGCGAGATGAAATTCACATCTACGGAATCACTATTTTGCTCAATCAAAGTAGACAAAGGCACATCATTAAGATCAATAGGGGCATTTTTACTAGCAACCAATTTCATCAAAGCATCAACCTTATCACTCAAAGTACTAATTTCTTCAACCGAATTAACTTTTTTACTAGTAGGTGCTCTTTCGGTATGCCATTGTGAGTAATTTGCCATGATATTAGTAGTTTCACCCAAAGTAATTTCCATAAAAGTACCACCCACGGCAGAATCTAAAAGATTTCTAGAGACAAAATTCAATCCCGCATAAATTTTTTGTATGATCATCCAAAGATTTAAACCATGAGTAGGACAATTTCTTAGCATCAATTTCATTCTTTCCCAAGATTGTGCAACATGTTCATGCTCAAGTTGCTTAAAATTCATGATTTGTGTCCTAAGGGAAATAATTTTCGCGGGCGGAAAATACTTAGTGAGAAAAGCATCCTTGCACTTATTCCAAGAATCGATACTATTGCGAGTTAAAGAGGAAAACCAAATTTTTGCACGATCCCGCAAGGAAAAAGAAAATAATTTCAGCTTCACTATATCATTGTCCACATCTTTTTTCTTTCGCATATCATACAATTCTACGAACGTGTTTAGATGGGACGCGGCATCCTCATTAGGAGTACCGGCAAATTGATCTTTCATGACAAGATTCAACAAAGCGGCATTAATATCACAAGACTCCGCACTAGTTGCGAGAGGAGCAATAGGAGTACTAATAAAATCATTGTTATTAGTATTGGAAAAATCACACAACTTGGTGTTTTCTTGAGTCATCGTCACTACGCAAAGAAGATTGCAAGCAAGCAAGAGATCTGACGAGAAAAAGGGCAAACGAAAAAGAGGGCGAATAAAACGGCAAATTGGTGAAGTGGGGGAGAGGAAAACGAGAGGCAAATGGCAAATAATGTAATTGCAAAGAGATGAGATTTGTGATTAGGAACCTGGTAGAGGATGATGGAGTCTCCTCGGCGCCTGAGATTGGCACGTAGAAGAGACCGCTTCCTCCCCAGCAACGGCGCCAGAAATTCCTTTGACGTGGCTTGAGACTGCGTCGGTATTTCCCCAAAGAGGAAGGGATGATGCAGCACAGCGACGGTAAGTATTTCCCTCAGTTATGAAACCAAGCTTATCGAACCAGTAGGAGGATCACCACCACCCAATAAGCAGCACCTGCACACAAATAAGAAATACTTGCAACCCGACGCGAAAGAGAGGTTGTCAATCTCTCTATGCTAAAAGATAGATTACGTAGTGAAAGATAGGAGAGATAGATCTCTCAAGAACACAAAATAAAAAGGGCAAATAAAAAGTGCAGCAGCATATTTTTGGGTTTTTTGGTATAGTAGATCTGAAAACAAATAGGCAAAAAGATAGATCGGAAAGTAATATGTTGGAAAAGTAGACCCAGGGGCCGTAGGTTTCACTAGTGGCTTCTCTCATGAGTATAGCACACGGTGGGTGAACAAATTACTGCTGTGCAATTGATAGAAAATCAAATAGTCATGACGATATCCAAGGCAATCATCATTATGTAGGCATCACGTCCAAGATAAGTAGACCGACTCCTGCCTGCATCTACCACTATTACTCCACACATCGACCGCTATCCAGCATGCATCTAGTGTATTAAGTTCATGGAAAAATGGAGTAATGCAATAAGAACGTTGACATGATGTAGACAAGATCTATTCATGTAGGAATAGACCCCATCTTGTTATCCTTAATGGCAACAACACATGCGTGCCTTGCTGCCCCTTCTGTCACTGGGAAAGGACACCACAAGATCGAACCCATCACAAAGCACCTCTTCCCATGGCAAGAAAAATCAATCTAGTCGGCCTAACTAAACCAAAGATTCGAAGAAGAAATACGAGGCTATAAGTAATCATGCATATAAGAGATCAAAGAAGACTCAAATAATATTCATGGATAGAAACTGATCATGAACTCAAAATTCATCGGATCCCAACAAACACACCGCAAAAGTTTACATCAAATAGATCTCCAAGAGACCATTGTATTGAGAATCAAAAGAGAGAGAGGAAGCCATCTAGCTATAGCCTACGGACCCGTAGGTCTATGGTGGACTACTCACGCATCATCGGAGAGGCACCTATGAAGAAGATGAACCCCTCCGTGATGGTGTTAGATTGGATCTCAAGGTTCCGGAACTTGCGGCGGTTGGATGTGTCTTTCGTCGACTTCCTTAGGGTTTTCAGAAAATTTGGGTATTTATAGGCATCAGAGGCGGTTGAGAGGGGCCCCGTGGAGGGCACAACCCATCAGGGCTCGCCAGGGGCCCCCTGGCGCGCCCTGGTGAGTTGTGGCCTCCACAGCCCACCTCTCCAGCACTTCTTTGGCCCACTGGGTGTCTTCTGGCCCAGAAAAAATCTCCAAAAAGTTTCGTCGCGATTGGACTCCTTTTGGTACTGATATTCTGCGAAGTAAAAAAGAAGCAAAAACAGCAAGTGGCACTTTGGCACTATGTCAATAGGTTAGTCCAAAAAAATGATATAAAGTTGCTATAAAGTGATTGTAAAACATCCAAGAATTATAATATAACAGCATGGAACAAGCAAAAATTATAGATACGTTGGAGACGTATCAGGGGGCACCTGAATCTTATATTTCCAGCATCAAGGTTACAACAACAGTAGTTTTTTAGAGATTACACTCGCGGGGGGGGGGGGGGGGGGATGGGGAGAGATGGCGAGAGCAACAACATCAGCTAATCGGGAAAACATGTTACCGGAGGCAAATATCGACATGCCCCTTGTCGTCATCCTGAAACCTACTCCTCCAGAGCATCGCATCGTCCCGACAGCACTTCAAAGTAGCCCTCAGAGAAGGGGAGCCCCCTTCGAATACCACCACGTTCCGCCTCTTCCAGAGGTGCCATAAGCAGAGGAGAAGGAAGGCGGTCGACGAGGCACCCCCAACGGAGGATCCCACGTCAAAGAGATGGAGATACCGGACCCTGCCGGCAGCAGGATCGATGCCGATGCATCGCCAGAAAAAAAGATGATCCGCCGTTTCAGGCGTCGTACGGCAGCACGGGCAGCCAGCACCCCGGGCGTCGACGATCGTCTTCTTGAGGAGGACGTCCCTGGTATGCACCCTCTCCAGGGAAAGCATCCAAGCGAAGAACTTCACGCGGGATGGGGCGACGGAGCTCCAGAGGAACCCAGCGGTTGGCGACAAGGTGTCGCCAAACCGCAACAGTTTGTAAGCCGCCCGAGTGGAGAGAGCACCACGCGAGGCACCAAAGAGGACGACCCACTGCACGTCCCAGAGGATGACGCGGGGCAGTCGCCCATCATCGCCAGCACCTCCGCCAGCTCGCGGACGACAATGCGGGTCAGGTACGGAACGAGGAGGGCCGAAAGGCCCCTCCGCCTAACCTGTAGGACCGTGGCTTCAGGGCATTTGGCATGGGAGAATAAGGCGGGGAAGGAACTACTCAGGGGCCCGGGGGTAGCCAGTCGTCATGCCAGAAGGAGGTTTTGGCACCGGAGCCGACGAAAACGCGGGTGAGCCACGGATAGGCAGGGAGAAGCACCTGGAGCTCCTCCCAGTGCAACCCAACAACCGCAGAGGGTCCGGTGTCCATTAACAACCGCAGTGCCACATGGCCCACTACGCGGGGGCCAGAGCATGGAGGCGGTGAAGCATCTTCAACAGGTGGCAGCCGTTTTGGGTGGCAAGATCGCGCACCCCCAAACCGCCCTCCGCTTTAGCCCGACACACGTGATCCCAGGCCACCAAACACTATGCACCCGAGGCGCGGTCAGCCACATTTTCCATAGGAAGGCGCGTCGAAGAGCGTCAAGGGTGGCGACCACCTTGGGTGGCAACCGCATGGCAAACATGGCGTAGGACGGGATGGCGTACCGATGACGGCATTGATCAGCACCAGCCTCCCGGCGGGGAAGAGCAAGCGGGCACGCCACCCCGCGAGATATCCGTCAACCTTGGCGATCATGGGGTGAAATCTGCAAGCATGAGCTTGTCACAGGACAGCGGGAGCCCCAGGTAGGTGTGGGGAAAGCCCCCGACGGGACACTGGATGGCCTCCACCACCTCTGCCAGAGTCACGGCATCCACATGGATAGGAACGAGAGTGCTCTTGTGGTAATTGATGACGAGGCCAGTCGCCGCGGCGAACAGGTCAAGGATGACCCGAAGACGAGTCGCGGACGACGGGTCGGCACGCATGTCAACGAGGGTGTCGTCAGCGGACTGGAGCACGACGGGGGGCTCACCGTCCACCAACGGGTGCATGAGGGGCCCGTCCCGCCGGACCATGTGCTGGAGGACGTCGGCGACAAGGAGGAACAGGTAGGGGGAAATCGGGTCCCCCAGGCACAGCCCGCACCTGACATCGAACCAACGCCCAGGAACGCCGTTGAGGAGGACAGCCGATCGGGAAGACCGGAAGATGGCATCCATCCAGTCGCACCACATCTCGGGAAAGCCGCAGACCAGCATGATCCGACGGGGACTCCCCCAGTCAATGGAGTCGAAGGCTTTCACGAAATCGAGCTTGAGGACCAGGCTCAAGGCAGAGCGACGGTGGCAGCATTGGACGAGCTCGGCGGCATAGGAAAAGTTTTCAGAGATGTTGCGCCCGGCAATGAAGCTAGACTGGTCCTCGTCGATGAGCCCCACTATCTGACGCTGCAGCCTCGTCATGAGTCCACGGCATAGGATCTCCACATGTCCATTTTGTAAGGAGACTAGGTGGAAGTCGCCAGGGGAGGGCACCCCGTACCACTTTGGTAGGAAAGCGATGAAAGCTCTGTTGATGCCGTCGAGGCAAACCGTCTGCGTGTGGAGGCTGTTAAACAGAGCCTGAAGGTCCTGCTCGATGGCGGGCCAGGCGGCCTGATAGAAAGTTGGGCCCAGCCCATCCGGCCCGGGGGCACTGCTCCTGTCCAGCTTAGCCACCGCCGCCTTGATCTCCGCGCGATTGAAGGGAGCCACCAACGGCGCCCCGTCCACCCGGGGGGAGTTGGTGTCGAGGATGTCGAGGTTGAACCCCGAGGCGGCACTGCTTGGACGCCCAAGCAGGGTGGCGTAGAAGCAACGCAGCGCCTCAGCTTTGGCGTTGTGCGCGACTAGCTCGGCTCCATCAACGGAGAGGACGCGGATCGCGTTTCCACGCCTACGCTGCGAGGCCTGTGCGTGGAAATAGCGAGTGTTTTCGTCACCGAAGTGCACCGCCTTGCACTTGCCGCGCTGCCTCCAAAAGACACACTGGCGCTCGACCGAGGCCACGAGGCACAGACGCGCGTCCCCCCGTAGCGAGTCCTCATCCGGCACAAAGAAGGACATTCTTCCAAGTAGTCAAACATATCAATGATAAACTGGCAATCATTGTCAGCAGTGGGAATGAATTTGTGTTGAAGAACAATTCGCCCAATTGTTTCATGTTATTTATTTATTTATTTTTGGAGCATATATATTGATGTAGCAGCCATGTTCTCTGCTCTTTGAACTAGTAGGTGAATGGCCAACAGTACGTAAGTACTTGTCCTTGTATTTTAGTGATTCGTAGGACATATTTGATTGTATGCATGACATCTAAAGAAACTGGAGGCAGCCATCAGCTCAATCAAAGCTTGAAGCCCGGTCCAAGAGGTGGCTCATTCTCAACAACAGAAAATAACATGTGTTTAAAAAAAAAAACATGTGTTGCCATCGTGTCTAGAAGGCTGCATCAAAGAAAATTTATGGTTTTTTTTTTTCAACACAGTACAGACGCAAGCGCTCATACATACGCGCATACACGCATCCCTATGAACGCACACACGCACACCCTACCCCTATGAGCACCTTCGAGAGACTGAGCCGGCATATCATCTTGAGATTTACGAAGTCACCGTAGGCGCCTCGTTGTCGACGGGAACGTCTCCTCCCACTGAAAGCGCATCGCCGGAAATCCTGAAATAAATCCAGGAATAATGCGAGCACCAGGACTTGAACCCTGGTGGGCTGGGGATACCACTGTCCCTCTAACCATCCAACCACAGGTTGGTTCGCATTCATGGTTTGTTTTGGCAACTATGTGTGCCTATATACTCCCATCTCTAACCCTAGCAGTCGCTCTCTTTTGACAAAATGAGCTTATTATGAAGTACAATATTAAGGGGGATGAAGATTGAAAACCTAGCTACTTATTAGGTGACTCTTGTACAACTCTTGAGGCATTCCAGATAGAGCACGACTCGATGATGGGGGATTTAAGATGCTCATTAATAGAAGTAGAGTAGCGTTCCAGTCATCCACATATCGATTTGCGGCTCTGCCATTGCTTCTGGCACCACCAATGCACCCCCTTCCACCTTCGTGATACATCACCATTTCTCACTCATCCGACCTCGCCATTTGGCTGTAGCCCTTCATTTTTGTGTGCCTCGATTATGTGGTAGAGGATAGCGACCAAGCAGGAAAGAGGGAAAATAGAGAGACATTGCAAACACGTGGGGTGAGCTAAGCATACAAAAAATGTAAAATATAGTCAGTAATAATCTATTGTGCCATAGACAAACGATCATATCAGCAACACCAAGAGTTTATATGTATAAAAGTGTGAATTTTTTTTCATCTAATGTACACCCATATTCTTAGAAAATGGCTCCACAAGTGAATACCAGGTGCTCCTGAAGCACCTAAGTTTAGATGCTCAAGTGAATCCAGCCATTGGATCTAGGATCCACGGTAAAGGTCGGAGCCCTAGACTTGGACATGATTACAGGACTATTGTAGGGTATTTTTGCAAAATCATTAGAACTTCTTAGTTGAATTGTAGGGCGTTGGATCAAACGGGCAAGCTTCCGCAACAGCACCTGGGTTTATCTACTACGGGAGCACCAAATATTTTCCTGGGGCTACATTAAAATTAATCTTTCTTATTTATATTGAATTTTTTTATTTTTTTTAATAGCCTCACCGCTAAACGTTATTGTGTTCATCAATATAATAGTTTGATGTAGTGTGTTAATTATCAATTTTCATGTATAACTAGTAGAATTAAATATTTAGTCACACTCTTGTATACTAACATACATACATATTATATTTTTCATAGATAATCTTTGTGTTAAGTTGAAATTGAATTTTATCTGTAAAATGTCCTATTTTTTCCATTTTAATTTGAGATGTTTATGTAAATGTTTCATTACAATGGACTACACCCTAATTCTAAAAAGGAAAAATTACAACATAGCACATAGTATACATCCATGCCCATTACATTATAATTCTTTTATGTGTGTTCATATCCATAGTATCTCTAAATATCCACATAGCATGCTAGTGTGTTTAAGAGTGTATGAATCAAGCAAACCTTATGAAGACTCTCAAGTTTTGGTGTAACTAAATATAGACTATCATGTGTAAAGTGTATGAAGTGTCAACAATTAATTGTTTCTACAAGCCCCTTATTTGGTCTTGCTAGTTTTTACTAAGTATAACATTGTCAAATATCTCGATAGAAGATTCCAAGTGCTTCTTGTCTACTCATTGTACAATATTCAATACTCCCCCTTTTGCATAAAGAGTATCTTAATTTGTAAAATTTTCATGTTACACTGTCGATGAGGAAATCAAGTTGCATTGGGACAATGGTTGCGTAAGCATTATGACCAATGGTTATGGGCCAATGCATGAAGTGTAAACAACCCTAGCTATGAAGTGTAAAAAAACCTATGAAACTCTTGTTAAATGAAGGGTGACAATAGCTAGCTGAAGTTCCTCTAGGAGGGTAACTGGGCGAATGAGTGTTTGCTATAGATGGCTCTCATGCGGGAACATATTCATTTCCCTCAGAAAACCGCTCCTAGCGAATGCCACCACTAACCCCTCTCCCATCTTCCTCAACACTCTCTTTGCCAAGCAATGAGATAAAAATTTACATTATATGGAAGTGTTATCAATAGAAAAATTCCCATGTTGCCAAGAGTGCTTGGATTGTCATGTTGCAGCATAGAAGAATTGTCGTGCTACCTATCCCATGATTGGCATATCAAGTAATTGGGCTGTGGTCAGAAAAAGATGGTCAATGTACATGAAAAAGGGAGAATTGTCGTGCTACAAGATAGAGATTTGTCATCCCATAGTGTGAAGAATTACCATACTACAAGATAGAAAATTTTCATGCTACGGTGTAGAGAATTGTCATACTGCAAGATAGAGATTTGGCACGTTGACCAAGAGAATTGCCATGGTGCAGTGTGAAAAGGTGTCATATCATGTTTTTGAAAGCCAAGTAGTAGACATGTGTGAAACGTCTCCAATACACATAAAATCCTATGCTATAGCTGTTGGGAATGTACAAAACTTAAAAAGCTGAATTTACCATGGCATTTATAACCAATCTTTAAATATTGAGAAAATTGGAGAAAACATATAGAAAAATCACCCGTTCGCTGGGGTGTGTTTGCGGAGGGGGTGTGCTACTTGGTGTAGGTGTTGGGTTTTCCCCAAAGAGGAAAGGATGAAGCAGTATAGTACTTCCCTCCGTCCAGAATTACTTGTCACATAAATGGATGAAAATTGATGTATCTAGAACTAAAATACGTTTAAATACATCCATTTCTCCGACAAGTATTTCCGTACGGAGGGAGTAACAAATAGTATTTCCCTTAGTTAAGAACCAAGATTATCGAACCAATATGACACACCACACAGATAACGTAAACAATACCTAAACACACATAAAGAAAATGCTCGCATCCAATAAAGGCAAGAGGGTTGTCAATCTCCTTGTTCCCGCCGATTGCATGGATTAAATATGGTAGTGATAGGTATATAAATAAAATAAAAGGAAAGTAAATAGTAACAACAATTATTTTGTATTTTTAGTATTGATAGGAAAAGTGCGCCCGGGGGCCATAGCGTTCACTAGAGGTATCTCTCTCATGAGGATAGTATCGGTGAATGAACAAATTACTATTCGACAATTGATAGAAAAGTGCATAGTTATGATGAGTCTTCATGGCATAATTCTTATATATATGCATTACGTCCGCGACAAGTAAAATGCCATCCAACTGCATCTACTACTATTACTCCACCGTAATACCGCTATCCAGCATGCACTTCAAGCATTAAGTTCATAACAAACAGAGTAACACTCTAAACATGATGACATAATGTAGACGAAGTACGATCAATAATATGTGCAGACCACGTCGTTTTATCCTTAGTAGCAAAAATAGAATACGTCACTTGCAACCTCTTCTGTCAAAGAGTAAGGACACCGCACAACTGAACCCACTACTATGCACCATTCCCTCTGATCTAATCATTAACTTGGCCAAAGCAAACTCATATATTGGTAAACATACATAGCTATCAAATTACACATAATAGATCGGAAAAGACTCAATTACTTTCAATGAATAATCTGATCATAAACCAACAATCCATCGGATCCCAACAAACGGACCGCAAGAATTATTTTGAATAGGTCTCCAAGGAGATCATTCGATTGAAGATCATAAAACACACACACACACACACACACACACACACACACACACACACAGAGAGAGAGAGATCTAGCTACTACTATGAACCCGTAGGTCCTGCAGGAATGAGTAGCACATCATCATGCAGGCAACAAGGTTGATGAAGATGGCCTCCCCGATGATTGCCCCCTTCGGCAGATTGCAAGAACATGTCTTTAGATTGGATCATGGAATAACAGAGGCTTGTGCTGGCGATAAAATTGTTTTGGGCCTCGCTCCTAGGGTTTCTGGATATTAAGGAATTTATAGCACTAGAATTATGTCAAACGGAGGCACCTAGGCGTGCCCTACCCCCCAGAGCGCGCCCCCGTGCCTTGTGGCTCCCTCCACTAGTGAAGGGGCTAGCCACAACTTTTGTTGTTGGTGCGCCATTTTCCATCAACGTGTAAAGTACATATGGATCTGAATGTCGTAGACCCGCTGACTAAACCTCTTCCACGAGCAAAACACGATCAACACAAGGACTCCATGTGTGTTAGATTTATGACGGTGTAAACTAGATTATTGACTCTAGTGCGGGTGGAAGACTGTTGGAAATATACCCTAGAGGCAATAATAATAAAGTTATTATTAACATATTTCCTTGTTCTTTATAAGTGTTTATTCTCCATCCTATAATTATAATGACTAGAAACTCAGTTGCATGTGTGGATACATAAACAAACACCGTGTCCCTAGTAAGCCTCTACTGGACTAGCTCGTTGATCAAATATGGTTAAGGTTTCCTAACCATAGACATGTGTTGTCATTTGATAAAGGGATGGAATTATTAGGACAATGATGTGATGGACAACCCGATCGTAAGCTTAGCAATTGCTCGTGTCACATAGTTTTATTTGCTACGGCTTTTTGAATGTCAAGTATTTGTTCTTTAGGCCATGAGATCGTGCAACTCTCTAATATCGGAAGAATACTCTGTGGGCATCCTAACTTCACTTCATAATTGGATGATCATAAAGGTGCTCTTCAGGTATCTCGAAAAGTGTTTGTTTGGTTGCATGGATTGAGACTGGATTTTTCACTCCATGTGACGAAGAGCTATCTTTGGGCCCTCCCGGTACTATGACATCGTAAATAGATTGCAAGCATGTGACTAATTTGTTTATGCACGGGGATATTGTATTATGGAATGAGTAAAGAGACTTGCCGGTAACGAGATTGAACTAGGTATGGTGATGTTGGAAATATACCCTAGAGGCAATAATAAATTGGTTATTATTATATTTCCTTGTTCATCATAATCGTTTATTATCCATGCTATAATTGTATTGATTGGAAACTCAAATACATGTGTGGGTACATAGACAACACTGTGTCCCTAGTAAGCCTCTAGTTGACTAGCTCGTTGATCAAAGATGGTTAAGGTTTCCTAGCCATTGACATGAGATGTCATTTGATAACGGGATCACATCATTAGGAGAATGATGTGATGGACAAGACCCAAACTAAGAACGTAGCATTTGATCGTGTCAGTTTATTGCTATTGTTTTCTGCATGTCAAGTATCTGTTCCTATGACCATGAGATCATGCAACTCCCTGACATCGGAGGAGTACCTTGTGTGTATCAAACGTCGCAACGTAACTGGGTGACTATAAAGGTGCTCTACAGGTATCTCCGAGGGTGTCTATTGGGTTGGCATGGATCAACACTGGGATTTGTTACTCCGTGTGACGGAGAGGTATCTCAGGGCCCACTCGGTAATACAACATCACAATGAGCCTTGCGAGCAATGTGACTAAAGTGTTAGCCATGAGATCTTGTATTACGGAACGAGTAAAGAGACTTGCCGGTAACGAGATTGAACTAGGTATAGAGATACCGACGATCGAATCTCGGGCAAGTAACATACCGAAGAACAAAGGGAATAGCATACGGGATTAACTGAATCCTTGACATAGAGGTTCGACCGATAAAAGATCTTCGTAGAATATGTAGGAGCCAATATGGGCATCCAGGTCCCGCTATTGGTTATTGATCGTAGAAGTGTCTCGGTCATGTCTACATAGTTCTCGAACCCGCAGGGTCTACACACTTAACGTTTGGTGACGATTAGTATAATTGAGTTATTATGTTGGTGACCGAAAGTTGTTCGGAGTCTCGGATAAGATCCCGGACATGACGAGGATCTCCGGAATAGTCTGGAGGTAAAGATTGATATATGTGATAATAGTGTTTTGATCTCCGGAAGAGTTACGGAGTTCACCGGAAGGGGTTCCGGATGTTTGCCGAAGTGTTCGGGTGCAGCAACACTTTATATGGGCCAAGGGATAAAAGCCCACGAGGTATTGGAAAGTGCAAAAGTAGTTTTGCTGCCGCGTAAGCGGTACTACCGCTTGGTGAAGCGGTACTACCGCCCGAGCGGTACTACCGCCCGAGCGGTACTACCGCTTGTGTGAAGCGGTACTACCGCTTGTGTGCGGCTGTGCACGGTTCGGCAAGGATCCGAGTTGGACTCTTTCCCTGCGGGCCAAACCGACCTTGTGCGGGCAAAACCGACCTGGAGGAGGCTTTTACTCCAAGTTTAGACCCCAAGGCTCAACATATAAATAGAGGGGCAGGGCTAGCACACGGGACACATCAAGATTTCCCCAAGCCGTGTGCGGCAACCCTAACCCTCTAGTTCCTCCGTCATAATCTCCGTAGCGCTTGGCGTAGCCCTGCAGAGATTGTTCCTCACCACCATCACCACGCCGTCGTGCTGCTGGAACTCAACCACTACTTCACCATCGCTCGCTGGATCGAGGAGGTGAAGGCGTCATCAAGCCGTACGTGTGTTGAACGCGGAGGTGCCGTCCGTTCGGCGCTAGTTCGTGATCGGATCGAGGGACGACTTGCGATTTGGATCGCGGAGACGTTCGACTACATCAACCGCGTTTCTTAAACGCTTCCGCTTAGCGATCTACAAGGGTATGTAGATTCACTCTCCCTCTCGTAGATGCTCATCACCATGGATAGATCTTGTGTGTGCGTAGGAAAATTTTTGTTTCCCATGCAACGTTCCCCATCAGGTGATACCGACGATCCAATCTCGAGCAAGTAACATATCATCCAACAAAGGGGATTGAATATGGGATATCTGAATCCTCGACATTGTGGTTCAAACCGATAAAGATCTTCGTTGAATATGTGGGATACAATATGGGCATCCAGGTCCCACTATTGAGTCTTGATCAGAGAGGAGTATTAGTCATGTCTACATGTTCTCGAACCTGTAGGGTCACACACTTAACATTCCATAACGCTAGGGTACTATTGAGATATTCATAATGGCAAGACCGAATATTGCTCGGGATCTCGGATGAGATCCAGGGCATCACGAGGTGCTCTAGAATGGTCCGGAGCTACAAGTTTATATATGGAGAATGGTTTTTTGGGGTTCTGAAAAAGTTTGGGCATTCACCGGTATGATACCGGAGTGTTCTAGAAGGTTCCGGGGGTCTCACAATGGGTCCCACCTATTCGAAGGCCTGCATGGGCTGTAGGGGGCGCCCTAGCCTACATAGGCTAGGCACACTAGCCCCCCAAGGCCTATGCGGCTGGGAGGGTGGGAACCCTAAGGGGTGTGAGGCTCCCCACCTGGCTTGGTGGGCAAGGTACCCCCTTGGCTACCCCCCTTCTCTTGGAGGAGGGGCTAGGGCTGGCCAGCCACTCCCTGATACGTCTCCAACGTATCTATAATTTTTGATTGTTCCATGCTATAATATTATCATTCTAGGATACTTTTTGAGTATTTATTTACGAATTTATATTATTTGAGCACTAACCTATTGACCCAGTGCGTAGTGCCAGTTGTTGTTTTCTGCATGTTTTTGGCTTTTCAGGTTTACAGTACGAAACGAAGTCCAATTGCCCCGAAACTTTTATATTATTTTTTCTGGACAAAAAAAAGACCTGGAATCTTTAGGAGGAGATCGGAGACCGCACGAGGGAGACACAAGCCAACAGGGCGCGTCCAGGGGGATTCGGCATGTCTTGATGGCTTGTCCCTCCCTGGTGGGTCTCCCGACCCCGTTCTCCAGCCTATAAATTCCCATATATTCCAAAAATCCTAAGGAGCATCCCGAAACACTTTTTTCGCAGCCACAAGTCTCTTTTCCGCCGAGTCCCAAACGGAGCCCTTTTTCGGTGCATTGCCGAAGGGGGGGGTCAATCACGGAGGGCCTCTACATCATCCTTGCTGCTCCCATAGTGATGTGTGAGTAGTTCACCACATACCTACGGGTCCGTAGTTAGTACCTAGATGGCTATCTCTCTCTCTCTCTCTCTCTCTTAATTTTCAATACAAAGTTAATCGCATCTTTGCTTGTATCTATTCGATGTAATTCTTTTGTATGGTGTGTTTGTCAGGATCCGATGAATTGTGGGTTTATGTTCAGATTATTCATGAAAAGTATTTGAGACACCTCTGAATATTATGCTTCTTACTTGCATGATTATTATAGCTTCGTAATTCTCTCCGATCTATTGATTTGCTTTGGCCAAGTAGATTGATCTTTCTTCAGTAAGAGGTGTGCGTTGTAGTGGGTTCAACCTGACGGGTTTTTATCTCCCAGTAACAGAAGGGGACAAGATATGTCTTTGTGTTGCTGCCACTAAGGATAAAGCGATGGGTTTCATTCATATTAATTGAGTGTACTTTGTCTACATCATCTCATTGTTCTCCATGCATTACTTTGTTTTACTTAATACTCTAGATGCATGCTAGATAACGGTCGATTGGTGGAGTAATAGTAATAGGTGCAGGCAGGAGTCGGCCTATTTGCTTATGGACGTGATGCCTATATACACATGATCATTGCCGTGAATATGAACATAACTATGCGATTTTCTATCAATTGCCCAATAGTAATTTGCTTACCCATCATATGCTTCCTACATGAGAGATGCCATTAGGGAAACTATGCCCCCGGGTCTATTCACTTATATATATTTACAAACGCTTTCAATAACTTGCTGCCACTATTTGTATTTTATTTTATTTTATTTTGCAATTTATATTTATCAACTATCATCTATGTATTTCACTTGCTTGCAAATAACGAGTCCAAGGGGATTGACAACCCTCTTGCCCGCGTTGGATCCAAGTGTTTTCTTTGTGTGCAGTCGCTGCAGACTGTGGTTGCGTGTTACTCCTATTGGTTCGATAAACATTGGTCCTTAATTAAGGGAAATACTTATCCGTATTGTGCTGCAATAACTCGTTCCTCTTCATGGAAAACCCAACGCAGATCACAAGTATCACTCACATGCCCCTATGTAAGGAGGGGAGGCGCAAGGGGGCAGCCCATCAATTCACCACACTGGTTGCCCTTTCTCGCCCCCTCCACTTCCTCGTTCCGGTTGCGCTTGGTGAAGCCCTACAGGAGTTTCGCTACCACAACCACCACCACGCCGTCGTGCTGGCCTATATTGTATCTACCTCTCCACCCTCGCTTACTGGATCAAGAACGCGGAGACATCACCGAGCCGTACGTGTGCACATCTCGAAGGTGTCATTCGTGCGGTGCCGGATTGCATTTGATCTTGAAAGGAAGTACGACTACGCCAATCATGATCATTAGATCGTTAACGCTTTCGGTCTATAGGGGTACATAGACACCACTCCCCTATCGTTGCTAGCATCTCCTTGATGAGATCTTGGGTGTTTCGTAGAAAATTGTTTGTTTTCTATGCATTGTTCCCCATCAGGTCTTATTGGCATTGATCTCGAGATTTTCTTTTTAAAGACATATCACTAGATTGATTGAGTTTGCTGACTATTTTCATTTTCATTTTGTCTTGTTTTTTATTTTATTATTTTACTCGTATTTTTCTATTTTTCTATTTTTAAGTAAACCAATTTTAAAAATAAAGTAAAATGATTGTTTATGCATGTAAAAGAAAATAGTGTTCACACATATGTAAAAGCTATTATGTAATTTAAGAAAAGAGAAAATTATGTTTTGGTCTCTCATGTTTATAAACAGTAGACATTAGGTCCCAAACTATAAATGCAGAAGAAAAACAGTAACATGTCACTTGTCTCCTCCGAGACGACAGCTGGATTTTCACGATCATCTTGTGTGCATTCGCCCAACACACCCACGACGACTGTGCGAGGGTCCTTCCCGTGCGGCTCCACTAGTCGCCTAGCCTCCGCTACGTGCCACTGCTGCTGTTGTGCATGGACGGCTATCGGATGGCGCCAAGTCATGGCCGACGTGCCGCCTAAGGAGCTCGGGCCAGGGAAGGCTATGGACACGGGCTCGCGGTGCTTGTCGTGGAGGCGTACACCCTCTGTGTAGTCGCATGCCACCACTCCCCGCCGTCACACCATCGGAACCGCTCCTAGCACTCTTTGTCCGGGAGGCAAAGGTTCTCTGCTCATGGGTCGCCTCCCCGACGTGAACGGAAGCGCTTGGTCTTGGAGGATCTTCCACTTTGTCAGGTTCCAGGAGAATTTTACTCGCGAACATCCCATCCAACAATAAGCGTCCCAGAGATGCGCCGGAGCTACAGTGGAGCGCTTCTCCAACATTGCCCACATTGCAGTTGGAGGTTGTTGTGTCCTCGTCCCATTGCTTAGGTGCTGGGTGGGAAATGGCAGTGGGCCTTGAGCTGCCATATAAACATAGCTATGACCTGAGCCAGTACATCAATTTGTATTAAAAAATCTTATATTAAAAAAAGATGACCATACATTAAATAAAGTCAAGTTCGTATAAAACGGTGGTTCAGTGTGATTTCAAAAAATTCACAACATATATAGAAAAAACAAGCTGTGTATATTAAAAACTAGTTATCTACATTAAAAACATTAAGTTTGTATTAAAAAAATACTAGTATACTATAAAGAAACTCGACTAGATACCAAAAATGTTTATAGTATACTGTATTAAAAATTTATAGTATAGAAAATAATAAAAAGTAGATAATACAAAAAACGAAAAAGAAATAACCAGAAATGAACAAAATAAAAATAATGGAAGAAGGAATGAAAATATAAATAATTGAGTAAATTTCAGCAAGAAATGCAACATAAAAACCAGAAACACCGGAAATAATCATGAAATACAAAAAAAAATGAAAGAAAAAGGGTAACGAAATAAACGCCGTGGCATGGCCTAGAACTTGGCCAGCTCATACCTGTCGTTCTGGGCGGAGGCTCGCCTATGGTCGTCAAGAAAAAAATTCCTGCCGCTTCTATTTCTTGTTGCGCGGCTATGTGTGGCATGTAGTAAATCCCAAGAGCAGGTATAATAAGTTTATGTAAGCATGTTATAAGAGTTAAAATATTGTTTTTTAATGACATGGAGGACAGAGAAGAGGAGCTGACTACGGAATAAGAGCCGGATGCAGCACATGCTCCTAGGCACTATGTGTGAGTGAAAGGTGAACCAAGTATTAATAAAGTAGCACATCGTGATAGCTAACTATTGTACTCCCTCCGTTTTTATTTAGTCCGCATATTAGTGTTGACTGAAATCAAACTTCGTAAAGTTTGACCAAGTGTATAGAAAAAATAAAAATATTTACCATAACAAATCTATATGATACGAAAGTACATCTAATAATGAATCTAATGATATTAATTTTTTATTGTATATGGTAATATTTTTGTCTATAAACTTTGTTAAAGTTCACAAAGCTTGACTTTGACCAATGCTAATATGCGGAGTAAATAAAAACAGAGGGAGTACATACCAGCTATAACTAGATGACATGATAATATCATATAGCCATACCAATGCTAATATGCGGAGTAAATAAAAACAGAGGGAGTACATACCAGCTATAACATTGACTATAGATGACATGATAATATCATATAGCCATCAGCTAGCTATACTATTAACCGTGTTCTAAGAGCAAGTATAATATGGTTTAGTCAGCAGGCTGTAAGGATTAAATTATTATATTTTTGCTGAGTTGGATGAGGGAGAAGAGGAGAAAGAAAGGAAACAGCTGCAGATTAATAGCCGGATGTAACACGGGCTCCAATAAACATTGTGAGGATGTAAGATGGTCCATGTATTAATGAAGTAGTACTTCTTAACAACTAACTACTATACATGTTGGATATTAGATCGACTATATGTGACATGATAATTCCTTATAGCCGGCAGTTGACTGAACTATTAACCATGCTCTAACCGAGCGAGGTGGCAGTTGGCTGGCCCAGTAAACACATGGTCCCACCATGTTTATGTCATGCTGAAATCATGCATGTTTTTTCCTTTTTTTATCCGTAAGAGTACTTATACATATATTATGAAAATAAATAAATTGGTTAACTTTTTAAAAGTATTTATCGGAACATTTTCTAAAATGTAAATGCAGTGTAAAGAAATGTTCAACCTAGTTTCCAAAAATACTTGTACCACTAAAAAATGTATTTGATATTGCCAAAATGTTCACACGTTTCAAAAATGCATATGTCATTTAAAAAAATGTTACACGATGAACCAAAATTGTTTCTGTAATTCAAAGGTAATTTTTAGTATCATTTCAAAAATGTATTAAACTTAAGAAAAATGGCTATGCAATGCGTAAAAATGTTCGCGTAGTTTACAAAAATGTTTCATGCCATGCACAAAAATATTTCAATGGTAATGCAGTTTTTTGTTGACACATAATTTAAAAATATTTTACATGAATACAAAAATGTAAAATGTGTATGAAGACAGGTGGACATCAAGACATATATTTGAATCCCTCAAAAATACTATAAACTTTTAAAAATGTTCTTATGCATTTAAAAAAGCTAAAAATGTTTACAGAAATGTTCATAATGTATAGAAGAATATGTAATGTGCACGAAAATATTAAACCTATGTTCAAATAAAAATAAAAATAAAAACAAGAAAATAAATGAATGAAAACTGAAGAAAACTGAAAAAAGAAATAAAGGAAAAAAGAAAACCTAAGAAAACTCAAGGAGACCGATTCAAAAAAATTCATGCGCACTCAAGTTTGCGATGGCCAAGAATCATCAGGGCATGTACAATTGTTGATAAGATAGTCTTATGTTAAGTCTTGCATGTAATTTAGAGATGACAAAAGAAAATGTCTACAATGGATCATCTCTTAGCCTTATCTTCAATAACTAAAATTCCTAAAAACGTGGTGAGACATATTGTGCTAAGAGATCATCTCTTATCTTCTCTTAAATAAGAGAAGACAAACCTTTTATTATGAGTTATCTCTCCTCCACCTCATCATTTATCCTACGTGGCACTCCTAAGATAGCACCATTGTACATGCCCTCATGCAGTAGGCGATTTCTAAAGGGAATCAGTCTTGAGTCATAGCCTTTCCGTATTTGCCAGACATAGTGGTAGCGTGCGCTTTGGCGTTGCTGGCCTCGTTTTTCTCATTAGTCATTGGAAGTTTGTTTTATTTCATTTTTTTTGCTATGTACTTCCTCTCTAAATTATGTACTGTATATTAGATAAATGTTCACCGTATATTAAAAACAATAAAATAAGAAAATAAGCAAATAGAAAACCCAAATTAAAGAAGAACAAACAAATCTGAAAGGAGAAAAAGTTAAAACCCAAAACAGAAAAAACATACTCCCTCTCTAAAGAAATATAAGACTCTCAGTAAACGCAATAAATAATTGTGTCCTGCCCCCGCTTTGGTTGCCAACGTAATAAGCTCCAAAGAAGCATAGACGTGAGGGAGAGTGTTAACATATATTGCCCGCCTCTCTTCATCAGTTCAGACTTTTGGTTGAGTTGACTGGAGCATGAATTCAATATGGTATCGAACAAAGAGATCTTGAGTTCAGAACCGTGCCAACGTAGTATTAAAATAAAAAGTTCT
Source organism: Elymus sibiricus (assembly GCA_039707655.1). Taxonomy (NCBI): domain Eukaryota; kingdom Viridiplantae; phylum Streptophyta; class Magnoliopsida; order Poales; family Poaceae; genus Elymus; species Elymus sibiricus. The sequence continues at coordinate 507,874,376 of CM077675.1, forward strand.
GCAGCCTACATCGATGCCACGTCTAAGGACTGAAATAACCTAGACGTGAGGGGGAGTGTTGAATTATACTGCCCGCCTCCCTCCATCAGTTCAAACTTTTGGATGAGTTGGCTGGAGCATTAATTCAATAAGTAATGCGCCTACGCCCAACTCCTATTCGGGGCTCAGTGTACAAAAATTGTGATTGTATGCTCACTTTAGAAAGACGAAATTATCATAATACTTTCCAACAATGGATGTATTAAGACGACCTACTGAATTAGGCTAGGGGAGGGAAACATGTTCAGGATAATTTCCTTCGGACGGGGGCAGCTCCTCTGTAGATGATCAAAATTTTCGGTCTCCACGAAGGCCCTCAGGTTCGCCGGACAGTCGAGGAAACGGTAGTCTTCAGCCCGTCGCTGCTGCGTTGGTCAGCGAGTGACAGGATGGTTGCTGCCGAGCCAATGCCGATGTATTCGCATAGCTTCTCTTCACACATTGCCTTCAGTCGTCGATGGTCGTACCGATCCGCTGCGACGAGCAGGTGTTGCAGAGGAACGCCCTCATTCCCATCCACTGGAGGAGCTGGCAGCGAGTCGCCATAGATGAACCTTAGCATCATGTTGAGAGAGTATGATGACTATATTTTCAACATTTAGGTTGTTTGGGCTCATCCATCAGTAGTACTATCATTTTTTTTGTAAAGACATATTGGAACTTCTCGTGCAGTACATGGTCACATAAGAAAGGTACATTTAGTTATTCAGTTAAAGGTTGCCTGTCAAACTTTATTTCCTGTTACCAACAAAAAAAAATTATAATAAATTTGAAACAGTAAAACGAGTCCCACTCTGCAAGGGCGTTATACTTATTTGTCAACCATTTAATTCTAATGAAAAAAGAACTTGTGTGTAATTACCATATCAAGAATTTAAACAATTTTAATGAACGAGTTTGGTGTTTTCAGTAAAGAGTTTCCTTTTTTCCTAATTAGCCATATAGTTGGATGTAAGACCTTCTTGAAGTCGTCCCTCTAAAACTTACTTTCTCTAAACAGTCAGCTAGGAAGACATGTACTGTTTCGGTTCCATGCAAAGTACAAAACAGAAGACATGCACTACTGGAATCAGGGACTTTGCCATCTGCCAGCTCTTTGCCGTCTGCTGGCAGATGGCAAAGAGGCTCTTTGCCGTCTGCTTTTATAAAGCAGACGGCAAAGAACATACTGATGGCAAAGAGGCTCTTTGCCATCTGCACTTCTTTGCCGTCTGCTGGCAGATGGCAAAGAGTTCTTTGCCGTCTGCCAGCAGACGGCAAAGACCAAAGTGGGGCCCACGGGGTACTGCATTGGCTAGGTCACACGGGCCACTTCTTTGCCGTCTGCTGGCAGACGGCAAAGAACTCTTTGCCGTCTGCCAGCAGACGGCAAAGAGGTGAGGGGGGCCCCACAGTGTAACGGCGGGGACGGGCTAACGGCCCCCCTCTTTGCCGTCTGCCAGCAGACGGCAAAGAGGGGGGCTTAATTTCCGCCCCCCGCGCCCAAACCCCCTCTCGCTCTCTCACATCTCTCTCTCTCTCTGTCTCTGCGCGACGCCGCCGCCCCCTCCCCGCCGACCCCCTCCTCCCCGCCGACCCCCGCCGCCCCCCTCCTCCCCGCCGCCGCCCCCTCCCCTCCTCCACAGCGCCGCCGCCCCCTCTGCTCCTCCACAGTGCCGCCGCCGCCCCCTTCCCTCCTCCACAGCGCCGCCGCCGCCCCCTCCCCGCCAACCCCCTCTTCCCCGCCGACCCCCGCCGACCCCCTCCTCCCCGCCGACCGCCGCCGCCCCCCTCCTCCCCGCCGACCGCCGCCGCCCCCCTCCTCCCCAGCGCCGCCGCCTCGACCACCCTCCGGTGAGCTCCACCATTCCCCCCCTTTTTTGTTTTTTTCCTGTTTTTTTCTGTTTTTATTAGTTCATTTAGTTAGTTTATATTAGTTAGTTATTAGTTCATATTAGTTAGTTTTTATTAGGTAGAAAAAACTTAGATAGAAAAGAAGAAAAGAAAAAACCTAGAAGAAAAAAAAGAAGAAAAGAAGAAGAAAAAAAAGGAAAAAGAAAAAAGAAAAAGAACAAAAAATAATAATAAGAAGAAGAAACAGAAGAAGAGGAGGAGGAGAAGAAAAAAGAAGAAGAAGAAGAAGAAGAAGAAAAGAGGAGAGGAGGAGAAGAAGAAGAGGAAAAAAGGAAAGGAAGAAGAAGAAGAGGAGGAGGAGGAGAAGAAAAAAGAAGAAGAGGAAGAAGAAGAAGAAAAAAGAGGAGAGGAGGAGAAGAAGAAGAGGAAAAAGGAAAGGAGGAAGAAGAAGAAGAAGAAGGAAAAAAAAGGAAGAAAAGGAAGAAAAGAAAGAAGAGGAAGAAGAGGAAGAAGAAGAAAAGAAAAAAAGAGGAAAAACCCCGACCCCGACACGGCACCTCGACCCCGACCCCAACCCGACAACGACCCGACACGCCGACCCCGACACCCCGACCTCGATCCCGACCCCGACACGGCACCTCGACCCCAACCCCAACCCGACACGCCGACCCCGACACCCCGACCTCGATCCCGACCCCGACACGGCACCCCGACCCCGACCCGACACCCCGACACCGACACGGCACCCCGACCCCTACACGACACCCCGACCCCGACACCCCTAACACCCCGACACCACGACACCCAGACACGACACCCCCCGACACCCCGACACCGACACGACACCCCGACCCCGACACCCCGACACCCCTGACACCACGACACCCAGACACGACACCCCCCGACACCCCGACCCCGACACGACACCCCGACACCACGACACCCCGACACCACGTCACCCAGACACGACAGCCCTGACCCCCGACACATCTTCGGCCTCCTGTTGACCGAAAAGGTGCTCTTCGGCCTTCCAGAGGCCGACGGGGTCATATATTTGTGAATTATGAGTTAGGAAGTATATTTCCCGATTTTGTTAAGAAAAACATCATATATATTTGTGTTGATCGGGTGGATTTAAATGTGCAGTTCTTTCGGGGCTGCGAGGGTCTGGTGTTCGACGACCTCCCCGTGCGTTCGACGAGCTCCGCCCCTGCGTTCGTGGGTGAGCACAAATGACATCTCCTCCTCCCCCCTTCATTTGCTCTGTTCCGGTCTTCGTGCCGATGAAACTTGCTAGCTATAGGTGTCAATCATCAGTATGCGTGACCACTATGCGTCTCCCGTTCGAAAGGGTTACATCTATAAATATGCATGCATTTGCATATTTATAACCGTGATTCTTTCGAATTGTCCAACGTTATCCATGGACAGCCCGAGTATGTGTAGATTGGGTTCGTTTTCCCATATGCTCTGCTCCGGATCCGATGCAGAATTTCGTCAGTGCCTCCCTGTTGTTCTCCGGGTACACATCCTCTCTGCTTATTGCCGAGACGTGTATCAGGAGAACAGCGGGGAGGTGCTGCCGAAATTTTGCGTCGGATCCGGAGCAGAGCATGGGAAAACGAACCCAATCTACACATACTCGGGTGGGATTAGGACCTATCTTTACCTACTAGCGTCTAGGTTGCATGGACGTAATAAAACTGACAAACTCTATTAACTGATGAATATGGTTTGCTGAATTATGTATATATTTCTTGTGTGTCCAGTAGCTAGGCAAGATGAGTGATCGTGCGTGGATGTACACCGGTCACACTAGTCAGAAAGACATGACCCATGAATGGCTAAGAAAAACAAAGGGGTTTGTGAGAGCCGCATTTGCAAATGGACAGGAAACAAACTGGTGCCCCTGTGTCCGGTGCGACAACCATAAAAAGTGGACACGGGATGAAATGGGTAAACACTTGCAGAAGTGGGGTTTTACGACTGATTATACGGTGTGGAGATTTCATGGTGAGTCTGCCCAACGTGCCAGAGCTGAGGTGGTTCGTCGTCGCACCGACGAGCATGGTACCGGGATCGAAGACATGGTGCAAGACTTTGATGATGCTCGGGATTCGGACGATGAGATGGAGGAATCTGCAAAGGCCTTCTATGAAATGTTGGAGTCTTCAAAACGTCCTCTCCACGAGCACACTGGGCTTTGTCAGCTGGATGCCATCGCGCAAGTAATGGCTCTCAAGGCTCAGTTCAACCTGGGCAGAGAATGCTATGACGCGATGATGACGATATTTGGACGCTTTCTACCCAAAGGCCATGTATTGCCAGCAAACCTGTACCAGTCGGACAAAATCCTACGTGCGCTTAAGATGCCCTATGAGAAGATAGATGCCTGTGAGAATGGATGTGCCTTATTTAGGCTTGAGTATGCGGGCTTCAACTATTGTCCCATTTGCAAGTCTTCCAGGTATGTTGTGGTAGACAACGGTATGGGTGAGAAGAGTCAGACCAAAATCCCAGTTAATGTTCTTCGGTATATGCCAATCATACCAAGACTTCAACGTCTTTTCATGGTCGAAGAGACGGCCAGACAGATGACGTGGCATAAATTGGGCAAAAGAACCGAACTAGATGCAGATGGGAATCCGATGTTGGGACACACTTCAGACGCTTTTGCGTGGAAGCACTTCGATGCTTTACATAAGGACAAAGCGGCAGATCCAAGGCATCCTCGAGTCGCCATCAGCACGGATGGGTTCCAAGTGTTTGGTATGACGGTAACCCAATACAGTTGCTGGCCTGTATTTGTCATTCCACTCAATCTCCCCCCCGGAGAGATTATGAAAAGAAAGAACATTTTCTTGACGTTGATAATTCCAGGGCCCAACTATCCGGGGAAGAATATGAATGTGTACATGCAGCCGCTTAAGGATGAATTGCAAGAAGCTTGGGATAATGGGATCAAGACATATGACGCCGCTACAAAACAAAACTTCAAAATGCATGTGTGGTACATGTACTCGACGCATGACTTGCCGGCGTATGCGCTATTCGTTGGCTGGTGTGTGCATGGAAGGTTCCCGTGCCCCACATGCAAGGCAGCTCTTCAGTTCCGTTGGCTGCAGGCGGGTCGCAAGTATTCTTGCTTCGACTTGCATAGACAGTTCCTGGATCCTGGCCATAAGTTCAGAAAAGACAAGAAAAATTTCATGAAAGGTAGAGTTGTCAAAAACTCTGCACCACCTGCATTGACAGGCCAACAGGGCCTGGATCAGTTAAACGCTCTCGAGCCTAATCCAGAGCGTCCAGGATATTTCAAAGGGTATAATTCGGAACACGCCTGGACTCACAAGATATGCTTGTGGGATCTGCCTTACTTTAAAGACCTCATTTGCCCACACAACATCGACGTGATGCACACTGAAAAGAATATCGCCGAGGCCCTTTTTGGTACATTGTTCGGCATAGAGGGGAAGTCAAAGGATAACCCTAAGGCTAGAGTCGATCAAGAGGCTCTATGTGATAGACCGTTACAAAACATGCGACAACCGAAAGAAAAGAAGAACTGGAGGAAGCCAAAGGCATGGTTCAATCTTGGAAGGCCAGCTATGAGGGAAATGATCTTGTGGGTGAAAATGCAGTTGATGTTCCCCGATGGGTATGCAACGAATCTAAAGAGGGGAGCGAGTCTTGACAAATTGAAAATATTTGGTATGAAGAGTCATGATTGGCACATATGGCTTGAGCGGGTAATGCCGGTGATGTTGCGTGGCTTTATCCCTGAGGATGAATGGCTAGTACTGGCAGACCTGAGCTATTTCTTCCGTGCTCTTTGTGCGAAAGAACTATCGCCTGACGTGCTAGACGAACTGGAAGAGTTGGCGCCGGAGTTGATCTGCAAGTTAGAAAAGATCTTTCCACCAGGATTCTTTAATCCAATGCAGCATTTGATTTTGCATCTCCCGACCGAGGCAAGATTGGGGGGGCCCGTGCAAAATCGTTGGTGCTTCGCAACTGAGAGGATGCAGAAGACGCTTCGACCAAAATGTAAAAATAAACGTAGAATTGAAGCATCGATGGCCGAGGCATTCATTACTGAGGAGGCCGCAAACTTCGTGACAGCACACTACAAAGCCAAGAATCGTCATTTGCATAATCCGAAGCCTCGGTACAATGATGGCGACCGTGAAAAAGGTCGATCCAACCTCAGCCTATTCAAAGGGAACCTCGCACCAGCCGGTGCTTCGAAAGCAATACCGTTGGATGTCGAAGAATGGCGGACCATTTCGTTGTATATCTTCAACAACCTAACAGAAGTGCGGCCGTACATCGAGTAAGTTCTCGGTACATTGTTTCACAACTTCTAATTCCTTTGAAATGCTCTTATTCCCGGATATGTGATACAGTCGATACGTCGCCAAATTCTCGGATGGAGCGGTGATCCAAAAGGATTCCATCGAAGAGTATGAGCTTCTGGCAAAGCATGTAGGAGGCTATCCCGGTTTCATCTCTTGGTTCAAACAAACGGTAATTTCCATTAGACCATTTCATTTCTTCGTCTAGTTTGCGGCTAATGCAACAATCCTTTCGTATTAAACTTGTAGGCTAATGCAGAGTCTATGGACTCCGAATTGAGACAAGTCGCAAATGGTTTTGACTATAAGGTCCGTTCATTTGACAAATACGACATCAACGGGTATCGCTTTCGTACCTATGGCAAAGAGCTATCTATGGCCGACCGAAAGTCTACAAATTGTTGTGTCTCTGCTATTGGCGAAGGAGGTACCGAGTATTATGGAAGAGTTGAAGCAATTTATGAACTTCTATTCTATGGTGCAAACCCACCGAAAGTCGTAGTCTTCAAATGTTATTGGTTCCAGCCGAAGGAGACTAGAAGGACTCAAGAACATCTAGGGCTAGTCGAAATCAAACAAAGCACCCATTTGGATGTTCCCGATGTCTATATTACGGCTCAACAGGCAACCCAAGTTTTCTATCTACCGTGGGCCTGCCAAAGTGATCCAAATCTCAAAGGTTGGGATGTCGTTTATGAAGTGCCGCCACATGTTAGACCACCTCCCCCCAATGAAGAGGATTATGAACCTCACATTAACCCAGACACATATGAAGGAGAATTCTTCCAAGAAACACGTCTTTCCAAAAAACGTTTCAAGAACCGCTCTACTTCACCTCAGAACATTGAAGTAGACAGCGGCAGTGAATCCGAGCCTGAACCGGAACAAGAAGAGCCGGAACAAGAAGAGGTTACTGCTGCGGATGACCTGTCAATGCTTGACCGATTACGTACAGGAGGCCTTCCACATGTTGATGCATTTATTGATGATGATGATGAGCACGTCATTACTGATAGTGATGATGATGATGCATTTATTGACCCCGAAGCATATATAGACGATGATGATGCATTTATTAATGATGACGATGAAGATTAATATTATAGTTCATGTCAGGTATTCAATTATTATTATGTACATATATATTATTAATTGGTTCATGTTAGGTATTCAATTTTTTATTATGTTCATGATGATGATACACTTAAATTATATTCATGTCAGGTATTCATTTTTTTAATGTTGTACTAACTTCGTTTACTCTTTGTCATTGCAGGTGTTGACAGATGGTGGGCGCGGGTCAAGAGCGCTCCGAGGCTCCTTCCTCGGCGCGTGGTGGGAGGGGTACTTCCATCCCACCCCACCACCTCCGGAGAGCGCTGGATCTCAGTATTCAGACACCGGCGGGCGCTTCTTCTTCGACCGGGAGAGGTTGGGGGGGGGGGGGGGGGAAGAAGGTTGGTAGAGGTGGACGTGGCGGCGGGAGAGGTAGGAAGGCTGCTACTACGCCTTCCTCGCCGCCACCCCCAGCTGATTCACCCGACCACAGGAGTGCTCCGTCTGAGATGGAGCAGCCTGAGGTGCAGCCGTCTCGGACTCCGGTCCACGAGCCTCAGGCCGACGAGCCTACGACAGACGAGGCTACGACAGACACGCCTACGGCCGACGAGCCTGGGGCCGACGAGCGTCGGGCCGCCGAGCCTTCGTCCCACGAGACTGGGGATCACGCTGAGTCGCAGCAGAACCCAGGTGCGGGC